>PSNO01000001.1:4200000-4664043 GCA_002976275.1 Monascus ruber | reverse complement strand
ACCCTAAAACCCTAAAACCCTAAAACCCTAAAACCCTAAAATCCCAACTGACCTCCATGAAATTAACCAACCTCCATGCACTCCACTGAGCCTATGGGATCCTGGTACGCGCCTGACTCAGCTCCATGGAATCAACCAACCTCCATGACCTCAACTATGCGGCCGGGCTTTTGGTACGGCCGTGAATGACCTTGGTGGAATCAACTAAGCTGATGCCTTTGCATTACCCACTCAACTAACCTCCACCCACCCAACTGTCCTCCATGGAATCAATTAACCTCCATGACCTCTATTATGCTGCGCCCTCCTGATACCCACTGCACTGACCTCCATCACCTAATGAACCTGATACGCTTACATTATCAGCTCTACCAACCTCCATGACTGAACTTAGCTTGTGCGCTCCCATCACCCGCCTATCTGACCTCCATTATCTCCATGACCTAGCTCAGCCCGCGAGCTTTCATCGCGCCCCCAACTATGCTGCATGATCTCCCTGGCCTAACCAACCTGGCCAGCTTCCATTATGTGCCCAACTAAGCTCCATGGAATCAATCAAGCTTCCTGGATCCTACTACGCCCTCAATCGAGTATTACGGGCCCAACCAACCGAGTCGCATTCCATTATTGCCTTAACTGCCCTCCATGGGCCTAACCAACCTCTATGAAATCAACCAAGCAAGTGCGTTCCTGATCTCAGCCCAACTGACCTCCACGAAATCAACCAACCTCTATGGAATCATTCAACCTCGCCACCTCCTGATGTCTGCCTGACTGACCTCTATGATCTCCATCACCTAACCTAGCCCATGCACTTCTATCTGCCGCCCAACCAACCTCTATGAACTCTATGCCATCTAATCAACAACCAAAAATATATATCCATTGATCAATCTATATATATATCTATATCAAAATCCTACTGACTCCATCACCTAACCTATCCTGTTGGCTTCCATTGTCATCCTAACCAAGCTAACCACTATCTCAATCCTAACCACTATCTCAACCCTAACCACTATATCAACCCTAACCACTGTATCAACCCTAACCACTATATCAATCCTAATCAAATCATACCTCTCCTCTCTATATAAATTATTCCAATTCGAAATCATCTTGACTATTTGAATCTATCCATTTTCATCTAATATAATGAACTATTATGCCAATAAATCCTTTCTCATCTGCTTTTGATTATTATATTGGAAATCGTTGATGGAATCATTAAAAATCCCTACCCATTTAATCTATATCCTGATATCCATGCCAAAATATAATAAATCTACCCAATGAAATCCATCATGCTGAATCTATGATATAATCTCAAATATCCTATCAAATATCCTATCCCTTTAAATATCCTCATCAAATGGAATTGCTCCAAATCACTCTATATGACTCCATTGAATGATATAATCCCAAACTTTGCTTTCTCTATATATCTATCATGCCATTGGTGCGCATATGTATTCCTGCTTCTATGAATCGAAATATATATATATATCGTCCGTGAAATCATTCTGCATTGGAATATATATTTGCTATTATATGCTCAATCAACTATATATCTCCCAACTGCCTGACTGCTATCAAGCTTGCTGGCTTCTAATATGGTGTTGATCGCGCTTGATGTAATCAATGAACCCTGGTGGATCTCCATGGAATCAACTGAGCTCGTGGGTCCCTGCTACGGACCTTACCAGCCCCAACCAAACTCTATGGAATCTATTAAGCTCGCCGAATCCTATTATGGACCTTACCATCCCTCACCAAGCTCCATGACCTCTACTATGCTGGGGGCTCCTCATACGCGCTCTACCAATCCCAACCAAGTTCCATGAAATCAATCAATCTCCATAAGCTCCACTGAGCCTTTGGGCGCCTACTGTGGGCCCAACTGAGCTCCATGAAATCAACTAAGCTCCATGAGCTCCACCAAGCCAACTGGATCTGCATCTGGGCCCAACCAAGCTATATGAGCTCTACTATGTGGGGGGCTCCTGATACGCGCTGGACTGAGCTCCATGACCTAGCCAAGCTCGCCCGCTCCCATTGCCGCCCCAATGGAGCTCCATGATCTCCATCATCTCCATGACTGAACCAAGCTTGCGCTTCCATCACGGGCCAAACCAAGCTCCCTGAGCTAACCTAGCTTGTGTGCTCCCATCGTGCGCCTATCTGAGCTCCATGATCTCCATGTGCTAACTTAGCCCATGGACTTCCATCGCCGCCTGAACCGATCTCCATGATCTCCATCACCTAACCAAGCTGGTGGGCTTCCATCATGGGCCCAACAAAGCTCTATGGAATGAACTAAGCTCGTGCGCTCCTACTATGGGCCCAACTGAGCTCCACAAAATCAACCAAGCTTGCTGGCTCCTATTATGGGCTGTACCAACCTGACCCAAGCTCCATGAAATTAATTAAGCTTCCTGGATCCTACTATGGGCCCAATGGAGCTCCGTGGAATCAACCAAGCTCGTGGGATCCCGATCTGAGCCAAACCAAGCTCCCTGAGCTAACCTAGCTCATGGGTTTGCATTGTGGGCTCTACCAAGCTCCATGAGCTCTGCTAAGTTCACTGACACTTGTTGCCGGCTTGATTGAGCTGTGGAATCAACCAAGCTGATGGGATTTTATTATGGGCTCAACCGAGCTCCACGGGCCACGGGCCTAACTGAGCTCCACGGGCCTAACTGAGCTCCATGGGCCCAACTGCATCGAATCAACCAAGCTTGTGGGCTTCCATCATGAGTCTATCTGAGCTTCGTGATCTCTATGATTTCCATCATCTCCATGACCTAACCAAGCTCATGGGCTTCGATCGTGGGCCCAACCGAGCTCCATGATCCCCATGGCCTAACCAAGCTCATGGGTTCCCATCACTGGCTCTACAAAGCTCCATGATCTCCATACCTAACCAAGCTTGTGGGTTCCCATCACCGGCTCTACAAAGCTCCATGATCTCCATGACCTATCCTAGCTTGCGGGCTCCCATCGTGCGCCCAATGGAGCTCCATAAAACCAACCAAGCTCTATGAACTGTACTATGCCTGGGGGCTCCTGATATGGGCTGCCTGAGTTCTATGGAATCAATGGAGCTTGTTGGCTCATATTACAAGCCTTACTAATCCTAACCAAGCTTTATGGAATGCATTGAGCTCATGGCCTCCCAATACGGGCCTGACTGAGCTCTATGGAATGAACTGAGCTCTATGACCTTTGTTAAGCTTCCTGACTCCTACTATAAGCCAAATGGCGCTCCATGAGCTCCAGCTGAATCGATTCCACCTGATTTGATTTTAGCTGGTTCTATTCCTGCTTAATCAATTTGGCCTCCATTAATTCCAGCTAGTTGGATTCCATCTCAATTGATTCCTGCTTGATCGATTCCCCCTGGTTCAATCCCCGCTCGATTGGTAGCGGCTTGGTCGATTCCACCTTGATCAATTCCCCCTCAATTGGTGCCAGCTTGATCAGATCTACCTGGTTCAATTCTATCTTGATCAATTCTATCTGATTCAATTCTCGCTGGTCCTATTCCCCTAAATCAGTTTGAGCTCAATTAATTTCAATAATACCCCTGGGGAAGCTGCTAGTCAAATAAGTAAATGATCTAGATTATCCTACTCCATCTATATATATATATATATATAACCAACCCCCCTATTGGCTCCAATGAATCAACTGAGCCAGCCCCTCTACTAAATAAGTGGCTTGAATCCGCCCCCGCCAGCATTTCTGCCCAAGAAATCTAATGGTAGCAGCTGGATCCTGAGAATCCACTCCATGTTGCTTCAACCACTCATGCCATGCTTGCTGGATTAGCGCTGACTGGGGTCCATGGAGAATACTAGCTACCATGGGAGCTAGCTGGCCACGCCTGGGACACTGGGTGCCTGGAATCCGATGCCATCTCCCATAGTCATGCTCTTCCCAATTGGGGCAAGCTGCTTGGGGTAACCCACAGCTAAAACAGACTGAATATGGAGCATATGTGATGGTGGCATAGATAGCCTGAACCCAGCTCTGTGCTGGCTGGCTAGCTGGTTGATGACATTGATGCAATGCATGGCTGTCTGGGAGACCTCGATGATAGCATAGATAGCATCTGTCTTCCCAGCTAGTCAGAGTATGAAGAATAAGCTGCATTTTGGTCTCTGTGGCCGCATGGAGCTCTTTCCAGGTATGGTGAAGCTGCTGGCGCTGTTGATCCTGCTGGTGAAGCTGTTCCAGGATAGTGGGTGGGATTAAGGGGGCTGGCTCCTGATTCAATTCCCAATTTAATCCCTGATTTGATTCCTGATCTGATTCCTGATTGGATTCTGTCCTTGCCCTAGCTACTGGTAGAGGGCTACTAAATTCCTCAGGGTATAGGGCTCGCATGGAGTTGTTCTGGCGCTGGAGGGTGCTGGGAGTAGAGGCTGAATAGATACTAGGAGTAGATGGTGCCACAGGAGATGTGGAAGCTTCTGGGGTGGTCTGAGCTGGTCCCGATTCCTGAGCTCCTAGGCTGGTTTGAGCTGGTCCCGATCCCTGAGCACCTAGGCTGGTTCGAGCACCTAGGCTGGTTCGAGCTCCCAGGCTGGTTCGAGCTGGTCCTGATTCCCATTCCTGGGGTTGGCATTGATCACATGCCTGCTCATGCTCCTGGCAGACCCTAGGATCCTCCTCCCCATCCAGATAGGCATCCAACACCCTTCGCCGGCAGGTGCCAGGGGGGCAATCAACATACCTAGCCACCATCTCCTGCTCCTGCATGCTGCGTCCATCCTCACCATCCCAGATATCCACCCTAGGGTCAGGTATGATCAGAATGGCCTGGCTAGGCTGTTGGTCCCGACCCGCCCGCCCAGATTCCTGGGCATATTCTAGGAGGCTCCGAGGCCGCCCCAGGTGGATCACTGCGCGAATATTGGGGATATCAAACCCAAGGCCTAGAGCATTGGTGGCCACCACCACTGTTTCTAGCCCCTGTATGAATCGTTGCAGAATGAGCTCCTTAAGAGGTTGGTTGCTAAAATAGGCTCCACAGCCTAATTCCTCTGCCACAATCTGCACCTGGGAGCGGGTAGGGGCATAGATAATGACCTTCCCATGCGGTTGATGTGCCCCAACCAAACCCTTCAGCGCCCCTAGGATCCTAGGATCCTCTACCCATCGGAATTGATTCTGTAGGGTTCGATCCCGAATCTGATACCAATGGATCTGATAGCGGATATTTCCCCGCCAGGTAGGGGATCGATAGAGCCAAATGCGCTCCCTAGCTAGGCCCAGGCACGCCCAAAGCTCTTGTTCACAGCTAGGGGGGAGGGTGGCGGTGAGGAAGACCATCTGCGCCTGGGCAGAGGCCAGCTGGCCGAGCTTGGCTAGCTCAGGGCGGAAATTCGTTTGGTCATGGAGCATGAGGTGGCATTCATCCACCACCAATCAATCTAGCTGCTGGAGCAGCCGGAGGCGGTTTAGAAAGCTCCTAAAATCCTCCGTGAGAGCGGATTCTGGGGTCACCAACACTATTTGAGCGGCATGGGGAGGTCTCCTGCTCTCCCAGGCTACACAGGAGATCCCTAGCTGGGCACATCGATGCTGGAGGTCCACGCGGAGTGAGATCAATGGAACCACCACGATAGTGGTTCCCCCCTGGCTGATATAGGCGGGCAACATGAATAGTAAGCTTTTTCCCCCTCCAGTAGGCATGACCACCACCACAGGGCTTTCCCCCTTTTTGATGGCATGCAATGCGGGGGCCTGAACCCCCGGAACTGAATATCCTGTCTCCCCATGAGCTGGTGGAGCTCCTTCTCTAGGTCAGCTTCCATGAGCTGCCACCGGCGGAGCATGCGGGTCTCCTCTGCATCAGATTCGAATGGAGCTTGTTTCCGCTTTCCTAGAGATCCTAGAGATCCTAGAGATCCCCAAGATCCCCAACCCCCCTGAGCCTCTAGATCTAGAGCTCCACGAGCTCCACCAGCTCTATAAGCCCCCAAGCCCCTACATCGATGGGGGAGCTAGGATAGGCACTAGCAAATCCAAGAAATCGGTGCCAGTCCATGCTGGTCAACCGGAACTGCTCCCGCTGCTCCAGAATGACCCCTGGCTGCTCAAGGAGCCCCCGCCCATATACCGCCCCAGCTAGGTGGCTCGGGTGGCCCGCCTGCAGATCCAGAATATCATCATCATCCTCCCCCAGGCCTAGGGGGTCTCCATCCCCTGCTAGGGGGGTTCGTGATCCTGTTTGAAGGCCTGGCTGGGCCGTAGGAAGCGCCGACTAATCACGATCGCGATATTCCGATAGGCTTGGAGGTTTAGCGCTTGGCCATGGAGCCCTAATCGTGTTTCCTTCTTCAGAGCTTCTCGGAGCCGATTCCCATTCCATTCCCGCCCGTTGGGATCTGGGGGGAATAGATAGGCCTGGCGAGCTGGAGCCTGGGGGATCAACCCCTGTTTCTGCAGCAGGTGCTCTAGGTGCTGGGCAAAGGGGAGCACTAGCCATAGATAATGTATGACCAATTCCCCAAGCTCCCGAGGCAGATATCGATGGATCACCTTGGTGTTCCCGGACAGATGGAACCCCTTATGATAGAGGGTCACCAAACTAACCAATCCATCCTCTATAAACAGGTTTCGGTGCCCCCCAACTTCAGTATTCACAGCCCGAATGCTCAGGAGCTCCGTCCCCCGCGCAGGCTGGCCGGAGCAGATATGGATCAGAACGGCTAGCTGCTCGCGGAACCAAACTAGGTGGCCTAGGTAGGCATTGGCTGCTTTGGGGTTGATTTCTAATTGAGCTGGTTGGGTCCCTAGATCTTGATTGGTCCCCTGAGCTCGATTGGCTCCTAGATCTCCATTGGTCCCCCAAGCCTGATCAGCTCCCCGAGCTTGTTTGGTCCCCCAAGCTTGCCCTGCCCCAACCCTATGCCGAATCCATTTCCGTTGCAGATAGGCTTCCCCCTGGAATCGATGGAGGATCCATTTCCTCCCATCTACTGGCCAACAGGTCCGGGAATCCTGCAGAAAGCTCCACCCCGGTTTCCCCTGCGTAGGATCATCCTGAAGGGAATCCCACGGCACTAGGGGGATCTGAGCTGCTCCAGGCTGATCCACAAGCAGCAGATGCCCATGCAACATCCCCCTAGCTTGGGCCACCAGCCCATGAATCATGCTGCGAAATTCCCCCATGCTAAATTGATATTGCTTATACAGGAGCTGGTCCTGCCCCTGCCAGCCTACATGGCCTGGGCTAGTGGTGTTGTAGTGGATCCGCAGCCCATAGGTTCGCAGATCTAGCATCCACTGCATGGGTTCATGGGTCCCCTTAACCATGAAGCTGCTCATAAACAGTTCCACCCATTCCTGGAAGGATCGTTTCCCCCTAGGGGAGATCCCAATCCTGAGGATATGATCTAGATCTCCTAGATCAGGGGTGGTAGGGGGGAGGAGCTGCTTGGCAGGAGCTGGGAGCCCTGGATCCCCTGTGTTCTCTGGGTCCCCTGGGTCTCATATCCACTATCCTGGGAGCCTGTGAATTGGTAAAATGGATCCTCCATGGGACTGACCCCGAGGAATTTCCCCCTTAGGTCCCCCGGCGTTGATGGAGTGGCGTGGAATAGGTAGGGATATCTGGATCTAATCGATAGGCTTTGAGCACCACGAGAAATCGAGCAATTTTGATGATCTTGCTTAGGATAGGGGGGTAATCCTCAGCATCCCGCCATCCATTATACTGGCAGCCTAAGACTGCTAGGGCACACACCAATGCACAATCATATTCATGGACCTGGATCCGTTGGTTAAGCAGCTCCATACAGAAATCTAGGCATGCTGCTTGTAGGGGGGTCAGATCCTGAGCTGGATCAGTAGGAGGTGGATCGATAGGAGCTTGATATCTAGGAGCTTGATATGGAGGAGCTCCCCCTAGCTCAGTATGCTTGGCTTGCTCCCACAGGATCTCTCAGGTCTTTTGTTGGCGCTGTGTGAATTGATATCCAGGTGTTTCCTCAGTAGGCTCCATCTGCGTGCGAGCAAAAAACATGAGAATCTGCTGCCAGGGAAGCATGTGGCGTTGGATTGATTCCTGATTCATATATGCTTGCAAAGGCTGATATCGGTTTTGATGCTGCTCAGTTCGAATTGCGGCCATCTGAATCAGATTCCCCTGCTGGCTCGCCACCACCTGACTAGTCCGGATCAACCCCGCCATGGCTTCCCAGATCGTTAGGAGCTGCAGGTCCTCCTGATTGGATTTTAGGGGATCCCTAGGAGCTGTAGGGTGCCTAGCTCTAAGGTGCCTAGCTCTAGGGCCCCTAGGTCTAGGGTCCCCTACTAGGCTCGGAGGCTCGATCAAGGTTAGGAGATCATGCCCGTTGAGCCCCTGGAGATATTGTGGCCACTGGGTCCGCCGCAACCAAGGGTTGGCTTCATCCATTTCCCCAGCCTCTATCACATGCTCACGTTGCTCCTGTTCCTGTTGGTAGGAATCCTCTAGATCCTGAATCAGATCAGAAATGGCTGCTGGCTCCCCCCTAGCTTCCTCATCAGATCCTAGGTCCTCTGTGCGGACCTCGATATAGTGGGATCCCCAGCGACTAGGGAATAGGCGATAGCATGAAACCAGCTGGTAGGCTTGGGCTAGCAGCTGCTGGGGATCCTCTGCTAGCTGGCTGGGGCGCCCAGCTTGGTTCCGAATGGAAAATTCATGAACTTCCCGCCAGTGTCGTTTCATTCGATCTAGGGACCGACAGATAAATGAGCAAGCTTGGGGAGCTAACTGGCAAAGCATGCCATCATTATATTTCTCTATTTCTGGGATCAGCTCTGTAAACTGCTTTGGCCATGCAACCTGATTAGGATCCCATTCAATCCCCTCCCATGCTAGAACTGCCTCCGCAAGCTCCTTCACTTTAGGTGGAGTGAATTGATGATGGCTGCCCACTAAATGCTTTTGAATTTCCTTGGGCCATACTCCATGCTGGCATTGAATACAGATAATAATAGGAAGCTGATCAAGCTTCTTAAATAGTTGTTGTTCCATGATCATGGGAATAAGATTAAGATAATAATCATAATTTGAACCTCTCTATCTCTCTCCTGAATTTCATCTTGATGAGGATATACTATTTCGGACAGGTGGATTATCTGATAATCCGGTCCCGGATACGGAGTATATATGTTCCGGAGGAAGGACCAACATACGGATGTTGGGACAACACAAGGTGTAATAAGAAAGCAGACAAGAGGAAGCGCATCGTTTTAGAGCTTCAAGATGTACTAGAGACAGCAGTATATCGATCTAGAGCGTTCACCACGATCCCTATGAATCCTACGGTATCCTTTTAGTATCTGATATCCAGACGCCGCACCCCTGATCCACATCACATCTTTCCTAGATAATCATGTGACTAGTAGTCAGCAAGCCTAGGCAGTTCTCTAGAACTAGGAAAGAGCTTTTCCATGCAGCCCCAAACTATGGGTACAACACAAGGCTCACCAGGATCCTGCAACGCATCCCCACACCAGCACCAGAACGCAGGTGGGTAGAGCCACAGCTGCCACCACTACGCATGCTGCCAACCCACCGGGAAGGGCACATCTCCTCACCACTAGCCATATCAGTCTACTCAGATGGCTCCCACACGGGCCAAGGCGCTGGATATGGATACGCCATATACTACGGCTCCATCCTAGTCACCCAGGGACAGGGCCCATCAGGCCCCCGGACAGAGGTCTATGACGCGGAGATCATGGGTGCTGTGGAAGGTCTCCGGGCAGCAGTGGGTTTGCCATGCACTGCATATGCCAACCAGCTGAACATCTTCCTAGACAACCTGGCAGCGGCCAGTCTACTAGCAGATGGCAGGCCCGCGCCACACAGACGCCATCTCACAGACACCTTCCACCAGCTCTCCACGCAGTGGCTCAGCCTGCCGTACATCCTAGCCTCCCCCCGCAGGCCCGTACGGGTCTCCTGGGTACCAGGGCACACTGGAATCGCAGGCAATGAGCTGGCAGACAGGCTAGCAAAGCAGGGAGCAGCCATGGATGGCTCCCACATCCCCCCTCCCCGGCATACCTAAGACGAGAGGCGAAACAACAACTCCGTACTGCCACCCAGGCAGCGTATATACGCAACGCACCCCAGGCATACCAAGACCTGGGCATCTGTCCCCATACGAAGAGCAGCCGGGCCCAGGAACACAAACTGCCACGCTGGGTACTAGGCAGGCTCATTGCAGCCCGCACTGGACATGGGGACTTTGCAGCATATCACGAACGCCTCCACCACACGGACTACCTAGCAACCTGCTCCTGCAAGAAGCTAAAAACTCCAGTACATTTCTTCTTCTGCCCACATACTAGGAAGCGCTGGAAGGAGAGATGGAAACACACACCTGTTGGGCCGGCAAAAACCATTGACTGGCTCCTAGGGACTGCTGCTGGGGCTGAGGAATTCAGCCGCATCGTGCAAAACACATCCTTCTTTACGGATATATGCCCAAACTGGGCCCGCCTAAGCACAGAGTAGTGTAACAGTCCAAGCATATCTTCCTGGGAAAGAGGGATTGGCTCCCCCTCTCACCTATAGGGAGGCAAGACAGGTTTTTCTACCGCTTGAAGCCCCAGCCAGGGTAGTGCTGGGAACTTCCCCAACCCTACAGCACGTAGTGCTCAAATTTGTCTCCTTTAAGCATGTATTTAGATCCTTTTAGATAGTATACGCTTGGGAGGCACGTCCGGTTGCCCTTCGGGAGGCCGCGGTCACCCGCCACGTGACCGCCAAGCGACGTTAAATAATAATAACTAACTAACTAACTAGGAAAGAGCTTTTTGCTCTCCATCTCCCCTGGAGCTCCACCAAGCCTCTAGGGGCCTAGCCAGCTAACTAGGCTTCTTCCTACATCTCTAGAATAGATAGGAAACCTACTATGGTATTTTGATGGATTTACTAGGGATGGTGCTCCCCGCATGACCTCTCCAACCATATGGACGCTCCACGAAGCGCTCCGAATGGCTATTGCCTGCCCCTTGGAGCTTGAATAGCTCCACCACCAAACTTCTAGGAGCCTATTCAACTAGCTAGGCAGCTTCCTAGATCAATAAAATATATATAATGAGATCTATTTGATAGAGATAATGATTTTTTGGTGGTTAGATCTATAGGAGAAGGTCAGGAATAATTATGTACGTTGCTTTCCTAGACTCTATCTACGACGTCTCACCCCATCAAAAACCCATCATTTTCGGAGCACCACCACACCCCCAAACCAAGCTGAATGGCTTAGATATTCTAGATTATTATATTTAACTTTCCTGGCTATGACATATCCAAATTTCATAGAATTCTATGAAGGTTTGCAAGAACGGGTGAACCCATGAAATTAATTGGTATGGACCCCCCTGCCAAGACTTTGTTATATGGCCGCCCTAATTGGTATCAACTCCATACCAATAACACCCCTGGGGTAGGCAAGTGAATATAACAAATCTGCGAGACAGATTCTTTTTGGAGCGCGCGACTGTTTTCGACGAGTTTAGCCGGAGAGTTGGAGTTCGGTTATAAGATTCTCGATGCGGCGACGGATTTCATTGCGAATTGGACGCACAGCATCAAGGCCTTGTCCAGCTGGGTCGTCAAGTTGCCAATCGAGATAGCGCTTGCCAGGGAAAAAGGGGCAGGCATCACCACAGCCCATTGTAATGACGACATCGCTAGACTTGACGGCATCTGTCGTGAGGATTTTAGGCTTCTGATCCATCAAGTCAATACCATCTTCGAGCATAGCTTCCACAACGACAGGGTTGATTGATTCGGCAGGTGCTGATCCAGCGGAGCGAACTTCAATGAGGCCGTTCGCGAGATGACTGAGATATCCGGCAGCCATTTGGGAGCGGCCTGCGTTATGGACGCACACGAAGAGAACGCTCGGGCTATTAGACATGTTGGTCGTCGGGACAGGTGCCATGTATATGCAGTCGAAATAGAGGCCCGCAAATCAGACGAATTGTGGTGACAGTAGAAGACGAACTTTCAAGCTTGCTAAACAAGAGGACTCTTTTAAACAGGATGGGAGAACAACCAGCGAGCTACTTAGTCTCATCATTTGATGTTCATCGGAAGTGGATTCAGATTGTAGCGCCTTGCGGACCCCCTATCTTGGAGTGTCACTGCAGAGCTATAATTGGCCTAGGCCCTGGAAGCTCCACAGGAACGTCAAGAGAATTTATTCCTAACCATCGAATGACCGCTAGGGATCTATGAAGCGAGGAAGCTTTTTGGAGCAGAGGAAACGAAGTACTATCTAATATGTTCGAAACATGTTCCACGTTGAAGTTGCCGAGCAACTGGGCTCGGCTGATTTTGGAATCTTCTTAAAGTTGAAAGGATGGGTGGAGTGGTTTTCAATCGGTGCTGTTATATGGGCCTTCTATCTAATCAGTATGCCCGTGTGTCAATTTCGTGTAGGAGAGACACGGCGATTTTATTTAACACATTTCTGAGGGGTGGGCCAACATCCTAGTTCATAGGATCTGCTAAAGGGTGGGATATATTACTTCTATACTGTTGGTCCATTGGCGTCTGCTCCTAACGGCATTCACTTTTACAAGCGGCTCCTGCTACTATCATTAGCCGCGCCCTGGAATGAGAGATTGATGCAGGTGACACAGTGCGTCTGAGATCCTAGAAGCCGCGTGGCAGTGGTGCGTGGCGATAAAAGTGACTAACTGATGGATGATGATTGGGCGCGACAAGGTGCGGATGGCGATTGAGGGGCATTCCCGCTTATCTTGACAGCATATCGGACCTGGTCAGCTTTCAGCTCCTCTAACCCATTAATCCAGCTGCCTTTTCACCTCTTTCAGAATATTATTCGAGACAATGAAAGAGGGAAATCCTCGGAAAGCCAGCGAGGCTTGCACGTCATACGGTCCGCGCCGCGAAAACCAGCGACGCTCTCGGCCACGGTGCGTGTCGTACACTCAGCACCTGGAGCAACAGTTGATGTCAATGGAAAGACACAATGTCGACAAAACGCTGGTCTTCCAAGAAGCGAGGGAAAAAATGACGAGAGAGAATTCTCTCTTGCGGTCACTGTTGATCCTCCATGGGCTCACTGAGATAGAGATCGAAGCATACTTGAGATCGCAAAGACAGCCGACAAACCCTTCATCGAAGGGCCAGCTGAAAACCACACCAGTAGCCGCCAAATCGCGCTCACCGACGCCCCAATATCACGCTCTTGTCGATGGCCGTAATTTGCCAGCGCCCTCTTCCAAGATGGGAACCGGCAGTCCTGAACTGATATCTTCTTCCGCATCAATCTCAGCTTCTTACAGAACTGCTGCGTCTCCGCGGACTCAGGACAAAATGCAGAGCAATCTAAAGGACTAGGTTGCACCCATGGTTATTCCTCAAACGCAATAAATTCGAGCAGGAGTGGGACTGCAACCGATGTCATTATGCGAGCCTCTACATGTACTTACCTGGCGACTCGAACCGAATATGGCCTTAGATCCTTTTTGCACAGTGAATGAGTGTTGTCAAAGTCACTAGTCAACTTAGCGCCCTTCGGAAGGGCGTGTACTCGGTTCTCGCGTCTTTGTACGGTCATCGGACGAAACCAGATATCAAGCAATTATCCTTTCGATTGTATCTCCTTGATACTAATCTATAAACTATTCTCTCAATCTGGCACCATCCTCTATGAATTGGATAGGCCAATAGCAGACTCGAATTCTGGCACATTGGGCGAGAACCGTCAACCACTAGAAGGATTGGGTACATACCGGAAGGGGAAGCGTAAGACTTTCCGAGAAGATAAACTACCACACGAAAGGGACATCAGGTATACTCCGTATAACTAGAAATTCCCGTTTCTGGTGCGCCTGCATTTTTTTTTAGCTTCCAAAATTTGAAATATCAGAGCCACATACTTGGTTAGTGAGAGGCAGCCACCTCTACTATGTCGGTCTTTCCTGACGGTTCTCGCTCTGTTGCGAATAATCCTTTTCCCATGACATATATCCGCCACAACCAGAAGGGCTTGACTGACGAAATAAGGTCTCAATAAAGACTATTTGCTTAGATTAAGGCTCTGTTGCGATAGGTAAAATACATAATTAGTTAGTTCCTTCACGCAGGCACCAGCAGATGACAGGCTTCCGATCTAATTCGCTATCTTCCAAGTTCCACTTGAAATCATTCTGCTACAAACATCTTTTTTCCTGGTAACTTACTCATTCTTAGTCATCTGCTCACCTTCCAGTCATTGGCTATCTCAATCCTTCCAGCCCATTCGCTTTGCTATAAACTTCACGGCATAAACCAGCCCCAGCAGAACCGGAACCTCTACTAGAGGTCCCACTGTCGAGGCAAGAGCCTGATTGCTATTTGCTCCAAACATTGCGACTGCGACTGCAATAGCTAGCTCGAAGTTGTTGCTGGCAGCAGTAAAGCTCTGGGTTGTTGCCAGCTTGTAGCCGAACCCGAGTTTATACGCGAGGAGCAGCGTCGTGAAAAAGACGATAATAAAATAGACAATAAGCGGTGCTGCCACTCTGATCACAGAGACAATCTGATGAACCACATGACGGCCTTGTGAAGCGAACAGCACCAGGATCGTGAACAATAGACCGATTAGAGACCAAGGGCTGGCCCACTTCAGAAAAACGCGGTCATACCATCCTGCGGAGATCATATTCCGAAGTGTGAACCGCGTGAGTATTGCGGCGCCTAACGGAATCCCAAGGAAAACAGCAACACTTTTAGCGGCTGCTGCGTACTCGAAATTAACCGTATCGCCGCTAATCACACGAATGAAAAAGACTCCCATCGGTGCAAATAGGACCATTTGAAGTACTGAGTTAAGAGCAACAAGGATAGCACAGTATTCGCTATCACCACCTGCGAGCCCTGTCCAGACCAGAACCTTAGGTTAGGTGCACTATCAGCAAGCCACACTTGTAAATATCTTCCTTGAGACAAACTCACCATAGCAATACATCGAGCGAGACCGACTATGATCAATCCCTGCCGTAACTCTGGTTCATCGGGCAAGAATGCCCAAGCCAATGCCAACCAGGACAATGTTAGAAAAACTCAAAAGGAGTGATCTGAATGACAAAACATACCATTAGAAACGGGCAGACAATCCAATTCAAAAACACGCTAAATGCCATCTGTATCCAAACCTCACGTGTTCGGAAAACATGATGCAAAGATTCATATCGAATTTTGCAGAGGATTGGATACATCATAACGAGTAGACCGACCGCTATAGAAGCCCTGATGTTAGTTTCTGAAGGTCATATCTAGCGAGAATCCCTTACCAATTGGGATCGAGACTCCTACAAAAGTTCCCTTTTGCAGCGCCGGGCCTGTGCTTGGGACAAAGTTGCCGAGAATGATTCCGATTGCCATAGCGAGAAAAATCCACACAGCGAGGAACCGGTTAAGGAGGCCAAGGCTCTTAAATGCGGACTCTTTTTCTTGGTGCTCATTTCGGGTTGTCTCATCGTGGCCTTTTTCGACATCAGGAGCCGTTTGTTTTGAATGGTTGGCTTGACTGGAGTGCGATCTTGAACAAGCGAGAGTCGGCATAGATGCCATGTTAATCGATCAGCTCAAATTAAACGCTGGGATGTTATATGGCCAGCTGCTTAGTGGTAACAGAAAGCGGAATGATTGGGATATTGGCACGCAAGAGAGCGAATTTATAGACTTAAGGCGCGATGTCTTCTGTCTGGGATCAGTGATAGTCATGCTAGATACTTCTAGCGAAGAAATCTATCGGTGTCACTGGCGGGCGTTGGTTGGCCGACATATTAGTCACCAACGAGATTGGATGGAATGTATCAGCAACTCTCCCGAAAAATTTAAAAGCCGTTCCGTACCTATAACAGCCAATCATATCGTAGGAGTGACACAAGTGCGGTGCCTTCCTTTGGAAGCGGTGTGGGCACGGATATACAGTCACAGTTAGTATTTATACTATACCCGTGCCAAGCTCTTTCCCCGTGTAGTAGGTGCGCTTGGCACGGGTAGTACCTTGGCATGCTACAGGACCCCCGTGGGTCGGAAGTACCACAGTGCAAATATTAACGAAGGCCCACTGTATTTCGACCAACGAAAAACATAGTCTTGCCGTATTCATTACTTGCTCTCGATACAATGAATGGGCGTCTAGGCTATTTTGTACAGTTTCATCCCCGTCAGTCATTAGTCGTTACGGATGACCCTCATAATGTATTTCTCATCTGAATCTGCTTGGCACGTAACTTATCTCAGGCCCAAGGTCCGCTGCAACGTGAAAACATCGTCCGGAGTTACAATAAGTGGGTAGGCGAGCATGTGCTTGTTGGCCTACGACGCGCACGTTTTGAGATTGTAGCTAGAAATGCTCGGACTATGCGATAATGGTGCACATAGAAAGGAGGGACGATCGAAGCGCCACAGAGGCGCTGAAACCACCTTCACAAAGTTTTTACCATACCGTATTATCCCTCTACTCCCTTATTTATGGTAAGGTAAGGCGAGGCGAGTATTTGGCATTGTGCTAAGATTTCAACGTGGAGTTGCGAAACATAAAGGAGCGCTCTATTCCGGTTGTGTCCAGGCTCATCTCGAGCTTGCGGCACATTTGCACCGAGTTTATTTGCGGATTATCTCTAGGAAATGGACAATAGAGCCCTTACGAGTTTATTTTTAGGAGGGATCAAAGGATGGCTAGCTGGTGGTCCTGCGTATATACTCTGGATGGAAGAGTGCAGTGCCTTATGGGCAAGTCTTCTTGCTAGATTGGACCTCGGATATTAGACTAAGGACACGATTTTAGATGGTGCATTCAACGATTTTCAAAAAGTCTATGATAGTGTCTTTGTACATGTCTCGATACTGGCCGCACGAAGGTGCGCATTTGCTTTCAGTCTCTTCTCTTCCCTTTCGCTGAAACGGTCCGCAAATAGTCCTATGTGAGGCCGCATCAAGATAGTGTATTTTACAAATTCCTCCATGCAGTCCACTAGCCGATCTCGATTGCCGCTAGAAATAAGTCTTTGATCCCCAGGCTGACCCTCGTCCGGAAAATGAGTGTATGCCTTAGGAATTGAAGATTGGTTGGGAATTGTAAACATGCGCATCCATCGACCGAGAATCCGCAAAGAGTTAACCGCATTAAAGGATTGTGACCCACCGCACACTTGGGCAATAGCAAGTGTCCGACCTTGGGTCGGACGAACGCTTCCTATGCTTAGGGGGATCCAATCAATTTGGTTCTTGAATACCGCAGTCTAGCACCGGGGAAATAATGACGGAAGGTGAGTTACAAGTCAACCAATAACCGGATGGTAGAACTAACCAGATTGCCATGTTGCTCGGGTGAAACCCAGATATGCCCATCACTCCACCGGCTGAGTTCTCGAAGCTCCTGTACTTTCGGATGGCCATGGTCGCTATCATTCTTTATGGGGAGGCCTTCGGGGTCGAAGACACGCACGTCGCAACCGAGCCGGAAAAGGATCCGAGAAGCTTCAAAGGCCACGAGCCGGGAATATGATCTTCTTCGGAGGCTACCATAGAGTACCAGAACCTTTAGCCTTTCATTCGTTTTTCGGAGATTCTCCTCAGCCATGTCAATGGTAGTGGTTAACTCTAGTTTGTTGATCCAGTCCTCAGCTGTATCATCGCCAAGAACGAAGGGTCGATATTTTTTGCGAATCTCAGGGTCGTCTTCATTTGAAGATAAGGTCAAAGACCGGTAGGAAGGTTTTCCCGAATCGCGATGCATAGCTAGGGTTTCGAACGCGCTTGGCTGTATTTGTTGAGGGATAGTGCAGAACAGATTCGAGCATTGAAGGCGCCTTGAGATAGTCCAGACCTAGTTGCCAGTCTCAAGGTTGAGGCAAATACATGTGCAAGGTACGGCGGCATTAATAAAGTGATAGATGGAGGTGGTGACGGTACAAAAGGCGAACAGACTACTTTTTTGATAAGAAAATCGAGCATGTCACTTGTGGATCATGATTGGATGATATAAAAATCACAGCAGCCAAACTGGGGCGTCTTGATTAGTAACGACGCTACTGCATCAAAATGTCAGGCGCCTGGCATCCCACCAAACTGAATCGTGTACGGAGTACCGAGTTGACGAAACCTGCGATTCCGCAGGTAACCAGGCAGATTCTATTGTTCGGTGTATCAGTCATAATTACTCACGAAATTTAAAATCCGGAGGGGCGCCGAAATATGAATAAGGGTGATGCCACATCGTCTGCTCGTATTCGCGAAAACCAACGGCGCTCTCGCGCGAGGCGCAAAGAATACGTTCAGCATCTCGAGCAAAAGTTACGATCTTACGAAACGCTTGGAGTAACAGCAACAAAAGAAGTCCAAAAAGCAGGAAGAAAGGTCGCCGCAGAGAATATGCTGCTCCGTTCACTGCTGATGCTCCGCGGTGTCACGGGGGAAGAGATCGAAGAGTACTTGAAGTCACGAAGACAAACAACATGTGCAATTCCACGCCGATCCTCGCGAACAATCTCTGCAAAAACAGCAAGCCTACAACGGACGACATTTCCACCTGATCCTCCATTGGATTGCCATCTTTCATCCGCAAAGCCATCAGTTCCGTTGCCGAACCAAGAGCTGCATGAGCATGAGAGTTCTAGGCACGTTTTTAATTTGCCAAGTCCGCATCCAGAACTTCCCACCGAGGATATTGAACGGAAGGCAAGCCAAGCACAAGCACTCAGGTCTGTCACACCTGATCGCGTCTTGAAAACGCAGCTATTTGATGGCCAGTCAACATCGTGCGAGACTGCGGCCAGAATAATCACAGGCTTGCGAGAGTACTCGGACCTTAGGGATATACGATCCGAGCTTGGGTGTACTTCGGAACAGAATTGCATGATCAAGAATATGTCAATTTTCGAGCAGTTGGACAGGGAATAGAATTCAATCTTCATCTACTACTTACTACCGTCAAGTTGAAATGAATAACCCAAAGCGAACTGTGGAATGGCCAAATCTATCCATATAGGGCTTGTGGAGGAATCTGTTTCGAATATGGCAGCAGACCGGGTGGGTTTTGCGGCAGCCATTGTGAGTAGTCACAAGCCCGGAAGGTGTGTGTGCGGACAAAAAGCACAAGGAACGAGCGCTCTTATTACGCATAGTTCCGTTGACGGCAAGGAGCCGAATGAGTGTAGATGCTACAAATACCCAAAGGATGGATGTCAATAGTGGAACACAAAAGGAACCATGGTTATCCTCAAAATTTTGCGGCAAAATCGGCCCTATTGCGCCCGTAACTTGACTTCAAGACGTGTTGCTGAGATGATCCCGGCGAAACTAAGAGCGACCAAGTGCAGCCATCGAAAATACCTCGAATATGCCGGCAAGTAGTTCCCTGCAGCATGATCCAAGTCCCGCAATTTGCTGCAAAATGAGGTTGAGGACACTACGTTTAGTCATCTCCCTGGAAGCCAATCATCGACCCGATGTAGAGAGCCTCGCCTATAGGAAGGCCACAGAGCCCACTTTCTTTGTACCTCCAAGCATCACCTCCCAGCTCTCCTCGCGTTCCCTCGGTGTTCACAATGTCAAAGTCATTGGCCAGGGAAAACACACCCATTTAACACCAGCACATGTTGGCAACATGACCGGTTTGACAATTGAAAGAGGAAAGAGACTTGATAAGCTCTTATGTTCGTGATCATTCCAAGAAGGATGGCAGTTGTTCTTTAATCACGGCATTCTTGTTTCTGCACCCAAATCTAGAAAAAGAAACAGAGAGTTTCATAGAGGAGCCTAGAGCCGTTGTTACTACGGTTGATTCTTTTGATACGTGACCTAACCTGGCCCAATTGCCTTTCTATCATTCCTTAATGTTTACTCTTGACCGCCATTGGATTCCTAGTTGCTGCTTAGACTGTTCAAGTAGAGAAACGATATTCAAGAGTGAATTTCATTGCTTAGCCAGCGAGACCTTTGAAAGTCGAATATATAATCTATTGAGACATTCTGGATTGTAACCGAGTATACAAACAAAATAACAAAAACTCAAGTCCATAAATCACCGATTTCCCCTTCGCTTCCCTATAGGCTGTTCTTCTGAGCACCCGCGTTTTCGGGACGAGGGCATCGAAGGCTTTGGTGATGATCCCAGCTTAGGACCAGATTGTAGACTTGCCGCCTTTGCTGCTCCCCTCGTCACTCGCCGTGTAGAAATCTCTGCCAAGTTTGAATCGGTGCTAGTCACTGGATATCTATTAGACGAGACAGAGATTTCAGTATTTTGCGGACACGTTGAAGACTCCACCGCGGTAATAGGACCGGGTTCCATCAATTCAGGGTCAATATTTGCCATGTCAAAATCGAGAGAGGAGGTGGGTGTTTCGGTGCCTTGTCGTGTCTCTGACTCTGTAGATGCCTCTCTAGAGGAACCGTCGCTGTGGCTAAACTCTGGCATTCGAGGGAGATGACATAGTTTAATCTTGATATCATATTTGTGTTCCGTATTGGCATGGGCCAAAAATTCGGTTACTTTGGCAAACCGAGGAAGATTGCGACAGGCCTCCCAGCGGCAGCTGATTCCGTTGTGAGCATGGAGGAGATGAAAGTCGATGAGATGATGACGAAGAGAATCTGGACGCTTAGAAGGAAATCTATGCGGAGGAGGGTTTGACGCCGAGCGACAGGATATACCATAGCAAATGATGCAGACATCCGTTGGGCATTTCATATTGTCTTCTTCAGGAGGCGAGGGTTCCTCTGGCTGATCTGATGGGTCATCATTCTCGTCGTCAAATTTCCAGTCAACACGATTGCCTCGCCTGCTGGGCTCACAGAGCCTTAGGAGCGCAACCATGTCCTTGGTTACCTGGATGCGACGCGCGAGCAGCTTGTCCTCGTCATAATTCTCCGCTTCAGGCCCGTCAAAGTTCTCCACGAGGCGAGCCCGTTCAGGAAAGACGTACTTCGGGGTAGGCAACTCCCACGCCTCATAGTCAGAACTGTCCGCATCGCATGATTCCATATCAGGCTCGCCAAGCAGCTGCTTGATCTGTCGGTTGACTTCGAGTACAGGTGCGATACAGAAATAATCCTTTCTGGCTGTCTCTCGAGTATCGGTTGCCAAAGCTTTGTGAAGTTTAGTCATTTCTCTGCTGACAGCTTCGTGCCTTTGATAAAGATGTGGGAAGGACTTTTGGGCATTCTTCACAGTGCCTGCCAGAGATCGCATCTCCGCCATAAGCTCTCTCTTCTCTCGTTTCAGCTCCAGGATTTCCGGATGTTGGCAAATAGCACGCTTATGCCGTATCGGTAAGCTCGGATGGGGCCAATGGGTCTCTCTTTCTAAGCATGCTGCTAGCGACGCGCAATAAACCCTCCTGAGGCGGTCGAAGTAGAACAACATGTTGGAGATCGCGTCCAATGAACTGTGACTGGTAATGCTTTTCAAAAACTGCGTCACCCGACTGACCAAGCACCCATTGCCGCTCCTGGCTAGTGAAATTCCCTGCCCGCTCCTAGTTAGACCTGATATGACAAGATCTCCGTAGACATGGTGATAACGTTTTCAGAGACTGCGTACGGGAGTAACTCATGATTGACTTCATTTGCGGCCCAGCGGCAAAAGTTGTAATATCCAATGTTGTTTTCAAATCAAGCATCTTGACCCAACTCTTTGAGTGCTTGTTGACTTGACTCATAAGTCATCGGCAATGATGCATGAAGCTCATAGCCACATGTCGTGCGCTCAAAACATTGAAGGAGGGGCATGTTAAGAACCTCAGGCTTCCAACATAGCGGGAGGGAGGAACTGCGCTTTGGGACTCAGAGCCGCCAAATAAGCTCTGGTGTGAGGTCGGTATTGACAAACGCTCCATCTCGAAAAGCGAAAGAAATGATTTGAGTGATCAGACAATATGCCAATTGATAGTCACCGTGCATGAAAAATTTGGTTCTGGCAGGGAGGGTCAGCAGTGGATCAAGTAATGCAGCACTTGAGGTCATGAACACGCTTACCCATCAGCACCTTCCAGTCGACCTTTCAAGTTACGAAACTCTATGACAGCACAGAGAACATCACTTTTGCTCTGAGGGTCGCGTAGGTAGAAGAGCTCAATGTCGCGATAGCAGACTGAGTCCGGAAGGTCTGTCACAGGAATGTGCTTTGGAAGATCACTCTGAAAAGTGGGATTATGTTTGTGCCTGCTCATAGAGGAGTCGCCAGGTAGAGAGGTGTTCTGTGGAAGCAGGACGCCGGGTCGGGTCCCAGTAATGGTGGACCAGAGTTGGATGGTAGCAAATTGGACAATCATGCTTCCGTGACAAAAAAAACGCGAATGGACCCAGTGATGCCGATAGATCACACAAAAGACATCCACATCCAGAGTATTCTTGTCCTTCGTTCTTCTGGAAATTTTGCGCTCAGCCGGAAATACGCCATTTAGAAACTATACTCCAGTTAGCCCAATCCTCTCAAAGACAGAAGAAGCAATCGTACGCGTCGCATCTGCTTATGAATATCGTCATTAACACTGCGACGGGCGAATAGTTCGAAGTATTGACAAAGCTGGCGCCAGTATTCGTCATACGATTGAAGTGCTTTCTTTCGTGACGTCTTAAACATCCAGTCGAAAAAGTTCATGTAAATTGCTTGATCTTCCAGCAGAAGATAGTCCATGTAGTCCTGGTTCAATTGAATACAATATCTATTTCCATGTTATTCTCCAGCCACATGGTTTTCATTTCATCAAGGGTAAACCCACTTCCGCCAGTACCATTCGACCACGGCGATTCCTATCAGCGTTCTTGGCTTGAAGTTTGGAGGAAGCCATCCAAGACTGCGGAAATGTTTCAGTCTAGCTCGAGTTTCCTCGCAAAGGATGGGATCAGTCCAGTATTGGTGCTCATCAACTTGAGCTGGAGGCATGGACACAGGCGCCATGAGGAGAACTCAGATACAGAGGCCAAGGTTTGGATTCTGTGATAGGAGACCTGGGAATCAAGTAGGTCAAGGTCGATCGACGCAGCGGAGGCGGGATGAGGGTTGAAAGACCCTGGAAGAGAGGGCGGACGGAGCATCTTATAGGCGCTCGACCAGGCAGAGCGAATTGGAGGGGAGCCATTTTCGGCGTCGTTTTGGTCGCCAGTGGAAATGGGGGGAAGAATTGTTGTGAATTCGAGCGTCAACAGCAAGACGAAGAGGATGACTAACAGTCCTGGCTGGGTGCAGAATAGAGGGTGGTGTAGGGCAGCAGGCGGTCAAGGGGCGACTCGCCATCCAAAGTTACGGGTGGAAAGGAGGCCGTTTCTGGCGCCAGATGTAACAGGCCAGTGCCCAGTTAGGATCACGTGAGTCACGTGCCCAGCAAGTTATGACGAGGATATACTATTTCGGACAGGTGGATTATCTGATAATCCGGTCCCGGATACGGAGTATGTATGTTCCGGAGGAAGGACCAACATACGGATGTTGGGACAACGCAAGGTGTAATAAGCAAGCAAGAGGAAGCGCATCGTTTTAGAGCTTCAAGATGTACTAGAGACAGCAGTATATCGATATAGAGCGTTCACCACGATCCCTATGAATCCTACGGTATCCTTTTAGTATCTGATATCCAGACGCCGCACCCCTGATCCACATCAGAATTCAATCTATATAAATCACGTGCTACTGGTCAGCCACCCGCAGTATTGATGAATCACATCCGAGTGCTCTGTTGTGCATCAACGAAAATCGGCCAACTTCGAGGGCGAATAACTTACCAACCACAGAGGCTATGGACAATTAAACAATAACAAGCTCTATAGACTCACGCTATTTACAGAGTCACAATGTTTTGTTTTAACGGTGCTGCAAGGTAACGATTTGCTATATAGAAACAGACTAAAGGTGACAGGCGATATCTACTATCCAGGCAAATGTTACAGCTCAGGTACGAAGAGACGACATCAACGTTAGTAGCATTCAACGAAGCAACTAAGCATGGGGAAGAAAAGAAGGAGAGAGTGCGAGAGAACGAGAGATGATATAAATACAAACAGGCATCAACCATTAAAGAAGTGACCCGTCACGGCGAAATCCTTACGACTAAGTACTAAATACAAAACCAGACTTCTGTAAGTCAAGGAATTGTAGGCGAATCAATTACAACTCTTAATAGAGAACGAAAATACGAAAATTCGATACCTATTATATACACTCTTGGATCATTTCCACTAGATTCTTTGGCTTGAATGTGAACATGTCACTCTGCCACGGCTTGGGAACAACAACAAAAGGACCTGAAAACAGCGACTTCAAGGAGAATGCTAGTTCAAGATCCGTTGATCCGGCGAGACGAGCTAATTCTTGCCGTTTTCTCGCTTCACTGACAGGAAATATATGGGTCTCATATTGAGTACCATCAAGCTCACTCATGGCTTTCACTAGTTCGCGAACCGTATAGTTCCCATTTGGAACCTTTAATGTTCGCTCTGTAATCCCAGTTTCAAAGGGAAAAAGAATCGAGTCAACGGTATACTTCGCAGTACTAAAATATTGCACTTGTCAGAATATTCTTGAAAAGGAAGACAGTAATGGCTATAAGCTTACTCTTCCATAGAGGAGATAGATTTGACATCGTCAAGGTCTCCGTAATAGGTGAATGTTCGACCTTGCCTGTCAAACCCAAAGACATCTGACAAAACGAATGTCTCGGCAAAAGCTCCGATGATCATTTCCGTGAAGACAAATCCAGGAACCTCGCTTGCCCTTTTTCGCAAATGCTCTCGAGTCAAATGTTTGTCTCGGAAATAACGCTCCTGGAGAAAAGCCGGCTGGCCTATATCCACTCCAAATTCCGATGGGTAAAAATGAGTAACACCCGCCTCGATGGCGGCATCGATCATTTGCGGCTGGTCAACCATGATTGAATTACCAGCAAGGGATATCACGACATTAAACCCTATCAACAGTCAATAATCTAGAAGGACAATCCGGAAAATTGTTCAGGGCACCTTGATAAGACTTTGCATCTTTATAGCTCCCCAGAACAATATCGATCCCGCTTTTGGCAGCGGTATCAAATTTGCCTTTCTTCTCTGGCGCAGAAAGAATTGCGATGCGAGAAAATTTGGCTTTCTGTCTCAATAACTCTTGCACAATGAACGGGCCAAGATTACCACTGGCACCTACGACGATGACAGCGGGAGCGGCAATAGAAGCAGACATCCTCAGGGTTCGGTTACCTACTAAAGGATCGGCGCTTAAGGCTTGAGACTGTTGAAAATATTTCTGGGGATTAATAAATATATATCAGGGCTGTTCAAGACACGAAACCCACCAAGTTCAGGTAAGAATCAGCAATTATAAGCCTGACAAATCGACTCAAGTCGATTACTTCCCACAGTACCAGACTACAATACTCGATGACAAATAGACGTAATAGTGTATTATCGCATTTTTACCACGCAGATTACATTCCAAACTCTATAGGTCCCTGCTGTGGAATTTTATTTCCGTGTAAGTGTATAGGTGCGGAGAATTTCACGAATTTAAACTTTCGGGGCTTACGGCGTTCGGTAGTCCGTGAGGTTTCGGGCCGTCGGCAACTGTGTGTTCTTGGTAATTGATGAGTAATCAGCATCGCTCGGTCGGATCGCGCTTTCTCAAGCTAATGCTCTCCCTCCCCATCGACATAACGAGACATGCCGATATTTTCGCTGGTAGGTTCACAAAAATATATCGAAGCTTTCGAAGCGCCCGTCAATTGCAGTTTCCCACACCGCCGAGATAGTCTTAGGGACACTATACCTGCCATATCCCATGGAATCTTTGAGAAACGATTCACCAAGTTCAGGACTTGACCGCAGGTCCTCAACCTTTGGAGAGATTTCTCGAAACAGTTGTGTTCAATGCAGACTGAGAAAAGTACGCTGTGATCGTATGCAGCCGTGCTCAACGTGTCTTCGAAACAAAACACAATGCATCTTCCAAGAGGTCAGACGGCGGCGTCGCAGAGTCACCCGGACGTTAAGTACTGATATCGTGGCTCGCATTGAGAGGCTCGAGGAAAGGATCGAACAAATATCCGGGATCTGCTCTTCGTCTGGAAAGAGTTCTATGGGTGCTTCTGATCCCATTATGGGGAAGTGCGACCAGGCAGCCTCAACTCGCACACTTCACGCCGAACACGAACCTCCGGAAATGGTCTTTCCCACTTCGTCAGCCCATAAAGTCCTCTCTGAATCTGGTCGCCTAGTCGTACAAAAAGAAAAAAGCCGGTATGTGAGCAGTACAATTTGGAATATTCTTGCAAATGATGTAGGTACATATATCTCTGAATCTTTTGCCACACTAACCTTCCTAGGTTGAGGAAATGCAGGATGTATTGGACTCGTCAACATCAGAAGACGAGTCGGAATGCGCCTTGACCACGAATGCTCAGTTTCAGGGGTTTCTTTTCGGCATCACTTCTCCCTGCAAATCTTTACATAGATTCTGTCCACCGGCAGACAAGGCCTGCTACCTCATCAAAACCTATGAAGAGAATGTTGTTCCATTGTTGCCTATACTTCATTGGCCAACAGTACGAGAGCTTCTTATGGATATTATTCAGCATGGGCGTGCTGCGGATAAAATCACTAAGACTTTGATATTTGCCATCTATCATGCCGCGGCTGTAAGCCTGTCCGCCGATGAATGCCATCGCGAGCTCGGTGTGGGTCGAGATGTCTTATTGACCAAATTACGTTTTGCTGTCCAGCAGGCTATTGCGAAGGCAGACCTGCTGAGCACGCAAAGCACGGTCTTACTACAAGCTTTGGTACTATTTCTGATGACAGTACGCCGAGAGGATAATACCCGATTCGTCTGGTCTATGACAAGCATGATTGTGCGGATTGGTCAATATCTTGGTCTCCATCGTGATGGAGCTCAGTTCGGACTGACGTCGTTCAACACGGAAATGCGCCGACGATTATGGTGGCATATCCTGCTGTTAGATATGCGGTCGTCAGAAGAACATGGAACTGACAGGCAAATCTCGGAGGAGCTATACAGTACCAAGCTTCCTTCTAATGTGAATGATGAATGTATCCACCCAGAAATGATGGAGCCTGTACAACCGCAAACAGGCTTTACTGGGATGACCTTCTGCCTCATTCGATGCGAGGTAGCAATTGTCCTCAATCAGGTGACCTCTGCCATTTCGTCGAGCTCGAGCGACCAAGCCACTCCGCAACGACTTGAGCAGATAGCTGAGGGAATTAGCAATCGGATTCGACACAAGTATACCAGCATTTGTGATGAGTCTATCCCGTTTCAGAAAGTCTGCGTATTGGTATCTCGACTCCTTCTCGCTAATTTATGGATCAACATTTGTTTTCGCCGGCCTGTCAGCCACCGCGCGCTGCAAGATATCTCTGCGCAGTCTAGAGATAAATTATTTCACTTGTCACTTGAAGTGATCCAGGCTTCGTTCTCACTGGAAAGGAATATATGCACGCGTCGATGGAGTTGGTTATTCCATGCCAATGCACATTGGTCTTATGTTGCTTTCCTGCTTTCTGAATTATGTATCCAACCGACAAGTACATTCGCAGATGAAGCATGGAGGGCGGTCGACTTAGTCCAACGCACGTGGCATTTGACTCATAGAAATGGGAAGAGGGGAATGTTGTGGCGACCCTTACAACGGCTACTGCGAAGGGCAACCATCACCCGATCCCAAACCGGGGCTTTGCAAGAACATAGTGGTAAAGAACCAGCTACGTCACCTGCTTTTGCCGGTATTGCCACAAACAGATACGCAGAGCTAGACCTCCTCGAAACCGAAGATCAGGGCACAGTTCCTCTTGCTGCCTCCGCCGTACAGGGTGGAGATGCCTCATATCTGACCTTCAGCCAGCCAGATCTAGTTGATGTCAATTGTCAAGATTTTTCGAATGCAGTTGGGGTGTCAGAGTTTGAATTCATAGCGTCGATGAATTGGAGCTTTCTGTGACAATCTAGCCTAAATATATTCGGGCCCAACAGGGGTGGGTTTTGTTGATGTTTCAGAAGTCTTCGATACTCCTGAGGAAACGCTTCGCCTGCCTGCTGAGGGCCAGTACTTTGAAGTCCGACCGAATTGCTTTACCCGATGCCAATAGGGTCGATATCCTATCCATTTGTGAAGAAGAACGGCGGGATCCCGATTGAGGCTGCGTCTCGATTGTCAATCGCTATCACAATGACCGGTGGTAAGCCCATCTAATCATCTTGAGCTGTTACGGACTTTCCTTTCATGAAGCTATTCCCAGGAACCAGATATACGATAGCGGAGCGGTACCTCCCCGCCGAGTAATCCGCGGTGAGACTTTGGCGGACATTTCTTGATGTTATTGGTTATGCCTTGTACTTGAGACTCGAGCCATCTCCAATCCGCCTTGCCGGCCTTGATGCCTTTGTCACAAACCAAGTGGTTCCAGGTCGGAAGTAGTGCATTGCTTGCCACTTTGCCCATGGCGCCCAAATGATCCAAATCCTCTGCGTCTTGGGCATTACCCACTGACAAGAGTGCCAGGACGGAGAATATAAAGAATGAAAAGAACCTTAAGCTGCATCATTGTAGCTATGGTAGTATAGGGTCCCAGAATAATGAACTGCGTGAATTTGGAGATCAAAAGATGAATTTATAAAAGATCATGCCGCGGGCCCTGGGCTTTATATAGCGCAATTCTACCAGTTGCACTGTTCTGGCATCTACCATAAGGCCAAATGGCACTCGCGCTGACAAGTGACGTAAGGGGAAGGCGATCATTTAGGAGGATGGATACAACAAGACGAACAAAAGAAACATTCAATAATAGAAATTGTGGTAAATTAGTGCTGATCTTCCCCAATCCCCTGCAAATTATAGTCAGTATCAAGCTTTTAAGTATCTAGCTCGCGAAGGAGGCTGTCCCAAGAGCTGGTAGGGTACTGAATCTGATCACTAACTAGTAGCCAATCAACGTCGAATATGAAGGACAACAGGCCGCTAGTAAGGGGCCGTTAATACCCATATAGTAGCTGAACATATTGCAAGGTCACAGAACGAAGCCCACGTCTTGCTGGCCGTGAATAATTCCATTATCACCCCCTGGCTTCTATGCGTGATCAAAGGTATCCGCCAAATAATACAAGATGCGGCCCCCGCACTGCCAGATAAGGTACTCGTCGCCGTCGCGTTGAGTGTACGAGCCTCGTCTTTCGAAAAAGAGTACATTCTGCAGCGAATACTGAGACTTGAGAGGAGAGAGAAGCGAGAAGTGCTAGAACTGACGTGCCTGCCTTCATATCACTGGGTCTCCTCTGTCCAGTTTGCTCAAAACTACCCACTCTACTGTTATGATATTCCTCAACATGAGGTTATTCACACATTGGTGTCTGGGGCCCCCGGCCTGGCAGATCGGCGACCCTTCAGCAACAATTCACCGACGATCCGTTATCAACACCCTAGGGAGTACCGACAGGGAAGATCCCTGGTGAAGGGTATGCAAAGCCGCGTGTTCATCTCACACCCCCTCTTTGTTCAAGGATAGATCTCTTTATGGTTCTGTATAATGAGAATGTATGTAAACTGAGTAATGAGGAGGAGATTCTACGCTCCTCAAGAAACAGTCTTTGACGTCATGGACAATCTGACTTAGCTTCTTTCTCCTACCTTATTGACAGGCCTCTACCATGACTTGTAGAGTATATTCTTATATAGGCTGTAATGGCGGGACAGGTCGCTGCAGCTCACCGAAGTGTTAACTATGGGGCGCACGAACAAAAAGTGTGAACTGGGTGACATTTCTGAAGAGACTAGTATAGTAGGTTTAACAACTCAATCATAAATTCCATGCAATCGGCTTCCACCGGTTGTAATGCGTACGGGTTCGGCTTGGGGCCGTCGGTGGGGTTCGGCTCGGCCCGGTCCTGGTGGCACTTGGCGGAATACCATAATGTATCCCATGCCTTGCGTTGTCGTTTGCTAAACCGATACACCGGACTGTTCCAATCATGCGGAACTTAGGTACAGGCGAAAAACATCAAAATGCGGCGCCATAGGTCGACATGTCGCTCTAACTCCTCGTCCGCCTTCATATATGCCCATAATAGCTTCGACGGGATCTTCTCCACGTCGGTCCGGGCAGCTGCGATCCGTAACAAAGGTCCCGTCCATTAGGTGATACTCTGGCTTTTACTAGCGACGCTTAACATGGCCTCCCAAATCACCCGCGCGGTACCCTCATCTCCCTGCGCATCTTCCTTCGGGCTTTCAATGCACATTCGCAATTTCTTGGGGCCACATTTGCGTAAATACGCCGCCCACCCCGTTCGGTCCAACCATGGATTGGCTTCGTCGATGGCGCCTGGTTGGATCTCGATTTCTAACTATATTTTCCGCGTAAACACCTCGTGTAACTGATCCACGGCTTCGGCGACTTGGGTTACCGGGGGCGGCGGTGCTTCGGGTTCGTACGCGGCACCGGGGTTGCGAATATGGATGTAATGTGATCCGACTTTGCTATGGAAAACACGCTGGCAAACTGCCCGCTGCATTGCTTCCGCTTGTCTCTGCTTACCCATAGCAATCTCGGACGGTCATTGTTTGCCTCCACGGCTATGCGCAGCAAACTCATGCTCCTTGTACCAATGTAATCGCATGGTGCCTTTGCTACGGTAAACCTCGCGACACATCGTGCATTGTAACCCATCTTCGTAAATGGTCAACCCTGGAATGGGATATTCCACGCTGATGGGCAAAACGGGGTTGTTGTTGGACACGCTGTCCCACTCGGGGGCCTTCTCAATCATGTCCAACACTTGCTGTGCGACCCATTTACTAATGCGATGTGTGCCTTTGGGGCTGGTCAAATGACGGACCATATCTTGGGGCTTCACGCCATGCACGCATTGACGACAAATGGCGATTCCGTACTCGTTGTTGCAAATGAAATATTGGTCGGCAATGGTGGGTTCGGTGGTGTCACTCATGTTGAATCTGGATATATATTTCGCATTCAGAATCTAGCCTAGTGGCCCGGACAGGTATCGTTTTCCGACGGCCGCCAAACACTATGCCCTTTATTACTAATGGTCTACCTGGTCCGATTTTAGATCCTGTTTCTTGAGATAGTAGACGTATGAAATAACTACTCATCGTCGCTAAAGTGATAGTAATATACTTGTGGTCTCGTTTCTGCTGCCGGTCCCCTTCACTACTGCCACTAAGCTGGCTATACCGCCGTTTACGCGTTACCGGCGCCTGGAAGCCAAGGAATTTATGCCATTCCAAGCTGATCGCCCGGTATCGCATTCGCTTTGACTCGATGATACCAGGCGCCTCTTTTATGCCACGTGCATAGACGGTGCCAGCTACCCATGATCCATGTGCGGCTTGTTCATCAACCGCTGGGTCATCGGCCCCGTAGTCACGCTTAAATCCACCACATTTCAGATGCATCCGGGAGATACCAATTGCAGCATGGCGCCAGGATATCACATTCAGCTTGGTATTCAAGTGCGTTTCGCCCTCTTGCTTTAAGAGAGCACCAAGCCGAGCGGCGTCCCAGTGGCCTTTATCGCGAGGCCAGAAAAACGGTGATCGAACGCGACGGTCGGTTCCACGAGCGAACATGCTTGCCGTCTCGGTGAATGGCTGAATCAGCCATAGATAGTATACCACAAGCTCGCTAATCGCCCTCGGCAGGTACCGGTGGATAACTTTGATCGAGTTCGAAATGCTTTGGGACTTATGGTAGCTAGTGACAATGCTGGCGAGCCCATGCTCAATGTAGAGGTTACGGTGTCGCCCCTCGGGAGTGTTGCTATGTCTAATAGAAATAAGCTCCGTTGCGCGTGCAGGCTGTCCACCCGTCATATGAATCAGGACCAAAAGTCGTCTGAGGAATTGATCCACCCATTGCTGGTATGCTGTCACATATGACTCCCGCCAGCGTACGGAAGAGTCGGCCTGTCGAACTTCGATAAATTCCTGCCAGAGGGACTCGCTGGCCAAGACACGATCTAACATCCAACGCTCGCCACTAGTAGGGAGGACCGCGCGGTTCCGCTTATCCTTTAGAAAATTCCAACCATGCTGGTTATTCACCGGATCGTCGGTTAGCTGGTGCAGCTGCAGTTCGGGCACGACATCAGCTCGGCTTTCATCCTCATCCAGTAGGAAAAGCCTCTCAAGCTCATACTGCGCCAGCTCGACCTGCGTACATATAAAATGTCGAGGTCCATCCATAGTGAGCTGAAGCTCGCGGTAGTGGAGGGATTGGTGGTCGTCACCCCATATTAGGTATCCGAGACTAGTAGATGTGTTCTGGATCCTCTTGCCAAATGTCCGCAGCCGGACCATCCATCCGAACGGTGCCTGTACCCCGTACATCAGGAACCGTTCCCGCATCACATTAGGCGCGTCGCCGGGGTGCTTCACGTGGTGATCCTCGGCGAGTTGAACCGCTCGCTGCGCAACTAGCATCTGGGAGATCTTCACGAGGCCGGAGAGATGACCGGTATAACCAGCGGGGTCACGGTACGTTTGATTTCGGGCATCGACACCGAGCGCGGCCATGAACCCGACCACGGGACTCTCAAAAATATCACCCTGTAGATCGTGGTCGAGGAGCGCGATCGAGAGGTCTAAACAGGCACGATCGAGTTGCTCTTCTACCTGGCTCGATGTGCTGGTTGTGACCTCTGTTTCCCCCTTCCCCCTAGATGGGGCTCCCCTTTGATCGGATTAGTGGGTTGCAGCTGAAGCAGCCGCCGTGTCTTTTGCTCAATTCGATCGACCGCATCTAACTGAGCCGCAGTGAACTGGTGGCGGAGCTTGATCGACTGCACCGGCCGACTAGTACGGTAAACGAAGCTTAACAGTTGTACCCAGATCTGCCGGTAACGCCGATAAGTTGGTGGTCGTAGCTTAATCTGGATTGGTTGCTCCCAGACTCCCGGCCGGTGGACGAAGCTGTTTATGCGAACCTGGTCGAACTCGTTGATGCGGTGAGAGGAAATCGAGTCAAACACAAGCTGGATCAATCTCCGGACACTATCTTCAACCAGACTGAGGATGGGCTCGGCCGTGGGATCCGGCGGAAGAGCAAGACTCGCAATGTCGCTAAAGGCATACCCTCGGCTATATTCTGGCCACCGAGTGAGCTCGAGCCAGGGAGAGGACTCGGTGACATCGCTCTCTACCGGCGCGATGCCATCCTCGATCTCCACAATATTATCCGCTTGTCGCAGTGCCTCATCCACCTAGGATTGGACAAAGTCCACGGTCGTCATCGTGTGTGCCTGGCTGGCTCGGCATGCCTGGACTTCGGCCGTCACAACGAAGAAATGACTAGAGCGTCCAGTCTCAAAGAGGCGCTGGCAGCTTACCGGTTTGACCAATGGTCAGTTGGCTTCATGGGGTCGACCCAGCTGGTGTTGGCCCCCATGAGCCTTACTGCGATGAACCCTGATCGTGTCAAGTGTTCAGCCCATGTACATGTCGCACTCGGGACAGCCGTAGCCATCGTAGACTGTCAACCCGGGGATAGGTCGAGTCTGCGGCGGCGGCGGTTGGAAGGATGCGGTGAGTGGATTAAATGGGTCGGGCTTCCACGCTTCTTCAGTGAACGCGATACGCTGCGCATCAGTCAACGCAGGTTGCGCGTCCGTGTGGGAGCGATGTCGTTTGGCCCGGAGATGGCCCAGGATAGACCCAGCTAAGACTACGGATTCTCTACGTATAGGAAACCGCACGCGACGCGTTCGCGTCGTGATGCAGATGCGCATCGCCGGGGGCCACGGAAGTTGGACGAAACGAATATATCGTGGGAGATCCGACAGTGGATAGGTCGAGTTTCGGTCCGTTCGATGGACGGTCGATGGGCCACAAAGGTAATGGGGGGCACCAGTCTACGGGCCACGGCCCTATGGAGGCAGGAGCACGCACGAGGGACGAATTGGGGGCTGAGAAACCGCAATCAGGGCTGATTACAATTGACAATAGAGTATAGCAATCGCGCATCTTCCCATCAAATATGCTGTCTGAGTGCAATGCGGCCTTCAACACGAGCCTCAACTGTGATGTGACGGTTCAGTATCTCTACAAGCAGCATGGGTGGATTGAAGGAGGTTGGCAGGAATCCAATTTGACGCTTCTGTGTACTGATTCCTGCCGGCAGTCGCTCCTTAATCTCAGGACGCAGGTCGACAGCGCCTGCGCGACGTGGTTGACCTCCATGGAAGGTCAGAATACCAGTGCGTCGACAATGGTAGATTTCTACCTGTACAAGTACAACGTAACGTGTTTGAAGGACAGGTCGTCGTTCTGTCTTCTAGAGCAGGAGAACTGGTCGCTCCAGGCTCTTGAGGCAAAGGGCCAAGTAACGTGGCCTGCGTATATCAACAAGACATATCCAGATTGGCGATGTAGGTTTGGAGTGACTGTCTTGAGAGAGTGTGTGTGACTGTATGGGACTGATCTGTTTGGCAGTTGACCCCGAAAATGGCAGCAATAAAGTTGATGAAAATGGCACTTTGGTCCTACCGTATCAAGACCCGCCCCCAGCTAATGTCAATTACTCTGTCAATCTAGGATATGCTTGTGCGTTATTGATGCCCCTCGTTGGAAAATCAATTGCGAACGACAGGCTGACAGCTTAACAGCACTTGATTACTGGTATAACCAGTCCAAGCTGGTGGTTGACCGTGGATGGACGAACACTTCGATTCTGGAATACGACGAATATCTGCTCGAAATCCAGTGTTCCACGTGTTTCCTCGAGAGATTCAAACTCAGGTTTAGCAGTCGGTTCGGGGAAGGCTTCGAGTATGATTCCCTCCCCCTAGACCCAGCAGAGAGGCTAATCCAAAGCATACAGTGATGTGACGGAGTAGGTCTGGTGGGACATGCAGCAGAACTGTGGTGTGGATGAAGAACTCTACGTTCACCCAAGCCTCAATGAGAGTGGCCCTTGGGATCCCGAGTAAGTTCGATCAACTGACCCTCAGGCCAATCACTTAAACTAATAAGACTTGTCCTACTAGTCGACTGTCGATTATTTGGACGGTGGAAAGCCCTTGTGATCAGATGGCAACCTCTCTGTTGCTGCTGACGAAATAGTGACCTGCAACAACTTTGCCCTTGCGCAGGGAGTCCCATCTTGATCTCTTCCGTCCCTGAACTACGACGTGCAATGCGAGGTCCCCCTGGTAAGTGGAATGTATTGTCTGCCTGAGCCCTTTCCCGTCACTGTGGTTGCAGGAAATGATGCGTTGGCACCTGTGTTCCTCCAGGAAGAGGCATATCAAAACATCAGCATAGTGCAGTTCATTTCCTGGAATCCAGACACAGATCTAAAGAACCTTTTCCGTGGAGAAGTCATATGTGTTGGGTAAGTCTGGCATTACTGCTCTCTTTCCTTTTTTTTTTTTTTTTTTTTTTTTCTTCTTCGCCTAGAGAAACCTTCAGACACTGACAAGCTGCACCACCTTCGCGCATAGCCCTCCTGGGGGTAGCTACGTTCCTCCATCCACCACCGTGGGCCCAGCATACCTGACCAGCTTCACCACAACAGCGACACCAGCTGCGCCCATGGTGACGGGTACAATCCCCAACTGTGGGCTATACTACACTGTCCAGGAAGGCGAAATCTGTGACGATGTCACGATTCGGTTCTCGCTCACTTTCGATCAGTTCATCGCGATGAACCCGTCGATCGACTCGAAATGTTCCAATCTGCTTTATGGTGAGTTTTCTGCATTTTTTGTTTTTTTTTTTTTTTTTATGTTTACCTCCAAACAAAATGTAGGCTACAGGCTTTGAAATAACCAACACTCGCACGACAGGAATCGATTATTGCGTTGCCCCAGTCAACAGAACGGTCATACCACCGGTCACATCCACAGCCACACCAGCACCACCAACCTCGATAACAGGAACACCCACAATCACGACCAGTGGCGGCAGCAGCACGACGGCGACGGCCGTGGCCCCGACGGCAACAGACCAGGAACCACCGAGTCGTGTTATACGTGGTACGTGGCTGTGACGGGAGACACTTGCTGGTCGATCTATTAGGCAAATGGGATCACTTTGGAACAATTCCGCAAGTGGAATACAGCGATCGACGAGAACTGTAGCAACCTGTGGCCCGATTATGCCTACTGCGTTTCAGGTCCGTAGAAAAGGCGAATCCCTACTTAGATGACAGTGACCAGAATGGAAGGATAAGAGTTTGCACAGAGCAGAGAACAGACTCATTGATAGCTAAATACTTCCGCAACGCATCTCATCTCCCGGCGCCGCTATGTAGCTCGGGGGAAAGAGACAAAGAACTATACTGCACGATCACCTGCAAGCGTACGGTAGTAAGCGTCCAAGTCAGGCGGGGACTGCGACAAGCGCTGGATAGTCTCATCCCACTCAGCCCTCCGTCGCGTAAGCTCGTCCGGGAGCAAATGATGCGGCCATCCACACTGTTCGTATATCGCGCGCTGAGCCCAGTACAGATTGATTTCTTGTTTCTGAAGGCCAAGCATCATATCCGCAAATTCGGCCGGCATGCTCTGCAGCGCAGACTGCATGCCATCCAAGGCCGCCTGATCTGGCCGAGTGCGAAGTTTGGGCGCCCGCCGTGAAAGGGAGGGGACCCACTCTAGAGAGCGCAGGGCAGCGATCCATTCACCAAGCACCTCAGACGGCGGGTGAGCGTCCATCAAGAAGCGGCTGCGGGTGCCCGTGTTGATCAAAGACTCGGACCACAGACCCAGCGTCTTGGACCGGGTGTCGTAGATCCGGCAGTAAGCTGGGTCCCCGTAGGTTCGCGGGGCGGGCCGGGAGACAAAGAAAGTCCAGGGTGGGATGACCCAGTCTTCCCCCTCCGGGTGATCGAGCGGGTCGCGAGGATTGTTGTCCCCAGAAATCGTGTTCAGGTCCTGTAGATTCAGATAGGGGAAAGGTAGGGTCTCCCAGGGCGCAATCTCGAGGAAGCTTGGCTTGAGATGCGGGAGTTGCTGCAGCAGGAAAATGGCCTCTGCGGTGTATCCCGACTCCTGGAGAACAGGCACGTCGACGTGTTCTGGGACGTGCGGTGGCCGGGCAACATCGTCCTCTTGCAAGTATTGCATGTCGAGGAGGACCTGGTAGAACTGGGTGATGCTCTGGATGAGCTCTGCGTGGTCGCGAGCGATCTGCGCCGGCGGAATCTGTGAGGGCTCTGCGGGCAATGCTTGGGACGGCCATTCTGGCTGGGCGACGACAGGGCACCGCTGGAAGTCCTTGGGACAGAAAAACGCGCTTGCTATGCAGGGGCGACAGCTGTCTGGGTTACCATCGCAGACACGTCCGCGTTGCAGACAGGTAGAGCAGACTGCCCTGAAATCCATAGCGGCGGTTGAGGGAACAGAGGGAAATCAGAGGAGGAAGTCGGGAGATCCCTGCAGTTCTAGTAGTAACTCAAGCGCATGCAGGATGGAGCACTTGGGATCCTCTCTATCTACGTGTAACTGGGGCGCGTCTCTTGGCGCCGCCAAACAAGCGCCGTTTGTTTCATTGGCATTTCACATTTGCCAGCCAGGCGACGACGCGGAAAGGGGCTGGCAGATGCGTAGGCGATTCATTGCAGAGAAAAGACCAGAGAAGAGTGCAGGGCAAAAAGCGCAGATCCGGCTGGCGGATGCGAATAATCGACAACGGCCAACGCAAGTCCGTCGATCATCTCGAACCACCCCCTGTCACGTGGCCGGCTGCCCCAGTAAGACGTCCGCGGGAGTCTTCTTTGGATAGATAGAAGAGCCTGCCAAGTCCCTGAGAGGAAGCCTGCCGCTCTTGTGAACAGCTAGCATCATCCTAGGATGAAAATAGTTTGTGGGAGTAGTCTAGTGCCTTTCCAGGAACTTTAATGGGTTGCCCCATCTTCTGTGGCAGGAACTTGAAATTGCTGACTTTGAATAGTAGTAGTAGTAGTAGTAGTAGCAGTGCTAGGCCTCTAGGTTAACACCCTACTTCCTTTAAGAATTAGAGAAGGGATATATATAGCCTTACAGGCTCTGGCCTCACTGTGATTTAATGGATTAGATACTGATAGGAGATGTAGGGTTTAGTGGCTATATATAGTTAGGGTTTTTATTGCTATATAGTAGGCAGTCAGGGGTGTACACCTCTATTTCTACTTGATGTATCAAAAGAACACACCCAAGGGGAAAAGAGAGGTTGGGAATCATTTTTAGGAGGTCAGAAGTGCATGAGAGATGAGGTTTTGAGTGTCTAGATCCCTTTGTTCAAAGGTACCCCCTAGATCACTGAGAGTTGCAAGGATGTACACATACATTGTGATATCTGGAAATATACATTATATATTCAGTACAGAAAGCCCTCACCATTTAGTCTCCAGATTTCGGATAGCATACTGGGTATGTGTAATGGGCCAGAGCCCAGTTAGGACCATGTGCAGTCACGTGCCCAGCAAGTTATCTAATGGATAGGCGCATGTATGGTCGTATTACTAGGTAGGCCTGCCTGTGCCGTGAGATAGGTAGCGAGGGCGGTCTAGGACGGCAGAACCTCACGTGTACTAACATTATCTACGCGGACTGTCAAGCAGCACGTTCTTCATCTCTTTGAAGCTTTTGGTAGATAGCATCTGGCATCGTTAGATTGAATCAAATCTCACTTTAGCCCTTCACATAAAATACTAGCTATCTGCAATCCTTCACCACACATGCTCTTCTTCATGGATAAGCTTCTAACTTAGCAGAGCATTTCATAATTAGTGTCAAGGTGCGGATTCAGGCGATCAGGAAACAGAAATAGATTGGAAAGAACACGCAGGCAGGCAGGCAGGCAAGCTATCGTACAGGCAGGTAGACAGGACGTAGCTCGAAGAGCTACAACAAGATCGAGACAGAGGTTCGAGATATTTCCTCGCGGGCACGTGCAGGGGCGGTCAGTGCAGGCAGAACGGGCCTCCAGACCGTCATACGGTGTACGTTGGTCCAGCACCGTGATAATTAGCTAATCTACAAGATACATGATTTTGAAGTGGATTGAAAGACTCTTTAGGTGTGCATTTTTTTTTCAACTGGTCTGGTATTGCAGTATGATCAGTTAGCTAGGAACACAAGCACACCATACTCATCAAAAATACTAGCTAATTTCAAACATTTATCACACAAGCTCTACTTGGTGGATAGTTTACTAACTTCGCACAATTATTTTTAAGTGGCTAATTGATATCCCATTAAATTTTGAAGCTGATTGAGCAACTCTGCGACCAAGGATCTACCCTGTAAAGTAATCGGATCTCCCTTCCCTAACACTGAAAACCCTAGAAATCTCAACCAATCCGCGATAAGATACCGAGATCTCCGCCCAAAGATCCTTGACCACTGTGGGATAGAGTTTCGCAGAATATTTTCTGATGCCATGGTCCTCAAGAGGATCATTTTCTTGGAGAACATCGTTGCATTTGAGGATGTTGACTGGGCCACCATGGCAGAGGCAATGGCGCAGAATACAGATACAAACAAGAACTCAGATAACCTTCTGCGCAGCATAAACTGCTGGAGTTCCAACCTAGATGGGGAGAGAGAATTTATGAACCATTGGCAGATTCTGCAAAGCATCCGGACGCAGTCTGATTCATTGGGCAGTCTGATTTCGTGTATGGTGTTGTAGTTTTTTTTTTTTTTTTTTTTTTTTTAAAAAAAAAAAAACACTGCGCTAAGAAGACGCCATTAGTGGCTTAAAGAGTGTATTGAGTAGTTGGTTGAGTCCTGGAGCTCAGGAGTAGCAACTAGCTAACTAAGTGTTGGTGGTGTTGACTTTCTACCATGCTACAGTTTACTAGGCTGTCGCGGCGTGCTTTTTAGCTTTGATGTGGATCAGGGGTGCGGCGTCTGGATACCAGATACTAAAAGGATACCGTAGGATTCATAGGGATCGTGGTGAACGCTCTATATCGATATACTGCTGTCTCTAGTACATCTTGAAGCTCTAAAACGATGCGCTTCCTCTTGCTTGTCTGCTTATTACACCTTGTGTTGTCCCAACGTCCGTATGTTGGTCCTTCCTCTGGAACATACATACTCCGTATCCGGGACCGGATTATCAGATAATCCACCTGTCCGAAATAGTATATCCTCATCAATATACATGCTTGCGTGCGTGACCTAACACCAACCTTCTTCTACAACAAGAAATTAAGAGTTTGCGGGCTGAAAATGAGCAGAAATATAAGAAAAAAGCAAGATGGCGTGCTATACTAGGTAATGATACCCTTTTATCTGTGCAGGAAGGCCAAAATCGGGTTCAGCAGCTTGATACGCAGCTTAATGAGCAACCTGAGGAATCTACTCCTGTGTCTCGTCGACGAGCTCCGCAACGCTGCAGTAGCTGTGGAATAATTGGGCTTACTATAAGAAACTGCCCTAGCAAATAGCTATTATTTTATATATTTAGGCAAATTCCATGGCGTTGGTGGTCGAAAAGCTCCAAATTACTCAAGAAGGCATGAAAAACTGCCGGCTCGATGGTAGTGCCGGCTCGGTAGTTGATTACGTTATATTGATTTACTTATTTAACCTTGCTTCGCTGCCTCCTTCATCCCCGGCTCCTCCCAGTCCGGCAGCAGCTACTACGTCGTGCCCTGCGACTCCACTGCAGACATCAAACTGACCCTCTCCAGCTTGAGTTACTTGATCTCCTTGAAGGACTATGCTGGTGCTCGCTACAGCTCTGAATTCCGGCTCCAATTGCCTCCCCACCATCATCCCACAGATGACCTTTCAAGACATAGGTTGGGCTTGTCAGCGATGTCTTCCTCAAGAACATCCACACCGTGTTCGATTTATGATGCGGATCGAATCGGGTTCGCTCCCCGTGAGGACTGGATGTCCAGCAGCAAAAACACCACGTCCACATCCACGTCGGCTTCTTCTTCCAATGGACCTGGAACTGAAACTTCTGTCTCAAAGTCTGCTGTATCCACGGCGGCAGACGCTACCGGAAGCGTGGATGTGTCCTCGCAAAAGTCCCAGGGAAGTATTACTCTAGTGACGGGTGATGTTTGGGCTATACTCGCCGTATTGTCAATCATGTTGGCATTTTAGTTCTGACTGACGTGTTTTGTTATGTTTTCTTTTTTCTTTTTCCATGTTTAGGGTTAATCTGGGCAAATCCTACATTCGCTACTTCGGACTTCAGACATACGTACATACGGGCATTTTCCACTCGTTCAGGATAGATAAGTTAATGGAGTCTGTCAATTTTCTCTCTTTCTCGTTCTTTCTTTCTCTCTCTCTCTTTCCTTATGTACAAGCATGTATAGAGCATCGTGTTCATGCATTAGATACACTGTTATGTGCTAATATCAATAACCATCACAGTACCTTGTCAGCAATATAAGTGTAAGACTTTGGATAAGACTCTAGACAAACAGTACCGTCAGTAAATGTTTCCTTTTTGAAAGGGAAAAAAGAAAAAGAAAAAGAAAAGAAGTAAATACCGAGGATAGACCGATCAAACTCATCAACCCTATTAAACCCCGCAACGGCCATGAGAATGTCCAAATCGGCCAAAAGCGACCTCATAACATGCCTCACCCCACTCTCCCCCATAATACTCAACCCCCACACCCACAACCTCCCGACAAAGACGAATTTGGCTCCCAGCGCAAGCGCCTTGACCACGTCGCTCGCACCGCGCACCCCGGAATCAAACATGACGACGAGCCGGTCCCCGACTGCATCGACGATATTTTCCAGCGCATCCAAACTGGCAATGGCGCCATCCACCTGGCGTCCGGCATGATTGCTCACCACGATCCCGTCGACGCCGTACTGGATGCACTTCTCTGCGTCCTGCACCGACTGGATCCCCTTGATCACGAACGGGTGGCCGTGCGAGATCCGCTTCCACTGCTCTATCAGCCAGGGTATTTTATCCCATGACCACGCGCGGCCGTGCCAGATCGAGTCGATCCATTTCGTTGACGCCTCGACCGGTTGCGTCTCGATGTCGATCCCTGCCTCGCGGCAGCGTTTCTGGAAGACGGGATCTGAAAGACCCAGTCCTCCGCCTATGCCGCGGTAGAAGGCGTAATTCGATGTCGCGACGTCGTCGTGGCGCCAGCCCAGCTGGATCGTGTCGACCGTGAAAAGGAGGACGTCGAAGCCAGATTTCCACGCGCGGTTCAGGAGCGAGAGCGTTAGTTCGTCGTCATGCGGCATGTATAGTTGGTAGAAACGAGGCGAGTCTTTGCCGTTTGCGGCTGCCACGGACTCAATAGACGTGCTGCCCGCCGTGGAGAGGCTGTAGGGGAGGTTGAGCTCGCCGGCAACTTTGGCTACGGCCAGCTCGGCCTGCGGGTGATAGATGCGATTGATTCCTATCGGAGCGAAGCCGATCGGGGCCGAGACATGGTGGCCGAAGATGGTCGTTGTTGTATCGCGCAGGTTGGTGTCGATCAGCTGTCGAGGGATGATGCGGTGACGATAGAAGGCTTGCCGGTTGGCAAGGTGCGTGGCGGACATGCCTGCATTCGACGATGCATAGTACCTGCTCTTGTTAGTGATTTGAGTTGAGGTATAGATAGCTTCACGGAAGAGCGGCGGAGAACATGCCATCCAGCCTCCCCCAACCTCTCCCTTGCCCTCTCTTCCAGTTTCTTAGGGTCTGCGAGATCTGCTTAGCGGAATGCGTCTAGGCCAGGAGTACGCATGCATACCTGTGTTGAAAGGCGGCACTTCGCCTTCGTTCACTTTCCAAAAGTTTTCTCGCTGATACAATCCCCATTGCGGCGTGCTCCGCAGGGGAATACTGGGATTTGAGAGGTCAGACATGCTTGTACCACTTTCGCCCGTTCAATTGTGTTTTCTACATCATGTAGAGCGCCGCAGATGTATTTGAATTGCCAGGGCTTCCAATGTGGCATGACTTCACTGTGATGAAAGAACGAAACCTGGCAGGACTGATGTCATTCGTCTTCATTTTTATCATCCAAAACTGGAATTACCATAGTGTACATCAGTACATTAATTTCCGGTCCAGACAACTGCGCCAAAACAACTTTATACATAGCTGGTGTAAGAACTAATCGCTGACTTCGCTATTCGGTTATTATTTAACGTCGCTTGGCAGTCACGTGGCGGGTGACCGCGGCCTCCCGAAGGGCAACCGGACGTGCCTCCCAAGCGTATACTATCTAAAAGGATCTAAGTACGTGCGCAACGATCTAAATACATGCTTAAAGGAGACAAATTTGAGCACTATGTGCTGTAGAGTTGGGGAAGTTCCCAGCACTGCCCTGGCTGGGGGCTGACTTCGCTATGGTGTTGCGGAGTTCAGCTCCCTAAGTGCTAAGTACACGTGATCCTGTATGGCCTGAGGCTTACGCACGCAAGCATGTATATATTAGTCAGCAGTCGCTTAGGTCATGTGAGCTAACGAGCATAACGTAATCAATCACCGAGCTGGGCCTCCCACTAGACACATGGGTCTTATCCAATGAAAAAAAAAAAAAAACCAACCAGCCGCTCCAGCGCTGTTGATGACCTGGAGTCGCTCATACTTCGAGGATAATTGGGATCTCACAACTTAATGTCTCTGATGTTCTATGTTAAATGAAAACCAAATCAGTTGGTTTTATTTTCCAGTCAAATTTTATTTCCAATTTTGTTGTGATCGCACAGAGGAAGAAAGGTGTATTGAAGCTACATCCGCTACATGCACGTAGCCTAGTAAGGAGCGGATGCCATTATGGCAAAAGATTCTTCAGCCACTGGATTTTAACTGTTTAGGACCAACAAAGGGGTTCTATGCCTGCTGTGCCAAGGGTACAGGCCTAGCGGATTTTGAGATCAGAGTTCAGGAAGAACAGCCGGAGACACCGGGGCAACCGCAAAAACACGGAAGCTCTGGAGGATAAGTATCCAACCGGGGTCTGAATAATTGAAGTATGTTGAATCCTGCGATCTTCGTAATGACGGTTTAAAAGAAGAAGGCCTGGGTGGCAACCGACTGGGATGTCCACATTCTCGTTCTCGAGGACATATGCAGGGTCCTCAATGATTGTGATGGGGTCATCGAAGCCAACCATCGAAAACATTGTCCGACGTGGCCCAGCATATTCGATAAATACAACAGATGAGACTATCAACAGGCTAATCTTATTGTAATCATAGAAAATGATACACTTACCCCAATCTGAAGGTGCATGTCCTAGTTCCAAAGGAAGCTCTCCATGATACTTGCTGTGTTTGCTGTAGATTGGATCGAATAATCGCTGATTGAGATTCGCCAGATCTCGCCATCACCACGATTCAACTTCTTCGTCATCATCATCTTTATCCTGGTCGTTATTCTGAGCAGTATCTGCCGCGGCCATTACTTCCAACTTCCCTTTGATTGCGTCCACATTTTCCTCCTGGCTCTGGAAGCTGAAAGGTGATTTTGTATTTGCTTCTGTGAGCAAGTACGATGGACTCTCTGAAATCTTTAATTCAAGATGATCTGGTAACCGTGGAAATGGTTCTCATAGCCTTGATAGGCTGGAGTATATCAGCCCAATCCAATGCGTTATGGAGAAAGTCCAAGGCCATCGCTTTAGTCCCAACAAAGAATTTCCACCCACGCTATATATCTTCAAGCGACAGCTTCAAGGCATTGTAATCAGCATAGTGGATAGCATTTTGTTTCTCAAAAATGAGCCTGCGCGCTTTGAATAGATGAATAGTAGCTGTAGATAACGCCTTTGATCACTCGACGCAACTGCAGAAACCAGAGAATTGGATTTCTCTGATATGCGTTGGGGGATCTGCTTGTCTATTCGGAATGCTAGCTAGGGGGAACTATCCTATGTGGGCGACCCAAACGAGGGTGGTCACGTTTTATCTGACTCCGGGCCTCCCTAGCTAGAACGAACATTTTGCAAGGGTCCCGCGTGACATGTCATGGGCTCTTATCTTATCAATTCATCTCTTGATATCTACCCGCGGGCGAGCCCCACCGAAGAAGGCAAAAAGCCAATGGCGGGCGGCGTAGAGAAGGTGATTCAACGTGGGATCACGGCAGACCAGAGAATGAGAATTGCAAGAGAAAAAAAAAAGAAAAAATTCATTTGACCAGTGCCAGGTTCGATCTGGCGACCTCATCGGTGTTAACGATGCGTGATAACCAACTACACCAACCGGCCAATTATATCTTCTAGATAGAAGAACGTCTGTTGAAGCGGATTGATTATAGAACAGAGAGAGAGACAGAATGAATGAATCAACCAACAATACAGAGAAGCAACCATGGCTCGTGTTTGAATCACATCTCACGTCAAGTTGTGTCTCTCTTATCTGCTCAGCCAGCTTATCAGGATGGGCATATCGGAGAGGCATGATGATTATTTCGTTATCGCCTGGGCTAACAGCGGGCTAGGCGAGAACTTCAAAGTCCCAGTCAATAATAGAGCTATCTTATTCTGCATCTGGCGTGCCATATACATATTCTCCTCGGTGCATGCGATCAAGACTTGGTGGTCAAACATTGATGACAAGCGTTGTCCTGTGTTTATGGCATGCTCGTTTACTGGTGCAATACTGGTTGAAAACAGTTGGCTTATTGTAAGGCCGACAGTCCTTGATGCCTTAACAACAAGGCGTAATAGTCACGTGTATCTAGAATATCTATCGCGCACTATCGTACGCTCCTCAGCGATTAGTTCTTCCTGGGAAAGAGGGACTGGCTCCCCCTCTCGCCTATAGGGAGGCAAAACAGGTTCTACCGTTTGAAGCCCCAGCCAGGGTAGTGCTGGGTGCTTCCCCAACTCTACAGCACGTAGTGCTCAAATTTGTCTCCTTTAAGCATATATTTAGATCTTTAAGCATGTGTTTAGATCCTTTTAGATAGATTACGCTTGGGAGGCACGTCCGGTTGCCCTTCGGGAGGCCGCGGTCACCCGCCACGTGACCGCCAAGCGACGTTAAATAATAATAACTAACTAACTGACCCCTACGGTAACCTTCGGGGTCGCGCGTATTGCGCGACCCTGCCTACCACCCGAGCACCCCAACCACCCGAGCACCGATTTTAGAAATCCCCCCTTCTAGCTTCAATATCTCAATGAATTCTATAGTATCTGGCTTCAAAATATATTTAAATCAAAGCTCTACTCTTCTGCTTGGGCCCTAGCACGCCGTTGCCTTCGTATAATAATTCCTCGTTGAATACACACATCCAACAGCTCCGGTAGGCAGTGCTTGTATTTAGCCCTCCACCTCTTTATTTCAGCCTGCTCATTGATATTTGCTGTATTTCGTTTTATAGCTTCAAGTTCTGAGCTTGATACTATACCTCCCTTGCGAATCCTGCGTCTGGAGGCCTGTGATCGAGCTGCGCGGTCCCTAGCAGCCTTAATATACTGGTCAAGCTCAGCTTCAATAGCAGCTGAATATGATGCCAGCATACTACCACCACGAATAAGCAGCTCTAGACCCTTATTGAATTCATCCTCATCAGTATCATGAATCTCCGATATTCTGTCACCAATCTCCCTAAATCGGTTGGCTTTTTTTGGTGTACTACCCCAGGAATCAACATCATTGTTGTTGGAGGTAGATGAAGAAGATGGATAATCTGGTTGAGGCATTTGATTGAGTACAATTGAGGGATTAAATGGTACAATGCCAGTCTTTTGGAATCCATGCTGAATAGTACGCTGTTTGAATGTCTTCTTGCGAATTGCCCCTAAAGCATGAAGAAATTCAACTTTAGTAAATTTACCACATCCTGAGTAAGTTGCATCTGCAACTGCTTCTGAATGCCAGTGCTTATATGCATGAAAAACACCAACATCCAATGGCTGCAAGAAATGGCTTGTATGTGGAGGTAAGAAGAATGTGATGATATTTGTCTTCTCACAGAATTCAACAAATTCATGTGTTAAATGGGAGCCATATCCATCACATATAAGAAGGGTATATTGGCCCTTCCTATATCTTTTAGTATGCCGATAGAATGACTGAATCCATTGGAAGGCAATCATATCAGTCATATAGCCATTCTCTGATACTCCAATTGAATATTCTTGCTGGATATCAGTAGCTTCAAACCAATTTGCAAGTATACAACTCCCACTCATGAGAATAAGTGGTGGGCAGGTCCAACCATCTGTGTTAACTGCTTCAACCACAGTAACATATTCACGATTTGAATTCATGCCAATATGGGGCTTCTTAGTATTGAAGTCCCTGGTAATAATCCATTGATCACGACCAACACCAATATTGAAGCCAGTCTCGTCAAAGTTGTAGATATCCTCCTTCAATATCCCATGGTTCTGAATGGTCCGATGGAGCTTCTGAAACCACTCCTGAATAACCTCATGATCCTCTGCACGCTTGCGGTCAAGCTCTATAGCTCTAGAGCGACGCTTCTTATATTCAGGATGCCTTCCTAGCCATCGGTTTAACCATTTCTCGCTGACAGTAGGTGGAGGGGTGTCTAGGTTGGTATGGGTTGATTTCAGGATAGAATTGGCACTTGATTGGATCATTCGTGCAAGTGGTTTCACATTTAATTGCTCTAGAGTATCAATATAATGACACAGAGCCTTCTCTTGCTCTTCTGACAATCTGGTGTTTGTTGGTGGCCGTTCAAGTAGATTGGACCGTCCCTTCCACCTTGCAGAGAGGGTTTGCCGTTTAACTCCATATTCACGCGCAGTTTTAGCAATATTTGGAGGCTTTTGTGTGTTTAATGCGTCAATGGCTCTGAGCATTTGATCTTCGTAATTTTTATTGAATTTAGGCATGGTGGTGGTGGTTAAATTATATGATAAAGTTGATGGGTTGGAATTCTACGAATTTCTAAAATCAGTGCTCGGGTGGTTGGGGTGCTCGGGTGGTTGGCAGGGTCGCGCAATACGCGCGACCCCGAAGGTTACCGTAGGGGTCAGTTAACTAACTAACTCAGCGATTAGTTCTTATACAAAGCGATACCTACGTTTCCCCTCCACCATCTCTCCTGCGTACAAGCCCGTATCTAGCTATCTTAGCACGCAATTACACACCGCAGTCCTGGCAGTAGATGAAATGACACAGACATGCTGATGATTGATTCTACGCGCTACTCACCAACTCGTCCAGAAGCACAATCTGGGATGTGATGGCGAACAACACCAGGTTCATGGACGTGGTGTCCACCTCATTGGCACCGCTTTATGCAGTTCCATTTGCTCCTGCTAAATGTATTTCTTAAAGCCAGCTAACATATATCTAGTTGCAGCTGACAGAGTATACAGAGGGATAGATTCTATATAAAATTGTACCTACAACTTTGCTTCTCTTTTTTCGTTCACTTTCGCCGGTAAAAGCCGTCTGAGGATCTTGCCAGTCGGAGTCTTGGGCAGAGACTGGAGATGAAAGACACCGCCCCTCAGCTTTTTGTAGCCTGCCAGCTGGCCATCCATCCAGTTCTGGATCGCTTTGAGAACCTTCTGCTTCTCATGATCCGGCGCTTCTGCCTTTCCTGGCGTTAAGCTCACATAGGCAAGGGGCACTTCGGTAGCTTGAGCATCGTCGTAGACGGCACAGACTGCAGCGTCGATGACGTCTGGATGGTGCAAGAGCATATCCTCAAGCTCGGAAGGAGCAATTTGGAAACTGGGAGTGATGTTAGTTATCTGCTAACTAGAGGTTTTATAATTCAATCCCCAACATACCCCTTGTACTTGATCATCTGAAGAATAGGAAGGTTAGTCAAAGCTGTATCAGTCGCGGGTACGAAGCATGATAGGGAACAAACATACCTCCTTCAGCCGGTCGGTGACCCAAAAGTTCTGATGTTCGTCCACCTTTAGAATGTCGCCGGTTCTGAGCCATCCGTCCGAGAAGGTGTGCTCGGTTGCTTCTTTGTCACCGACATAACCCCTGCGAAATTCAGTCAATTGCTTGTGCATACCAACCTTTTACAGGGAGAGATAGTTACATCATGACCACTGGGCCACGGACCCATAGTTCGCCTTCTTCATCTAGCTTGCAGTCTGCTCCTGTCTTCGGGTCTACGAGGCGAGCTTCCCTGTATTGTGAACATTATTAGTGTCCTGTGACTCCCATCGACGGGTACGGCAAGGAACGGAGAGACTATGTGTAGAAGGGTTGGCACAACGTACACCCCGGCAAAGAGTTTGCCAACACTTCCGAAAGCACGTTCATCTTCATCGACCTGATGGATGATACCGCCTGTAGCCTCGGAGAGTCCATAGCCTGTGTATTTGTAATTAGTGTACTGGACATTGACATGACTGACTTGACGCTACACACCTTGGCAGACGCTGATACCCGGAAGCCGCTTCTTTAGCAGAAGCTGAACGGATTTCTGGCAAGCAAAGATATCATTTAGCATCACTTCATACATGCTGTGGCGGCCTACTCTTGAGTCCGTCGGCAGGCTTTACCTTCAACGGTGCGGCGGATATGACAATTCTCTGCAGAGAAGAAAGGTCATATTTCTGAGCCACGGGGGACGTTGCGAGGAGGAGTGCCACCGGGGGAACAATATGCAGGTCGGTAACCTTGACCTCACTCGACTTGCGACAGAAGGTCTCGAGGTCGAAAGCTGGAAGACCACAGAAGTGGGCTCCAACCCACATGCCAGCGACCACCGCTATGGATAAGCCATAGATATGACAATCTAGGAGTTCACGGTGTCAGCGGATCGATTCCGATGGACGATGAAGAACGGAAGTTGCTTCAGAGAGGGGATTCAGTAACTCGCGTACATGGCGCAAAGAAAACTTCTCTGACACTGGAGCTGTACCGGACCGGCAAGGAGATGCGCATTATTATAGAGTTCATGACAAGGTTATAATGAGAGAGCTGCACGCCCTTCATTGTTCCCGTTGTTCCGGAGGAAAAGCAGATGGTGCTGGGTACATCCTTGGCGCTTCTGCCTTGAAGGTCATAGGGCGGGAGACTCCCCGTGCTGCTGCTGCCGATGATATCGTTCGGGAACTGCTCAAAGAATCGTACAATCAGGGCTCGCGTTCAATTGATCCCTAGGAAGAGTTATACCGACCTGGGGCAAGTTCTCCACCTTACTGAGAACCGTCAAGACCTTCGTGTTGTTCATCGACAAAGAGGATAGCGCATCCTGGACATGGCTGAGTTTCGACGCGATCGTGACGACATGGGTTGGGCGGACGATCTTGAGAACATGGGAAACATCGTGGAGCGTCGCAGCGGTGTTGAGAGGACTGCACGCATTGTCACGGTTCAGTTGAGATCGTTTCTACCAGCTCAGGAGGCGTGACACTTACGCGAAAACAGCACCTGCCCACCACGTCGCATGCGCTAGGAGAACAAAATCATTCTAAAAGCATTTCCAATTAGGTCGCACTGTCGAAGTGCATCATACACCGTCGAGTTACTCTTACCGAGTTGTTTACCAGCGCGAGCAACACATCCCCTGGCTGCAGGCCTGATTGCCGCAGGCCCCAGGAAGCACGCGCAGCTTGGTCGCGAAGAGAGCCATATGTCAGGGGCTGTTGGGAGAATGTATCCGTATGAACGACCTTGTCTGCTGGTGCGTCATCTGGGTTGTAACGCGTAATGAACTGCGGAATGGACAAATTGGCCACATCGTCGATGGGGAAAACGGGTGACTGGTAAGAAACCATGGTTAGGATCGTGAATTGGGACTGGGATGCTGATGTTGGCGGATTGTGTTATTGCTCGCCATGCAATAAGAGTTCTTGTGTTGCGGGAACCGCCCACGGAAAAGCTTGTCCATTGGGGCCATGAAATACCGGGACGGCTACGACTCCGTTGCCAAGCTCGGTCGATAAATGGAGGTCGACTAGAATAGTCTGCGTGTACGGAAGAAGGTTGCATCGGGTGGACGGTCGGACCGTTAGCGCCCACTCTCCTGCAGTTCTGGAACCTCGACCCGGTGCCGCGATACTTGGCGAAATTCTATATTGTACGTGGTGGCTTGAAGTTCACTTCTGATTGAACTCTATTATGAGGATCTGCAGGGGCTTCAATTCTACATACATTCGCGCACGTGATCGGAGAAAAGATCTTCCTCTCCAAGCGAGGATCCCACTCTGTCGAGCATCGACAGACACCTTTCAGGAGAGAGGATGCCACGAACAATTGGCAATCATCACCGGACGGACTACCACTATTGCCTAACATGAACGTTTCGAGCAACAGGCTTACAAATGACCTCTCCACCGTCCATCTAGACAATTGCATCTGCAATTCTAAATGCTGGTGGGTCATGCCAAGATACAAGGGCAGCTCTCGGTGAATTGGCCCTTGGTCTGCAGAATGGCCTACGGGTCCCCAGCTGTCAAGACCACGGAACCGGGAGGCAGAACTATCTAGCAGTCAAAACTGAAAGATCCACAGCTAATTTGCTCACTATCGATAGCATACGGCTATTGTGGACCGTACACATGCAGAAATAGGTAAAGCCAGTCATGAAACCAGGCAGTTGTCCTTCGCTGAAGTTTAAATCTCCCGTGTCTGTGTCACGGCTTCATGGCATCAGGGGTTTTATTTCCTCGGAACCAGTAATTAACTATCAAGCACGGAAGCCTCTGAGGATGAGCTGGTCCACTGTACCAAACGTCACCTCGCGATATAAGACTACACATACTCGTGCCGTTCCCTTTCACTGAAGCGGTTGGATGTATGCAGTTCATCCTCATGTAAACATCCTTCAAGCAGCATGCGGCTCTATCGCTTTTGCGCTACGGTGTTCCTGTCCGCAGTGCTAAATTTGACTGCCTTGACGCATGCCCAGACGCAGTCTCTTCCACAATGCTCAGTAGGATACCGCAACCTGCTCTCTATGGGTTTGCAATACTGACAGCCTATATATAACTAGGTGCAATGTCTAGCCGAGTTAATACCTCAATCGACTTGTGCACCAACCAACCAAACTTGTATCTGCACAAACTCCGATCTTAAGTCACAGCTAACTCTTTGCGTGGAAAAGAATTGCAATGTTAAAGAGGCTCTCGGTATGTGGAACAAGAATTTGCTCGGTGCAACTGTGGCTGATGGGCTGCATAGCAACTCTCAATGTTACAAACACAGAATGTCATGCTCCAATTCGAGACAAAACGGCTCTGAGTATTTGGATTCCAGTGGGCGGCTTCTTTGTTCTCCTATTTATTCCTTTGAGGCTATATACGCGCCTGCTCGTGACGAAACAGCAACTCGACTGGGATGACTGGACAGCCATTGTGCTCGGCGTAAGTTGAATTCCATCTTACATTGAGCTCTCTAGCTAAGTGTCGGAGGTCCTCATAATACCGATCAACGTCGGCTCGATCTTGCGTAAGTGCAATCATTTCTTTGGCAGCAGCACGTCCACGCTGACCACTGCATCAGTTGGGAAAGCTGGCTTGGGTAAAGATATCTGGACACTCCAGTTCCACAGAATCACCAAAATTCTCTATGTATGTGACGCCGAGTATGCTTAAGGGGCACGACTAACCCTGCTAGATTTTTTACATTCAAGAAATCTTCTACACTGCCTGCATTACTCTTACCAAGATGAGCTTTCTCTGCTTTTACCTGCGTATATTCCCTTCTGATCGGATACGTTGGATCATTAAAGTTTCTGGCCTCATCACGATATGTTACGGCATCGCTTTCATCTTCGCTTTTGTATTCCAATGCTCACCAGTCAGTTTCAATTGGGCGGGCTGGGATGGGGAACATAAAGGAACGTGTGTGAATAAGAATGTTCTGGTCATCGCTTCTGGCATTATCAACATTGTCCTTGACGCGTGGGTTATCACCCTGCCTATACCTAGGTTGCTACACATCCAGGCTTCCATCATGATGAAATGTCAAGTCATTATCATGTTCTCTGTGGGTTTCTTGTGAGTTTCTCATATCTCTCGCTGTGGAATCATTTGAGGCAGCACTAATGTCGTGTGCCCTCGTAGGATCACCGGCGTCAGCATTTACCGCGTTGTGATGCTCAAGATATTCTCCACCAGCACCAACCCAACATGTATGCGCTTCATCCTGCTTTCTGATTCATGGGGTCACTAACAATGAAGTTCACAATAGGGGACAACGCAGCTGGCGGTTACTGGTCCGTCATCGAAGTAGATGTTGGCGTCTTATGCCTGTGCTTGCCAGCCATGCGACCATTGCTTGGCCATATCCTTCCGAGTCTATTTGGTTCAGCCAGAATCGTCAGCAGCATGGGCCATTTATCCAGCCAAAAGAAATCCAGAGGAACAGCTGGTGACCCGGGTAACACAAGCTTTACGCAGCTGATCGAGATGGACACCCCAGGGAGTATCAAAAGTCATGGAGAGGATTATTGATGTATTTTTATTTGTCACGAATCAGTCTGCTCACTACTTTGTATGGCCACCGCGACCGTCCATTTTCACCCCTCACATATCGTAATGGTGTATCATGGAGGAATTCTCTACAAGTGCACTGGTAAACCTGACGATTGGAATTTCCCCAGCATTATAATGATTTTGTCCTGCTCGAAACTTCTCTGCAGATGGAAACAGAATAAAACCTGCCCAAAATGATCCTCCGGTCAGATGTCCATTATTATCTACCCAAGTAGTTTTGGGAGTAGCGGCGGCGCGACCTGACAGTTTTGGATTTCATGTGGAAATAACAGCTCAGCCATCCCGCCGAAATTTCGCCGATAATACTGCCCCGACACGCTGGACATTTCAAACTCAAAGCATGCCCTCACGAATTCTCTTCCACTCCACATAACGCTCTTTTCCTGACGTTTCTCCACTGAGTAGCCGGTCAAACTCATCTTGTGCTCCTGGTTGGCCAGGCCGAAGCTTCAATCTGTAGGGCCATTTGTCGATGATAGTATGCTTTTCCTTCATCGTCGCGCCCAAAATATCGGCGGCCTCGCGGAACATGAAATTCTCTGCATACCTACTGCCAGGATTAACATGAGGCCTTGATTTAACCAAATAAGTTGCTTCATTGGTCCAACACTAACCGGTCGAAGATGTGGTCATAGGTCATGACAAGATCCCGGGCAAATCCATATTTCATAAGCATGGGATCATACGGGGAAGTTGGTATCCCTCCAAGAGGGAGATATCTGAGTAGCCTTTCACTTATTGGGCTTTGTACGGTCATGTTATGTACTCCGTCTTGGTTCAAGGTCTCCTCAACAGCATTCATGAAAAGCGTTACCAGTGTCGCATGCGGGTTCTCGGGTGGAGTCTGCAGCAAGGGCAGCATCAAACGAAGCGTGCAGTGTATTCCCAACCAGCCAGCATCCGAAATATTTGAAACCTATGAAGGACGATCAATGTCATCAATGTCTTCTTTTGGGGCGCATTGTAGATCAAGACCGCTTTGAATGTGAATGTCTGTTTACATTTGAACGATCTAATAAAGTGTCGGCGACTTACCTCGATCCTACTAAAAGCATTTTCCTCGAGAAGGTCAGGGAGGGTGGTGACGTCCACCTGAAACAGTTCGAAAGAAACATCCAAACCTGAGAGTCGATCAAGAAAAGAATGAAGCAGTCTGCGAATATAAAAAAACAGCTTGCCATATACATCAGCGGTCGCGGCCCCGCTCGATGCAGCAGCAACATCCTCTGAAGGCCATCCGCTAAGAGGATCAGCATTGTCCTTCATCGGCCAGACGTTGGTAGTCTGGTAGAATGTCCTATCCTGTGTCAGCACCACGCCGGCACTGTGATTCATTAGCTGACTCACGGGTTTGGTGCGCGGAATTCATGGCGCGGGAATCCAAATGGGAGCAAGAGGCCGTCTTGCCGGAACTTGTTCCAAGCGATTCGTCGGACGGGCGATAGGATACAGATTTGTCGATCGCGATAATCTCTCCTTGCTTCAGCCAGAGTGATGGCTGTGCGGGTCTTCCGTGCCTGTTCGGCTGTCAAGTTATCTGTCTTGCCAAAGAAGGATAGAAGACGGTCCCAGGATGACTTATCGAGGACAACTCTTAGCGAGCGCTGCCCAAATTTCCAGGTCTTTCCTAGCAGGCTTCCCGATGCCTTGTCTTTGATCTTTCTGCAGACGTCCTCGATTAAAGGCCGAATGCGACGTTGGAGAATTTGAATATCCGACTCGCGTACGAGAGCTGAGTACCAGAGGTGAATCATGCAGTCGACTGCCTCGTCATGGTTCTCGACAACCAGGGCAACAAGGAGCAAAATCAGATTGCGGGCAACGATGTCAAAATCCCTGTCATTTACTGTGATTTTGAGGGAGTGGCTGTAGCCACTGGGAAGCCCGGCGACTGTCTTGACAATGTTTCGAAGATCTCCCGAGGCTATAGGGAAAGATATGTCAGTTCGGAGCAAGCTGTAGGGCTGAATCGATATAAACATTCAGCTTAGGCCAGCACATACCAGCAAATAACAGGCGCAGGTATCCAGCATAGTCTTGTCCTTCATTCGATCCAAGTTGAAGGATGTCGAACGCGGGGACGTTGCCCCAAAGGTACTTTTTCCCACCAAACTGTTCTCCAATACCGTCTCTAACAAATGAAGGCTTTCGATTTTCGAGAATCCAGCCAGGCTGCCATGTTTTCTTACCCAGCAGTGACCTACATTCAGGTTTGTGGTGAGGCCAGTGGGACTTTTGGCATGTTTCACCGCAGTACTATAGTCAGATCTATCAGGACAAACCCGTGTACAAGATGTCCATGTTCCTGGAGGAACCCACGATGATGAGACGACAATTCCTGCAGGTGAACCTGCCTTCTTTTTTGCAATCAGTGCGCCCAGGGCTCCAGTTGGCGCAGATGAACTCTAGGGTTGCCATATGGCTTCGATTCCTCTTATATTCGAATGAGAAACGTCGACACAATCCGGTAGAGACGCATGAAGCATCGACACGGGTGATTTTGAGATGATGTTCTGATTGTGAACCTCTACCACTATGGATATAGACAACCTATAAACAAATACCGCATCTTGTACTGTTTACCCCGCCTGCATGTGTGCCTAAATGTTCTTGGACCAGGGATCAGACTTCAGGCCCTGCTGCAGGCTCATTCCCGATCATCACATCATTCCACAGACCCTAGTTCACGCCTGCACTATTCCTGCTCGAGTTCCAGAAGAATGTTTGGTACCGCATTGCTATTCACCGGCATTGTGTATGTCAAATTCCAGAACGTGAAATCGCTAGTTCAACCAGTCAGCGTTTCACTCGCAATATGAATGGGGTAGATGTTTCGAAGACACTCACTTGATGGTCCCGTCGTTCATACTGTATGACACGGTGAAGTTCGGGTCGAAGGTTCCCGATGGAGTGACCTTCAGCCCAGGAATATCTTCCCATCCAGTGACCTCTGTCTTCTGTGCGAAGGTAGATATCAAGAACTGGAATTGAGACGATGAGTTTCCGTGTGGATATGTGATGTTTAGATAGCGAGGCCCAACTTGGACGTCGAGGGCTTTCTCTGTTGCATAGAGCTAGATATTGATCGAGTCAGTGATTATTCTGCACATACATCAACCACATGGAGGGAGACGAAGCAGCAACAAACCGTGATAAAACCGATACCAGCACCGGTATCCCACTGGATGACAGCAGGATTGAAAGTTGACGGGTTCTTCGCCGGACCACCTACAACGCTCTCATTAAAGCTCTCCGCACCAATGCTGATCCCGTCGGCCAGCCAGGCGACAACTTGCCGTGGGAAGGAATCAAATGGAATCGAATACGCCGAGGTTTTAACAGTGTGCTCTCCAGGGAACCTTCTGAAAGAGTCCACAACGGATGGCGACACGAGAGAGTTGTGGAAGTCCGAGAGGATCGCCACCAACGGAGAAATTGCAAAATCGGCGTTGTGGGACATTACATAGACCTTTGGGATTAAGCCAGTGAGAAGTCTCGCGATGGGAGGGCTCGAAATAATGGGTTCGCACCTTGTCAATTACAGGCGACGCAGCTTTGCCAACAAGCGTCCAGATATGTGCAGACATGACCCCAAAGTACCTTTGCATATCAAAGCCATACGAACGATCCCAGGGACCGGCCAGGTTTTTCAACCCGGCATGATACAATTGCCCGACGGTTTTCCAGGTGTCCTGGAGCATTTCTACTCCTTTGGCCTTCATGACTGATGACTCGGGGGCGTACTTGGCCCACATAGTGAGGGAAATTATAGAGATTCCGGTATAGGTTGCACTGTTGAATTCGGAAAGAGTGTCTGCCCGATCAAAGAGTTCAATAATTTCATGGGCGTATGTCTCTCCCGCCTGGGTCATATTGCTGTCTTTGAAGACTTGGCCTGTCCAGCTGGAGACGAGAGCCCTCATGAGAGACTGCGAATAGTCAGCATATTGACAAACACACATATATAGATATAGCGGGAACATCTGAGCTTACTGGGTTCGTATACGAAGGATACAAGTTGTCCCCATCAACTCCACCTACACGATAGCTGTCCCCGACAGTGTTGTTGTAGAGAGATGCGTGCATGAGCTTGGTCATGTCTTCGGTTACCAAGTGCGGGAATTCCTCCAGCGCAATAATGAACGCAGTCCCGATGAACCCGCGCCAGTTTGGATCCCAGCTATCATACATTACCGGCGGATATGCAGGTGACCCTACGGGAGGCTCCTCCGGATACTGCTGGTAGTCACCATACCTGTGCTTGCACATTAGTCCACTCGATCTTTCGAAGGGCGTGGGACAAAAAGCGGCTTATGCTAACCATTGAAGCTCTGGATCCTTGAACTGGGAATCGATTATATTACGAATAATCCGCATGGCTTGGTCTGCGTCGTCGTAAAAGTTCCGCGCCAGTAGACCGACAGCATACCAGGCGGACGTCCGCGTGTCGTGCCGAAGAGCAGTAGCGGTACTGGGGTCGAACACGTAGCCTGCAGTCGGATCGTAGATTCGGTCCATGTATCCCATCGACTCGGAAAACAGCTGAAGAGAATCGGGGGACAGGGTAGAAAGATACGGTCTGTTGCCAGGAGCTGTTGGTATGGCTGCTGCCACGGAAAGGAGCCCCATAAAGGCTACCGCAGATGGCCGCACGAACAACATCTTTTCGTCTGCTCTTACAAGAGTACTTTTGCTAAGGAAAAGTCCCAATTGTTGAGAGTGAATAGGAAACAATCGAAACCGGTGCTGGATCGTGCATGACTGCGGCTTTATACAGGTGGCGGCGGGATATATCCCAAACCCCAAGCAATTGATCACGCTGTGGAGGTCAGAGCGAGGACTTTTGATGAGCCGTCCCATCTGGTCTGATTTGCTAGATCATCCAGCGTTAGGCTCTATGCGTCTGCTCCGACTGGAGTACCCCATATCAGCCGGCCATCTCCATCCGGGCAACCGGTGATTACGCCGGGAGGTTGACCGAATCGACCTTGGCGTCCCATAATAAACAAGAGGAGCTATCGAGAGACTGGGGAACAGGATATGGGGAGATAAGGGGGATTATTGACTGAATGATATCGAGCGGGCTGCTTGAGAAGGTAGGTCTTAGGTACAACTCTAAGTTTTAAGATTACTCACTGCTTTGCCATTGCTCTATAGACAGGGAATCGGTATACATATCCATCCTGAGTGACTACATTTCCAGATCGGCATACTCATCGCACACCTCAATCAACTTCCTCTGGATGCCGGGCTCCTGGGAAAGGGTTAGTAGTCACTCCAATGGAGTTTACCAGATCCTCTCTCACCTTTGCACTATGGCCAGCATCTGGGATCCAGAATAATCGAGAATGAGGCAAGGCTTTATGTAAGTCCCAGGCCGTTTGTGGTGGGCAGACAACGTCATAGCGCCCTTGGATGATTGTGACTGCCATTAGAACAATTAGAAGTGCTCGAGCTCAATGCATGAAACGTGGAAGAAAGAATGTGCTAACCCGGAATATGCCGAATTTTGTCCATGCGCTGCGGCTTCAGAATATGCCCTTCTTCCAGCCAGGCGCCATGGATAAAATAGTGCGCTTCGAGTCGGGCATGCGACAGGGACCAATCGTCATCCTGCAACGTCTTGAACGTATCTGAGTCCGTTTTCAGAGATCCAGTACTGAGATCCCATCTATTCCACTCTCTCGCTGCATGGAGCCGGGTAGATTTGTCGTCTGACGTGAGAAGCCTATAGTAGGCTATATTCGGCTCCTTCCTGTCCTCCTCCGGCAGATGATTGACAAAGGCCTTGTATGCCTCCGGAAAAAGCTGAGAAGCACCAACAGGGCCTCTGTGGAATTCCACCTCTGAGCGTCTTACTGTGAAGATTCCCCGCACAACTAGCGATCCAACAGCGTTTGGATACTCCTGCGCATACAAGAGTGCCAGAGTAGAGCCCCAAGAACCCCCGAAGACAAGGTGCCATTTAGGAATCGCTAAACGCTTTCGCAAAATTTCAATATCCGAGACAAGGTGCTGCGTGGTATTTTCGCGCAGTTCGGCTAGAGGCGTGGATTTCCCAGCGCCTCGCTGGTCGAAAAGAACAACCCGATACACGGAGGGGTTGAAGTATATGGTGTTGCCCTTGGAGGTGTTTCCACCGGGGCCCCCGTGGAGAAACAACACTGCGAGGATCTAAGAAAAGGCCCGAGCAGAAAAGCAGGGACAAGCGACTTGCTGCATAGTACCGTACCTGGTTTACCATCTTCCCTGCCATACTGCTCGTAGTGCAATTTGTGTATGTCGCTGACAGTCAGCATGCCCTCATCGAAGGGGCTGGAATGAGTATATCCGCACTGAGAGCTGGCCATGATGGCATTGAGGCCTAATGACGATTTGAAATGGATTTCGCACCTTCATAAAATGAATATTGTTCGCGACAGAATAATCGAGTGTTATTTCGGGTGGGACAAGGTTTCTCTATGGAGCTTACTCCGTAGAGACTCCGTAGGTACTCCGTACATACCACCGAGATTTTTGTTCCGCCTCCCTGATCGGGTTAGTGGTTAGTGGGAATCAGGGATCGCGTCTTCCAGGGAATAAGGACTCGTGCCAGTCTCGTTGCTGTGCCAAAATAGGTATTTCATCCAGAAAACTGCTCCCGATGGATCCAATCCAGTCCAATTGTCATCAAGCGCAGTGACAAAATCTCGGGACTAACCTCCTTGGCCTACAGATCAACCGGCAGTTGAGTCTTCGGATGTGATGGTGTTGCCTTTTGCTGCTGTGAATGTAACTAACTAGTTAACTAGGTAGTTCATGTTAGCTGATCGGACCTTGACCGACCGATTCCACTGTCGGCCTGCTATGGAGTAGAGTATAGCTGAATCTCACTCCGCAGAGGCCGGACTTACTCCGTACGGAGTAAAGGCCAGAGGGGTGAAAGGGACGCGTCGTATTCCTTTCAATTAGCCCTGTCCGCCACCTTATTGTTGAAGATGGTATGCAAGCGAGGAATGAGATAGAAAAGGCTATCTCTGTGGCTCCGTTTATGTATTTTTGCATGTTGAGTGTTAACATTCGGCCCAGAAAGCAGCTCTCCATGCCTTGACACCTTAATGCCTCAGGATGCAATGATATCACATGATGAAATTGATAACCACGCAAGTCCTCTCTTCAGATCCTCACGAACTCAGCGCCAATCCATTCTCAGTCTTATTATGGTTGGTAACCGTATCTCGATCGATAATGCCATAAGCCTAGCTATTCACATCGACCGTGACAGCGGCGTCTTTACTATCTTCATTCCATCTCTCACTGAGTCCACCTGCCCTGCTTCCACTTCACCTCGAGATCGACCTGAGATACGGCATTCCCTGCAGTGCACTTGTCTCGCCACCAAACGACTGTAATATTGACCGTCAAGAGCACCGAGGCCGCGATCATTTGTAATGGCCTCCCTCTTGAAGCCCTGATGCACTGGGCACCAAGCTTTCAAGCCGTGGCTTTTGTGCCTGTGCCTAGTTGTTCTTCAAGTATAAAGAGTACTTGCGGGCACAATTTCCGGTGAGCCACTGGTAGTTGGTCCGGGCCGAGTATCCATCGTCGTTTTTATTTGAAGTCAGTAAGTTGTTGAATACCGGCACTTTTGACCGTGTCAGTGACGAAAATCTCCTAACCTATGTGCATATACTCTGAAGTAGAATCTGATAGAATATTATTTCTCTATACCCCCAAAGACATCCTATTTCTTTATGTATATTCAATAGTCAGATCCTGGATATGCATCGTCATCGTGGTGGTCATATCCGCTGGCACTGGCCGATTTAGACCGCCACGAAGAGTGATGATTAGGACCCCGGTGTCGTCTCATCATTCTTTTCTTATGTCGTTCGTCGCATTCCCTGGCGAATTCTTTGTCTCTCTCTCTCTGCTCGTCCACTTCCTTCCATTCAGAAATGGCTCCCTTGATACCAAGTGCAGCCAAGCCGATAGAAGCCGCGTCTTTTAGATCCGACTTCAACCGCAGCTTGGATTCCTCCCTTCTGCTAATGATCCCGGCCTCTGCGGCTTGCTTGCGCTTTTTTCTCGCCTCCATTCCCTTTATCACGCTGTGTGCTGCATGGATTGTCGCTACTGCTGCTAGGCCGGAAGTGATCAGCTCCTTGCGATACATTTTCTTCATCTTGCGGTGTTCATCGTCACTAGACCCGAGGTCAGGGTCACTGTCACTATCATAATAACTCTCAATGTCGTGGGAAGACCTTCCTCGGTGGCGAGATGACCGGTATGGTCTGTCGTCATCGGAATTGGAGGAGTCAGGACAGGAAGAAAGCAGATGCTGCCGATTATCATTCCTGTGCTTGCCACCACGGCGACGCAGGTCATCATAGCTATCACGAGAATCCGAGCGGCTTCGATGACTGTCTCTTGATCTGGATCTAGAGTGCTCAGGATTCAGAAGGCGACTGGTTTCCATGCCGACGAGCGCTGACTCGATGACATGGCGATCACTGTGTTTGCTGGGATCATGATCAATAAGGGCATCCACAGCGCCGGCTGAGATTGCAGCGGTTAAAGCTCGCTTCCCCTTTCCACCCGACCATGAGCCAGGGTCATTCCGATCACAGAATGCTTCTGCGGCACCAGCTGTGAAAGCAGCCTTGATGGCTTGAGATATGCGGGACTCGCTAAGGCAATGATGACCTCGTTCCCCCGAGCGGGTGTCTGAATAAGAACGATGTCGGCGGGAGTGGTTACGATCTTCGTATCGGCCATGGGCAGATGCAGCTCGAAGAGCTCCCCTAGTAGCACCTTTTGTCTGCTCGTCAAGAGATCTGCGTCTGTGAGGACGGGGGGATGGAGTAGAAGAAGACGAGTAAGGCGAGTAAGACGAGCGTCTTCGATGAAGGCCGCCTGGTAGTCACTTAGAGCACATCCACGCATAATAATGCGAACTAAAAATCCAGGTGCAAACCAGGGAACTTTACCGTCGTGGCATCTGGGTCTATGGGGCCGACCACCATCGCTACGATGGTAGTTGTCATCATAACGGTCATAGTCACCCGGTTCCCTCATCACCTCTTCGATGACAGGATCATCACTGCCACCGTGACGGATGATATCTCTTCTGTGGCCGTTTCTACTCCAGTGGTCCATATAGGGGTCATCAACGTAGCTGTTGCAAGGGAAATAGCGGCCACGCTTTACACCATAGTCCCAATCGTCCCGGTTCTCGCCATTGTAGTCTGACATAATGAGGCGATGGAGACGAGGTAGAATAGAACACGCTGACACGGCCAACTGATAGAAGTCGCAGTTATCAGGGAGAAAAATGAAACAGCAAGTGCCGCTCATGAGATATGAGGCGCCGACATGCAGCCGGAATCACACCGAGTACGTCATCGTGCAGGAGTAGTCGCATCCTCACTCTGCTTGACTCTCGGTAGCTATCGTTGGGAAGTTAGTAGATAATTAAACTGGTGGCCTCTCCGTCAGTCCAGGATAGAGGCTTGTTGGCGGGGCATTGGGCCTTCATCAGAAATTTTGGTGTTTCCCCAGGATACAGTTCAGTGTGTATAGTTGAGTGTATGTAGTTGAGTGTATATAATTGAGTGTACTCCAGGTTGCTACTAGTTCTAATAACTCACGCCGGCTTGACTTTGGACATCAGTATGCGATGGTAATTGAAAAGATTATGCCGAAGCGAGTAAAGCCTAATTCGGAAATTTATCCAGATTACTAATTGAGTATGGTATGTTAGAGGTCACGTGGATTATGCCCTGTTAGACCGCCCTTGCCTGGCCTGGCACAGCCGGTTTAGGAGGTGCGCACCTAAATAGGACACAATACAACACCCCTCCAGTAACTGCCCCCTTTATGCTGGTATACACCTAATTGTACGCACATTGTACGCACGTGGTTCCCATGGTTTAGCTCCTTCCTAGTTAGGTTTAGCCCCTGTCAGTCGGCATAGCGTAGATCACTCAGTTGGTTAGCTCCTAGCGAGAATAACCAACTCAGCTCAGCGAGTTCGACCCATCATAGGATGGCGATTCCGACCTCTTCTGCAAGCTTCTCGTCTTACAGCACACGGGACTGTCAGGGACCCGCGAGTTCTTTATTCCCATTCCGAGGCAATAGAATGCCCCCTTCCTTGATCAGACCTTAGCCGAAGGGGCCAGAAGCGGGGTCTTCCTTTCGGAGATGTGATTCGACTTATCTTGCCGTGTCCATCCATATATTGCTAGTAGAACTACGGAGTACTACATTGGGATCATCGAGTGATTGCCTGGCGATTAATATGCCACATAATTCACAATGGCTCTGTCTACTCCGATTTCTTTTTAATTTCTCTTTTTATTCCCCCCCTCCCCCCCCCCCCCCCCAGGTTCCCTCCTTTTATTTGACCGCGTCATCCTTGCTCGACTATTTCGGATATGGGTTCCTTCGGCGAATTCAGCATCATTAGCCGATTTTTGAAATCAGTGGCCAGCTTCCCGAGCAACTTGGCTCTGATCTGCACACACCAGCCATGGGGAACCTATGGACTTGATAGTGGAAAGTCTCAGGGTGGCCCTTACCTTCGATTGACGTACAAAGGTCTGTACCAAGGCGTACAACGTCTATCAGCCGCCCTGGCAGGCCATGGCATAAAGTCTGGCACGCCGTTGTTTTTGTTTTGTCCGAACAGAGTGGAATACGTCCTTTCCACGATATCCGCGTACTATTCTGACCTTGTCCACGTTCCGATTAGCCCGGATAGTCTATCCAACATTGGAGACGTGGAGTATATGCTGACTTTGGTCCTGGAATATGAAAAACCCGAAACGGCTGTTGTGATTGCCAATGATGCAGGCATGGCGGAAGCACTGGGCCCTATCATCAAGAGGCTTGGAACCGACTGTCTGAAGGTGGTTGTTGATGGAACACTTGATGGGTGGATATCATTTGAAACTCTGATGGTGTCAACTCCCATGGAAAAGCCCTGTCCATTGCCTGTGCCCGGTGACAGAGAACTCACTGCAAGATCAGTGTTCTTTACAAGTGGGACGACATCGCGGCCCAAAGGTTGCCCTACCAAGCCTGGGCGATGGATGGATGCGCTTGAGACATCCTTCAGCCTTGGTTCTGTAGAGCCTGGGGAGGCCGTGGCGGTGACTGTCCCAAATAACCACGCTTTCGGTTACTTTTGCTTGATGTTGCCACTTCTGAGAGGAGCGACTATTGTGTTTGCAGGATCCAAGTTTTCCCCACATCTTGTGCTTGAGACCCTGCGACGTGAAAGATGTGCCTACGCAGCCATGGTGCCCTCCATGGCCCATAGTCTCTTGCAAACCCAACCAGGCATGGACTGCCGGTTGGAATCCCTCAAGGTATTGATATTTGCTGGCTCGGTAGTGACACCCGAGACCCTCCGACAATGCCAGATAATGATGGGTGTTGCAGCCATCGAGAATCTATATGGAATGACAGAAGGCGTATTGTGTTGTACTGGACCAATTGGGAATATTGAATTCATCACCAGAGAACGCAACGTGTCAGCTGGCAAGCCGGTGACGGGAGGCCAGGTTCGCATTTGTTACCCTGGAGAAATATCTACTGTGCCTACGGGAACCCCAGGAGAATTGCACTTTTCCGGCCGCACATTGGTTGAGGGTTATATAGAAGGCGAAGACGAAGATTTCTATGAAGCTGATGGGCGGGTCTGGTTCGTTACCGGCGATCAGGCTTACGTCGACTCTGAAAATCGTCTGTTCATTACTGGGAGATACAAGGATCTGATTATCCGAGGTGGCGAGAACCTTTCGCCTGCTAAGATTGAGGCTGTTCTCGCCGAGGATCCTGATCTCAGAGCCCTTGAGCCTCAGGTTGTTGCGGCCCCTGACCCCATTGCAGGGGAGGTACCTGTTACTATCATTCGGGGCACCGCTGATGAGCTTCTCATCCAGAAGCTGCAGGCAGTCATCCGCTCACAGCTCGGAAACATCTATGTGCCGCGCGAGATTCTTCCCGTCAAGGCATTAGGATTGGATGATTATCCTCGTACGGGCATAGGAAAGATCCGGAAGGTTAAACTGGCTGAAAAGGTTGCCCAGCTTTACCAATCTCGAAAACAACCAGACGAGGATGACACAGAACTGAACTCGTCAAGCCTAGAGAAGACTGTGGTTGGAACCTGGGCGCATGTGCTAGGTCTTCAACCTGACCAGATCGATATCAACTCGTCTATCTCGCGATGGGCGGATAGCCTTGTCCAGTTGGGCGCGCGAGACAAAATCCGAAAGGCAACTGGACGGCGCGTCCCACTGTCTAGATGGCTCTCTGTCGATTGTATTGCAGATCAGATCCACTTGCTTAAACAAGTTCCCGCGGACGTGCCTCGGTCGGTTCGCAAGCCTGTCCTGAACTACCGAGAAGGACCCCCAGATGTCCATGAGATCGTTCATGTAAACGCCGAGCCCGAGGCGCTGGATACCACCAAAGCTGCAATTGGGAACGCGATTGCAGGATCTGGGCTCTCCTGGGACAATGTCCAAGATGTCACTCCTTGTACGGACTTTATTCAAATACTTATTAGACATCGAATCATCGACACCTGGAAGTTATGCGCGCCGATCCAAACACATAATGCTGATGTGAAGGTGGGCCTCACCTTTTGAGAGACAGAAAGACAGAGAAATAGAGAGAAATTCTAACATTTGAGCAGCAATTGAGATCGGCCCTCGAAGCGGCTTTACTCAATAACCCTTTGGTTCTCTCCTTCCTTGTCAGTGATGATTCCCTCCTGGGGCCAGAGCTTGGACTCTATGTGACGATCCGGCAGACACGAGAGATCCTTGACAAGTGCATTATCGACTATGGAACCGTAGATACGGTCGAAGACGTTCTGAAAATTTCCAGGAATTACCCATTCAAGGATCGTTCTATGTTTCCAGGCCCACTTTTTCATGCACTTATAGTATTTGTTCGCGAGACCAAGTCAGCGGCGGCCATCATGAGCAGTACGTACCTAACATTCCGAATTTGTTATGATGAGAACACAATCACTCACCAATATAACTAGTTTCGCATTATATAGTTGATGCGACGTACTTCGGATTTCTCACTGAAGACATTGATCGCGCCCTCGACGGTCGACCTTTAAATACCTATGTACCGTTCAAGACCTGGGCTGACTCCTACTACACCCTTCGCACATCTCCAATGGCTAGACTAGCAGTGAAGTACTATGTTTCTCATCTGAAGAGTCTTCGAGATCATAAAAATGTTCTCTGGCCGCATCTCGCTGATCGGTCAACTATGCCCCCTGAGCACGCGGATATGAACGGTTATACGATCACGTATTCAGCGCCCGATTTCCCGCGTCTGCGCGACAAATATCCAGGGCTCTCATCTCCCATCATATTGAAAGCAGCGCTGGCTCTTTTGGTGGTCTATAACACAAATCACACACACGCTCTATTTCTCAGTCTCGAGGCGAACCGGGCCCGTTTCCCCTTCATTCCCGAATCCTATTCGTCTCTTGGAGATTTCGAGGACTTTCCTGTACCGGGGGCTACCTTCACGGGTGTGTTGGATCTCATTCCCTATCAGCCCAATGAGAACGTCATCGAGTATCTGTCACGGATGAAGGAGTACCAGGTCAATTCGACAAAACATGCCTGCGTTCCCTGGCACGAGGTCTTCCGCGAGCTGGATTGCTCCGCCGAAGAAGTCTTGTCAGCAGTCGCGGACTCACTCATTTTCAACTGGATGCCTGGCTTGGGTGAAGCAACATCCGGCCGGAATTTGCATTCAAATATCAATATGTCTGACATATATTTTCAACCTAGTGTGATGATGTCGGTGAATGCCGGGACATTTGGACCTGATGGGAGCCAAGTGGCCATTCTTCTCCACGGTGTCCTGCCGAACATGTCAGCAGCATGGGCCAATAGCACTGCGGAGCAGATCAAGAAGATTTCGTTGTGGCTGGCGGCTCCAGAGTCATGGAGCAAGCCAGTGGAACGATTTACTGAGTGTTTGGAGTGATACTATGTTGAGTTTCAGTTTATTATTTTGGTCTTGACCTAGTTGGTCTTTTTTTTTTTTTTTTTTTTTTTGGACCGCCCTGGCGCATGGGAAGACATTGAGATAATCGTATACAAACCACAGAAAGCCATTGAACTTAGGCGAACTTAAGACAGACTGAGTACAGTTGGCTTAGTGTCTTAAGAATAACAACTCCTAGTGAGAGAACATCATCGTTCCTGATCCACACACCATGCACAACTGTGTCTGTTCCATTGTCAGCCGGATTTGCTCTCTATCATTTGCTTCTATTCTTAAATACCGGTCATCGCTATTGGCAGGCCCTTGGAAGCGCATCTCTTCTTGTGAAATTAGGGGTTTGCATAAGCCTTTTTTAGGAACATGGCCTGACAGTATCCAAAGGTATTTAGCTTCGGAGTATTTACTGCGCCAACAGTTCTGTGATTGAGGCTGCAGCGTTTCATGCGCCTCGAAAGACGGGGCGAAAAGAAACAAGTGAAAAGGCTTTCAATGCGGGCCGAGGATGGCTTTAGCAACACAAATAAAACGATAACGGAGAAGCATTCCCACGGCCGACGGTCCAACATTTGTCTAGCTGCTTGAATTCTGCATCCTCCCTTGGAGGACGTTGGCTGACGGATGCATAAAGCCTGCACTAGGCGAATTCAACGGCAAGGGACGGGATTCTGTCCGATTACCACATTGCTACGATGATTATTGGCAAGCTCCCAGTCATAAGATCCGCGGTACTTCCTCGCTGGTATAATAATGATACCCGACACGGGGACGGCGTGTTGCTTCTACCCCTCCTGCATATCCAATCCAAATACCCCCGCTGCCAGTTTGGAACCCTTCAGCTCTGGAGAAGCATGGCCGAGAACGAGATAGCAGTTGACGATGGTCAGTCAGCTCCCATCCGAGATCCGTAGCCACTGACTGCAACTGACACACACGTCTGATCCAGCAAGAAATACTTCAATTGTGGTTGATGATACCGTGCGCATGCGCCTCCTGCATATCTGCTCCAAGTGACCTACTTACCAAACCTCCTAGGTTTCTGAACTGGACTCAACCTTCAGTGATTGGTATGTTTTGTTTCGTGGGAGACCATGAATGTCTCTGGATGCTTCATGGCTGACAGTGCGCTCTAAAACAGTGGAAGTGACACCACCTCCCTGAAATCTAGCATTCTCAAATATCACTTCGAGAATGGCCGTCGGCACCACTCCTTCCAGGAAGGAAGCTATCCCCTCCCCAATGACGAAAAGGAACAAGACCACATGGATATCCTGGGACACATGTTTTTGCTCATTCTTGATGGGAAGTATTTCTTGGCTCCCATCGATGAGCACCCTCAGCGGATTCTGGATTTAGGATGCGGTACAGGGCTGTGAGCGATTGAAATGGGTGATCTGTATGCTTCTGCACAGGTAATGTCTCTTTATCCTTGGCTCTTTACTTAACTGCCACTTCACACAAGTTTGACGGTGTCACATAGGTCATTGGAAATGACCTTAGTGCAATCCAACCTTCAATGTATGTGTATACTGGTGGGCAGGTGGACTGCCACATGAAAGGGAGCTAGCTAATCAACGGTTTCTGAAAAGGGTCCCCCCGAATGTCCAGTTTGAAATTGACGACATAGAGTCTGATTGGACCTACAAGACTCCCTTTGACTTTATCCATGCTCGGTTCTTAGCCATATCCATTCGCGATTGGCCTAGACTGTTCCAGCAGACATTCGAGTGAGCGGTCCTAAAAATATCATGCTGTCCACCAAATTCTGACTGGGTATAAGACACCTTAAACCAGGAGGTTATGCTGAGTTCGTGGACTTTGATCTGTTGGTATCCTCTGATGATGGCAGTCTGAAAGAAACACATGACATACGCATCAACGCTGTCGAGGGGGTCCGGGCAGCAGATAAAATGGGCCAAACTGCCAGACCAGGGCCGATGTTGAAGGAATGGGCTGGAAGTACTGGGTTTGTGAATATAAAAGAGCATGTGTTCAAAATTCCATATGGGCCTTGGGCAAAGGATCCTAAATTGGTGGGTACTGCAGATTCCCAAAAACCTCACTTATATGACTGATATCTGTGTATAGAAAGAGATTGGAGCCTGGAACCAGCTTCAGGCCTTGGAAGGCATAGAGGGTTGGACCATGTCTCTGTTCTGTCGAGTACTTGGGTGGTCACAAGAAGAAGTCCAGGTGCATCTTGCTCGGGCACGGAAGGATTACCACAATCCTAATATTCATGCTTATTTAACCCTGTAAGTCTGCTGGGTGATATTTGCATTATTGTGCAACCCCTGACTGCAGTTGGTGTCTTAGATATCTTGTGTATGGCCAGAAGCCGAAGCTGGAGAAGGAAGATGAGAAGGAAACCAGCCATGCGTGAACCCGTTCCTCCTGTAAAGAAATGGAGTCGCTATAGTCTGGCATCGATGATACTGACACTGTCCCGGTCCATCCGTAATGGAAATTTTCCAAGGCCAGTTCTCAAGCGCAGTTTTCCAACAGAAGTATAAAAAATCAATTCATCAATATCATTGCATGCAGGCATTATTCATTCAGACTCTATTGAGAGCTATTTTCCTTCGGTTTCTGGCCGTATACGACATACCTGGTTTCCATACAGATCTTCCGATTCCGACTGTGAGATTACCAGAACTACTTGGTTTTCTTTGCTCCCTGGGAGGATCCGACCTGTCCAGATCTCGCGAGTCTTCGTGACATCGGGTATTGTCCGTTTCCTCACCCAGGCGTTCGGAAGCAGGATCGCTGCCTCGAACGACTGTTTTTCGTTTCTCTCTCTCCCATCGTTGTTTTGCTTCTGTTCGCCTTGCGTCTCTTATGTCTCGTCCTGATAGTATCAATCCCAAATTACATTGCAGTGCTCCCTCCTGTTAGACCACTTGTATGGTTCACACATCCATTTCTTGGATCAACGACTTGTCCAAAGCAATATAGCGAGTCTGCCATTCAACCAACCCACGCATCTCGGAAGGAAGACTCTCATAGATGTCCAAGCCCCATTGGTTATTGGCGAGCACGTCCTTAGGACTATCAAGCATTCGCGGTCTCAATAGACAGAACACGGGTCTCATAATGGTAGTGATCGTAACAAAATGCAGCAGTAGCAGGCGAGCAATGTAGTTATGAGGGTCAAGGAATTCCATGAACTCCTGGTGCGCCATCCGCTCCCAGTTGGTGTACACATCGATGAGAGCGACAAAGCCAGCCCGTGCAGAGTTCTGCAATCCCTTGTACGTATTCAGGAAAGCATGGTAGATACGTCTCTGAGTGCTATTTTCCAGCAGGGGTTCGATGCGCTCCAGCGAGGCGATACATATATCCAGCATTTCTCCATCGCAGCATGGCGTCGATGGAAGCCGAGAACAGATGCCGCCGCAGACGTCATCCAGTGAAAGTAACTCGAACACCTCGCTCCGTTGATGTTTGTTCAGAATTTGACAAGTTATGATCGCACAGCCTCTAGCCATGACGAGGAAATCAACCAGGCCATCGGTCATGTAGTTGGCCTGGAACGTAAGCGCATAGGCCGTAGCCAGCACCAAGTCCAGCTCCGTTTGCGAGCATTGATCGCCAGCCACCAAGGCGTCACCTAGGAGCCGAAGAGCTTTCCCTCGATGCACGACAGCGAGATGGGCGTACCGGGAGCCGTCCAGTAAGAGCAAGGATAGATGGGAAGCGCCAAGGCTCAGAATCGCGTGCATCAAGTGAGGACACTGCTTCCGGTTAGCATACGTTCGGTTTCTGCCGCAATTTAGACAATAGACAAATAGACGAATGGTACCTCGTATGCATATGCCGGTAGAGATGTCTTCCATAGGTCTTCATTCCCAAACGGAAGATGGGGATGCGCAGCAACCAAGAAGTGATGGAAGAACCGCAGATCGTCGGAGGAAAAGGTATTGGGGAATCTGTCCGAGAGCGTCCTCAGGCGCATGGGCGATGAGAAGCCCAGAGCGGGGGCAGAAGTGTTCACGCTGGATGGGTGACTCGTTTTCTCCGTTCCTTGAGGCTTGTCGGGTGCATTATGTCGCCGGCGCAACAGCTGGTCCAGTGGAGGATATACACACGATGTATTCCGCGTCACACAGTTCGCACAAGGATGAGGCCGCGTCTCTTGACACTGTAGAACGAATAGATCAGACCCCGAATAGATGATTACGGCACGGGACAACCAGCGCTACCTTGACTCTCCGGGCTTTGCAACTCAGACAACCGTAGCGGGACTTTGTATGCGGCCTCTTCGTCCGATGAGATTGCTTCACCACCACGACAGGCTCGGAAAAGGGGAATTCATGGATCATGGGTGACTGCAGCTGCGAAGATACACGACTCATCCCGACCCTGTCACGTAGCCACAGGCCTTATGATGCTCTGGATGCTGATCAGAGGCTGTTTTCGCTTGGTGTCCACACACTCGATCAAGACACATTCCTGTGTCTTCGAATGAGGATGGTGGAGATAGGCAACAGGATTATCAACCGGCCTGAGCTTCATTGAAAGTTTCTTCACAGGGATATTTTTAGAATCGACGTATCGATGGGTCGATCTGTGGCTGGAATGACAGCTGAACCGTGTCTAGGGCTGTCCAGGCACATGACGCTGGCATTCTTTTCGATGGAGATGTCCGTCTAGACGATGCATGCTTCGTGTCTCCCCCGTGTCTCCGTCTCCCCGGATCTACCGGCCTGGATCCATTCTTCGGCTGTAGGTTCTTCTATGGGTTCTTGTGTGGTGTGTTTTACCGGTTGTTCCTCTCCATTCTGTCGTCATTCCCCGTTCTCCTTTCTTGGCGGTTGGCACGATGGCATGACATTGTCTCTCCACTGCATCCATTGCTTGTGGGATTGAGTCACGTCGATCAAGCTGTCCGTTTACATCATCTATGACGCTGCAGCAGGTTTTCCCCAGGGTCAACCGTCACTCCACCCGCAACTGCTCAGCAGACATGTTCGTCGCCGCAGCATGTCGAGCCTTCTCACGCCACCCCCAAGGTTGCGCAGAATGTTAAAATAGAACCGATCTCAGTATCCCGGAGACTTTGGAGTGCACGAGCCCAATTGAATATAACAAAATGTCCTCGGAAAACCCCAAAACAGCTTCCCGGGTTGCTATTGTCGGCGTTGGCCAGGTCGGCGCCGCTGCCGCCTATGCCCTTGTCCTTGGTTCGGTGACAAGCGAACTCCTCCTGGTGGATGTGAAGACAGAAACGAGAGACAGCCAGGTCCGCGATCTATCCGACGTCATCTACGGCAGCAATAGCGGTACCAGCGTGCGAGCCGCTACGTACCATGAGGCAGGCCAGTCCGACATCGTGGTTATCACCGCTGGATCAAAGTATTCGCTAGGTGAGAATTCGATGCATGGGAGACTTCCTACGCTGTGCCCTGTGGCTGCAAACTCATCGGGTGTGTTTTTCCAGGTGAAACCAGTATACAACATATGTACCGCAAAATGGGGATTATTCAGAGCGTCATCAACGCCATGCGGCCCTTCAAGTCAGACACCATCTTGCTAGTGGTAGCAAACCCTGTCGACCTCCTCACATCCTTTGCCCAGAAGCTGTCCGGGCTTCCTCCATCGCAGGTGCTGGGCTCCGGAACCTTCCTCGATTCCGTACGGCTTCGCGGGATGTTGGCAGACAAAGCCGGGGTACGTGCGATCAGTGTCTCTGCTTTCCTTTCATGTCATACTGATTGAACCCTAGGTCGCGTCCAGTTCAATAGACCTCTATGTGTTAGGCATCCATGGGGATTCACAGGTCGTCTCCTGGTCGACCGCGACGATTGGCGGCGTCCCTGTTGACAAATCTCTCCCCGACACGATCGACCACAAGGAGCTGGAAAATGAGTGCAAGAATAGATCACTAAGCATTATCCGGGCTAAAGGGTCAACGCCTTTTGGAATCGGCTATGTCGTGTCCAGCATCTGCTCTTCTATCCTCCTGGATAAGCGCAATGTGCGTCCTATCAGCCATTTCCGGCCTGAATACGGATGCTGTTTGAGCTTGCCCGTGGTCCTAGGCAGGCAGGGAATTGTAAGGGATATCGATCTGCTGCTGAGCTCTAGTGAGAAGAAGGCTATAGCTGAGTCGGCGAAGTCTCTCAAGGAGTCCATTGATCGGATCCATGAGAATAGTGTGTAGGATTACAGCGGTATATTGAGTCGGGAGTCTTATTCTTCTCCATCTACTTCTATGATAATGACACTTTCAAATTCATCGCGACCATTCATCGTCTAATCCAGTAAATAATACTCCGATCTGTTTTTCTCCCGGTTGGCATGACCGGGGAGTACTCTAGCATTCTATCATCCGGAGACTGTCCCCTGTTCGTAGAACCGGGAGGGGATTGGGCTTGCGTTCGCAGTCTCTACTAAGTGTAATACTGCTGTAGAAAGAGAAAAACTATGCTTTGAACACGATTAGGCTGAGTTTTGTATTTAATAAAACATGTAGATACAATGGCTGAGCGAGATATTACTATTTAAACACATCATCCAGGTCATCAAGCTTCACAGATCATGCCCTCTCTCCAAGAACCACATTCTTCTTCACTGCCACGAAGCTGTCTGGGCTCACGGAGATCGAGTTAATGCCAGCTTCGACCAGGAACTTTGCGAATTCCGGATGGTCGCTGGGTGCCTGTCCGCAGATGCCAATCTTGCAGCCTTTCTTGTTGGCCACGGAGATGACCTGTGCAATCATCCACTTTACTGCCTCGTCCTGCTCATCAAACAGATCGGCCAGCTCGCCAGAGTCGCGGTCAACACCAAGCGTCAACTGCGTCAGGTCATTCGAGCCGATGGAGAAGCCATCGAAGTGGTCCGTGAATTGGGAAGCCAGAATGACATTGGACGGTATCTCGCACATCACATAGACCTGGAGGCCGTTTACGCCACGCTTGAGTCCATTCTCCGCCATGACATCGAGCACCTTCTTTGCCTCGTGGACTGTCCGGCAGAAGGGGATCATGACGATGGCATTCGTGAAACCCATCTCCTCACGCAGACGTTTGATTGCGCGACATTCGAGTGAGAAGCCCTCCTTGTAACGAGGCGAGTAGTAGCGAGAGGCCCCGCGGAATCCAATCATGGGGTTCTCCTCCTTTGGCTCGAATGCGGCGCCTCCGATCAGATTGGCGTACTCGTTGGTCTTGAAGTCGCTCATACGGATGATGGCCGGCTTCGGATATACAGCGGCACACAGAGCTGCAAACCCATGAGCCAGCTTATCAACGAAATAGTCTGGCTTGTGCTTGTATCCAACGGTCAGTCGGGCAATTTCCTCCTTGGCCTTTTCATCCTTCAGCTGGTCATAGTGGACGAGCGCCATGGGGTGGACCTGGATGGCGTTGGTGACGACGAACTCCATCCGGGCGAGGCCAATGCCGTCCGCTGGTAGTCGCCACCATCTGTACGCAGCCGCCGGGTTGGCAAGGTTGATCATGATATTCGTCTTGACTTTGGGAAGCCCAGTGAGGTCGATCGTCTCGGTGGTGATCTCGGCGTCGCCCTCGTAGACGAAGCCAGTCGTGCCCTCTGCGCAGGAGACGGTTACTTCCTGGCCAGAATGCAGTACGTAGGTAGCATTGCTGGTGCCCACAACGGCTGGCAATCCGAGTTCACGACTGACAATTGCTGCGTGGGATGTACGTCCACCATGGTCAGTGATGATAGCGGCAGCTCGCTTCATGATGGGCACCCAATCCGGGTCCGTGGCTTGCGTTACCAGGATCGAGCCGTCGATGAACTTATCGATATCTCTAGCATCCTCGATGAGACAGAGATGACCGGACACGGCCGCATCACCGATCGAAAGGCCCGTTGCCAGAGTGCGGCCCTTCTTGCTGATCTTGTAGTTTTTGAAGACAGCGTTGTCCATGCGCGATTGTACGGTCTCTGGTCGAGCCTGGACAATGAACAGCTCGCCTGTGATGCCGTCCTTGGCCCATTCCATGTCCATGGCGCACCCGTAGTGCTTTTCGATAATGCACGCCCAGCTCGCCAACTGGAGGATTTCGTTGTCGTTGAGCACAAGCGCCGCGCGTTCTGCCTTGGAGGTGGGCACGTTGCGAGTTGGATTCTGGTGCCCGCCGTAAATCATCTTGATTGCCTTCTCACCTCGCTTCTTCTCGATTATCGGGACTAGATCTGGCCGGCCGAGAAGAGGTTTGAAGACCTGGTACTCATCGGGGTTGACGGTGCCCTGTACGATATTCTCCCCGAGTCCCCACGCGGCGTTGATGAGCACAACCTTGTCGAAGCCGCTTTCGGTGTCGATAGAAAACATGACGCCAGATCCCCAGGTGTCGGAGCGGGCCATACGCTGTATACCAATTGAGAGAGCGACCTTCAAGTGGTCGAATCCTCTGGCCTGGCGATAACTGATGGCGCGGTCTGTGAATAGCGAGGCATAGCAGCGTCGGCAGGCGTCCAGCAGGGCATCCTCACCACAGATGTTCAGATACGACTCCTGCTGGCCAGCAAAACTGGCATCCGGCAGGTCCTCTGCTGTGGCACTCGACCGCACGGCAACGCCCAGGTTCTTGATGCCCACCTTGTTGCAAAGTTCACGATATGCGGTTTTGATGGCGGTTGCTGTAGCGGCCGGCCAGGTCCCGCGCAGGAAGAGCTTGCGTATAGCGTCACCGGTCTCAGCAAGAGTAGCCCTGCCCGCTTGCCAGTCGTCTATGTTGTCCGCGACCTTCTTCCGGAGGTTGTTCGTGTCTACATAGTCCCAGTATGCATGCGAGGTTGTTGCGAACCCTGGAGGCACGGGGACTCCTTTCGACGCAAGGGTGCACACCATCTCGCCCAGGGACGAGTTCTTCCCACCGACGATAGCTCCATCGCGGCGTGAGAGCTGCTCGAAGTTACGGACAAGGTCGTTGTCGCCGCCCATTCCGCCGTTCAATCGTGGATATTATGGTACGTTGATGTTCGAAAAAATCAAGTAGGTATTGCAAATCGAAAGGCTCGTCCGCGTAATATCTTGAGCCTAATGGAAAGTAAATAATAGATAATCTGAAGACATCTCTGCCGGTATGGGAGGCGTCCATTGTATTTATGGGTTGAACAAGACGCTGAGCAGCTTAGGGCAAAACGGCCGTGGCCATGCAACTCTCCAGGCATCCACAGCTATCATACGAGTTCCCTCTCCTCTCCTCCCCATACTGCTTGCTCTCCCCGGGAGTAGCATTGCGTCACCAAACCCTGGGAAACTGGTTACTGACTCGCAAATCACCAGTCATACCATCCGGGCAAGTTAGGTGGACGGGCTCCCAATATCGTGAGAGGACAGGCCACACGGCTACCGAGACGAGTGGATTGACTCGGAATAACTCGTATATCAAGGCGTCCTTCAAGTATAGACCTGGTCTGGAAGTGTGCTGCATGCCAACCGGGGTAAGACAGGGAATGTGCCCGTCATAATGATGATATGTCGTCGCTGGACCATTGGCCACCGGTCTATGCGGGAATGATGCAGTAAACTTGCAGAAATACACAAGAAGAGTTGTGGGGACGTGTACTATCTATTCTCTATTCTATTTTTATGATCAGAATGAATTTCAGTGCAGGAGATTCAATGTTCTCGTCGCCGATCCCCCGCCTTGGCGACGGGGAAGAACTATACCCTCGGCTATTCAGCGAAGACCGTTGCCGTCTCTAACAGTCTCCAAGCCTTTTCCTTTTGGGAGGTGATAGTATGTAGTATGTAGGGAGATGGCTCTGAATATGCTATGTTCGGAGCGTCCGTACCGACACATAGCACAGGCACAGCACTTCGCCGATGGTTACGAGCACCCCGGAATACACTCGGCTGATCGCCGGCAATGATGTCGGGTGCAACAGAGAGAGAATCATGCTGTTTCCAGGCATGGGACAGGGCCGGTTCGTGTCCTTAATGCGTGTAACTGTATCGTAGATTGCCTGTTGTCGCTTGAGGTTGCTGAGGTTGCTGAGACGTCATGGGCACGATCCTAGGGCTTAGTACCGAGGTCACTCTGTCTCTCTTCAGTCTTGTCGGTACAATGTCAGGGACCGTAGCTTGTGTCTCGTTGCCAAGTGTATATCGAAGCATTCAACGTCATCTCGTTTACATCTTCAAGATATATTTCCCACCCGGCGGTTGGACTGCTGGGTGGTCTAGTTTGTCCGTTGATGCTATGACTGGACGCAGTCAATATCAGGTCTGGGATGCAAGAAGGAGGAGAAATAGAATCCACCCAGAATAAAGATATATGTGACCATGATCTTCACGCTCGTTCGCATATGTAGCCTCCAAACCAGGGGAATGGGGACGATCAAAATCACCACGTCGGTAGCCACATTGGCGGCTACGTTACCGATATAAAATGGGTATATTCTTGAGTCCTCAGGAATACAGTAATACCTTTGCTGTAACCTGTCAGAGAAGATCTCCGGCGCTTCGGTCTGCCCGAAGCAGAACTCATTCCAACGGGCATCTGCGTTGATTCTGTCTGTCATACTTTCCCGTGGAATATTGATATTCTATTCCACAATGTCGAGATCGGCGTGGCTTGCAGAAATGGCTTCCCGCTCTCCACTCATAGCCCTGAGGCTTGCCATTCCAGGAAACTTTAACGGCCCAAGGCCGTTTCACTAAACGGCCGGGAGGAATCCTCTGGTTGACACAGCTCTAACTGGCCGACACGGCCGGCCGGTGAGAATTGCTCCCTCTTATTAACTCTCTTGACGGACGCTGTGCCGCAAGCTTGACCATGTCAGACTCCACTGATATGCATCTAAATGCCCAGACTACATATTTCCGCAGGGCTGTGCAGGTAGAAAGGCTGAAATGCGCTTCATATTTGGTCAGTGATCCCGCTTCTTTCATAGGATATAAGGCCGTTCTGGACCACGGCCGAGGCTGGGAGAGGGAGGTCTGTTTTATAATATCGTGTGCTTTCTTCCAACTTTGCCGTCTCTCGAGACTTATGCATTGGACAAGAATGTCCAAAGACTTATCCGCGGCCGCAGATGCCGCAGCATCGAACCGATTCAGAGTTGATGCCAGCCGTTTTGCATTCACTCCTCGAAGGCTTCGGGTGGTCTGTATTGGAGCTGGTTTTTCCGGTCTCACCCTCGCATACAAGCTCCAACACGAGAGATCGCTAGACTATGTGGACTGGGTGGTTTATGAGAAGAATCCTGAGGTTGGGGGTGCCTGGTGGGAGAACGTCTACCCTGGTGTTTGCTGGTAGGTAGACACCAATATACAGGGAAGCCCTGTGTTTCCCGTTGCTAAGAGGTCCATGCTGCTAGTGACATTCCAGCTCGTAGGTTTTGTCCCTTCGCGTTTACCATAACTTCGATGCTGACCCGATACAGCGAGCTACGTGTTCCCGTTTGAGCCGAATCCGATATGGTCCAAGTTTTATGCTGGAGGAGAGGAGATCAAGCAGTACATGATCCATACGGCAGACAAATATAACCTGAGAAAGAACATCGTCTTCAATATGAAGTTGATCAAGGCCAACTGGCATGAGGAACAGAGCAAATGGAAACTTCAGCTTGACTCCGGTAATTCCATTAAGTACGATGAGGCTGATGTTTTCATTGATGCAAAAGGTATTCTCAAGTGCGTCTCTATTCCTGGATCATTGTTAAAGACGGACAGACTAAATTTCCCAGCCACTGGGACTGGCCTCGTATCCCAGGACTTCATTATTTTAAAGGGGACATATTCCACAGCGCAAAATGGTAGGTCCATACGCCCCCTCGAGTGACCAAGTGGTCCCATTTGCTTGACAGCCCTCATAGGGATCCAAATTATGATTGGGAAGGGAAGAGGGTAGCAGCCATTGGCAATGGATCCTCTGGACTCCAGCTTGTCCCTGCCCTGCAGCCTAAAGCAGCCAAACTGGTCAACTACGCCCGTCATTCCACTTGGGTCTCCATGAACCTGTGTGGAAACCTAACAACGGACGGGATGGGAACGACTTCGAGTTCACAGAAGAAGAGAAGCAAAAGTTTTGAGACGACCCCAAGGCATTCCTTGAGTACCGAAGGGTCGTGGAAAGATCGTACGTGGCCTCTTTGCTTGGTCTGCAAGAACAGAACAGCCTGCTAAATTCGGCTCTCTGGGAGCAGTGTTAACAGCGTTTTCCGCATGATGGTTTCTGGCTCCGAAGAGAACGCCTTCCTGGCTAAGCTCGTCGACGGGATAATGCGACAGCGACTGAATAATGACCCCGAGCTGGTCAAACTGTTAATACCTGACTATGAAGTTGGTTGCCGGCGGCTCAGTCCCGGGGATGGCTACCTGGAAGCCTTGCAGGCAGACAACGCAAGGCCATGTTTCAGCCCGATCAGACGTATTACCCCGTTTGGAATCGTGACGGATGAAGGGGAGGAGTTTGACCTTATCGTATGCGCCACGGGCTTCGTCAACACATTTGTTCCTCCCTGGGAGCAGGTAGGTCGCGATGGCAGACGGCTCGATGTGGAATGGAAGGAAATCCCAGAGGCATACTTCTCTGTCTGCGCCGCAGGAATGCCGAACTACTTCATGTTTGCTGGTCCCAACTGTCCTATCGGCCACGGCTCCGTGCCGCAGATGCTTGCCTGGACGGCCGACTACGCATTGGATTGGGTGGAAAAGATAGCAACTGAGGATATCAAGTACGAGTGTCCTTCGCGCTGCCCGCTTGCTATGATACTAACTCCCTGTAGATCGGTCGTCGTCAAGGATTCAGTAGTCCGAGACTACAACATATATGCCCAGGAGAACCTCAAGCGTTGTGTTTGGTCGAAGGGCTGCCATGCCTGGTATAGCAAGAAAATGATAACGAGAAGGGTAACACTGTCACTGCATGTATCCAGGAAGTGCCCTTCACTACAAGGGTGAGTGTCAGCATCCAGTTGGAGCGGAGGACATGGCCACCTCTCTAATAGCATCCTGCAGCTTTCCTAAAGGCAATTCGCGGTGAGCACTTCGACATCTGCTATACGGGACCTAGTATATTCACTTATCTAGCAAATGGTGAACTTGCTTTCGAGCGAGCTGAGGACGGCGATCTGGCGTACTATTTGACCTAGGTTTCGAGGGTGATCTCCAAAGGAGTCAATATTTAGACAATCTGAACTCTCCAATCCCCATCATTAAAGTACGCGTCTCAGATATTATCGTTCCATGCAGTACCTGCTTAAGCAAATGCCATGTACGCTGCGTGCCTTGGATTTCTGGCCAAAGATATCCAGCGGGATGACAAGAAGATTCCACGGACCAAGAGTTCATCGTATCCACTGAGACAGTTGACAAGGCTTTAGAATGGGACCACTCGATGGAAGTTTACATGCAGCCGGAACTGCCGTTTAACCCTTTCGTCTTTGTGTGAAATCCTCATTGTTCGGTTCGAATGTTAAATCTTAAACGAGCGGAGTCAGTTTGATTAAGAGCTACCTACGACTCATCTAACCGCCTTATGTAACCCACCAGTTGCCTAATCGGGAAGTCCTTACCGCCTCAAAGCTGTGCGTGCTCTGTCTAGCCTAGTAGTCATGGCCAGGAACCGTATGATCTTTCCATCGATCGTACAGTTTGACGTAGTAGGGAACTACATACAAAAAAATAGTCTTGACACTGTATAGCTTCATCACAGAAGATAACTACATTGTATCCCCATGCACTGCCAACCATTCCTCAGCCTTACTTTTAGACTCTTCATTCTTCCAAAGGCTCTGCTTGAGCTGCTGGATCTCCTTGTCAACCATCTTCTTTGCCTCAACCGCTCCGCCCGGTATCTCGGTCTCCCACTGTTGAAGATCTTCCAGCTCTTTCTGCAAAAACTTAATAGTCTTGGACTTACTTTGGATGCTCTCTGTCGTAGTCTCTGGTCGAAGCAGTTCCTTGCCGGTCGCAGATTTCAACGTTTTGCCGGAACAGAGACGTTCTGCGTCAGCTTTGGAGGCTATATAGGCTCCCCGGTAGATCTCGGCTTCCTTCTGTGCATGATGGATATAATTCTGAAAGTGCTTTGACAACTCTGGGTCGGAATCCTGAGACTCGTTAACCCAGTTCTGATAGTTCTGAACTGCGTCCTCCTTCCACCTGTATTCCTTCTGGACCTGTTCGAATTCCCACAGTGGCAGGTCTGCCGGCTCTTGACACCGTCCCTCGGGACAGAGGGCGTCCGCTTTTTGTCGCGCTTGCTTTAGTTCCTGGAGATTTCTGGCCTCTCTTCGTTCTGCCTGCCATATTTCAAACCGAAGCTGCCACTCCTCGTCGAGGTTTTCTGCAGTTGTTAACGACAGTCGCAGTGTGCGTGCTTCCTCATGTGTATGCTTCGACCAATCCTGGAACTTTTCAACCACCCGCAACGGCTCCTCCGCATCGTCCTTGGCCCGTAGAGCGGAGTAGGCTCGGGCCTTGTCCACCAGAAACCCATCCCCGTCAAAATTATCCGGCCAGCCGTGTTTCTGGTATAATGTCTTTAGGTCCAGATCCAGATCATTCCACTCCAGACCACTGTTTTCGCCGCCGCCAGGTAGTTCCTCCAGCTCGCGATACCACCGAACAATGTCCCGCAGGACATCCCCGGCGGGTCGACTTGGAATGTGGTCGAAGCTGTTGCGATTCTTACTCGTCTGCTTGCCTTCTGGGGCTCCTTTCAGTGCGGGATCGGTGCTCGACCAACCCTCCTGGTCAATGATCCAAATCCGATGCTTCCGCGCATCATAGATAATAATGCTCTCGTGATTGCCTAGATTCGAAAGCGGCGTTACCCAGGGGCGCATGTACGGGCCGTCTTCGTCTTCGAAGTCCTGCTCCTCAGGACTGGCGAAAAATGGATCGCGACCCAGTTCCACGTCATCTGCATTGCGGAAGTCAGCAAACTCGCCTCCATGAAAAAAATCTGAGTTTCCAGCAAGTTCAGTATCGATGTACGGCAGGATGCGATAGAGATACATAACGGATGGGTCGAGGTTGTAATCTCGATACACGTCAATGATGGTAGTAATGTCATGCGGGCCCGGCTGGATCCCGGCAGGATCCAGGTACTGCATTTCTGCGAGCGTCCGGTAAATCTCAAGCATCAAGTCTGCCACTTCATGTAACCGAGCTTTCTGTGTAGGGGTTAGATCGCCCATGGTGGATAGCCCATATTGGTTCCGGACTGGCAAAGACCGGATGTGCCAAAACACAATAAGGAGCAAGGTAACAACAATTGCCACAGAGAATCGCGAAAGGATATAAAGACGCATCTGATGATCAATACAGCAAGTTCATCAGATTCCAGAATGTTGCTTTCCGGGTCGTAGATCAGCGTCAGATCTCAGAAGGGAAAAAACAAGTCATCGTCGAGATAGAGGTGGCCCGTGCATGCCGCTGCCTGTTGCTTGGCATCATTTCCAAAGTATCAGTTAATAGAAGACCGTAACTCTATTATCTGAGATTGGGGTCTTTTGGGTTTCTTCAATCTCAGCAGACAGAGTAAATATACCAACGTTGAACTTCGGAGTTTAGACTATTCCATATAATGTACACATCTGTAATGAACCACCGGACACGATCCCTGTTAAGCTTTGGAAACTTATCGCTGCACACAGCTTCGATGGACTGAAATAGGCCAGAATAACTGCCTTGTCTAGTCCACAGGCCAACTCTTCAGCGGCGCTTCTTTTCCACAGTGTCACTCTTCTTCAACATCCCGGGTCCCTTCATAAGGGCGATAAATCCCTGGCCTGGTTCGAGAACGCTCGTCCTGTACGCCGGCTGCAGGAATTCGGCAAGGACCATATACATATACACGCCAATGCAAGTGAGAATGTGCCACCTAGTTCATGTTGGCAATGCTCTCTGATTTTATATTAATCATAACGTGACAGTATAGCACTTACCAGCCATGGAACTCAAAGAACCATGCAAGAGGCAAGCCGATAGTGTGCCTTAATGACCGTAGAGGCTGACAGGCAAAGACATCGACCAGCCAAAATACATACGCAGCGATCAATGTAACTGGTGACTGCGGTCAAAATTGCGATGTAGCAGTTGGGATCTGGGTGTTTACATACGGTAGCCGATTGTACCGAACTGCTTCAACTTCGACTTCAACGCTTCATCGACGATCAGTCGGTTGAGAAGTGAAAACGTCCGGAAACCAACGGTAACAACCATGCTCCCAAACACGACTTGATGTAATGCCGAGTCGCCAGAGGAGATATGGGCCCAGACAGCCAAGGAGAGGACGGTGGTGATAAGGGCAAAGAGGCCGAAGCGGACCTTGTTGCTGCTATTGATGGTGAGGAAGTAATGGAACATGATACCCCCTCCAAGCAGCATAGAGAGATCATCCACTTCATTTACACGATCAGTCTATGCCTGTTAATGACCATGGGAAATCTACGGACGCCTACCTAGTTGGAGCGGATACTTCAGCGATGCATGGAACAGCGTCGACCCGATGCCGACGATCATCAAAGAGATGTACGACAGACAATGTGATATCTCCACCCTAGTCCCGGTCTTGAACTGACGGTACAATCCATATCCACCAAAGAAGACTACTCTCGCGGCAGTAACTTAGCATCAGCACAGCGAGATGGGGATTAGAACCCTTACCATAGCTGAAGCTCGTTACAGTGTTTATAAATTCCCCGGTGTAGGAGCTAAAGTGGTAGTCCTTGAGTAGCAAGCAATCAGTAAGAAAGCCCTGATCACTTCAATTGACGCTCAACTCTCCGAAACACTGATACACGGGGAATAGCAGGCATAAAAGCGAGCTTCCGGAGACTTCCGCCTCAAGCCTCAGAAAAACAACAGTGAAAACAAGTACACTGGGGATCGCCTGAGAAGGACATGACAAAGGAGAGTGTAAGATAAATCTCATACCTCCTCGCAAAAGCTAGAATACAATTCGTCAGCAATTGGAATTTCGGTTAATGGACAAGATCGTGTTGACGGAACTTCATCTTTGACGTTTGCGGTCCCCAGAAGGGCTCTTTCCCACCAGTCGAAGGGATGTGGATGGTGCTCATCTTATTAATTGTTCTCTGATGCCGTACAGTCGCGATAATTAGAGGGGACGATTCCTCAAGAAAAGAGTTTCAACCTTCCAGGCTTGTTGATATTGTTTACGCCGAATGCGTTGGCCGACGGAGCCGTTCCCAGCCGAGGCTTCGCATCACGTGATAAACGTGACCACGCGACGCAGGGCGATGTGGATCAGGGGTGCGGCGTCTGGATACCAGATACTAAAAGGACACCATAGGGTTCGTAGGGATCGTGGTGAATGCTCTATATCGATATACTGCTGTCTCTAGTACATCTTGAAGCTCTAAACGATGCGCTTCCTTCGCTTCCTTTTCTTTTTACAACTCCAGGATATACGTATGTTGGTCCTTCCTCCCGGAACATACATACCCCGTATCCGGGACCGGATTATCAGATAATCCACCTGTCCGAAATAGTATATCCTCATCACAGGGAAAGTCGCGCGTATCGTCGTGCGTATAGCAACTTCAACAAGATCAACCTCCCAAACTATCGCAAGAAAAAAAAAACATCTCCGAGAAGTCTTGTCTGCTAAATGTGCATGTGGAGCATTCTTTTCCAATGGAATTCAAGAAGCCTGTTCCCTATGTCCCTGACCCGCTGGACAAGATGTCCGTCTGTGCCGGTGTGACGACGCCTAACTGTCACGGTTTATGCTTTTTTCTTACCTCAACCCGAGTGAGTGTCAATATTTCTATATCTGTGTGGCATTATTATCATCATCATCATTTATATGTATCTGGATCGTATATTTGAAGAGGTGACTGCAAAACCGGTACTTCCGTTGATTCAGTTCCATCGCCAAACTTTTACAACGAAAGCAGAAACCCGGAAAAGTATGGTTTGACAGCCCATTCGGACGGTGGAATATCAGTCTGTTGTGGGACACTATGGTTTATACTTTCTCGACGCACTCCGTCTCGGCCAGCGTCTCCGAAGTTCTAATCTTCTCTTTGCGGACACGATCCCAGGTCCTGCATTCAACCGTCCCATGCGATCATCGGATGAGGTCATGTTATTTCGGGTACCGTGATGGAGCTATCGCGGACATAAGAAAAAAAAGGCCAAGGCTTCTTGGATAGAAACAATACTATAGGAGCGACCACTTTCCGATTGCTTCAAACGAGCCATAGAGCTCTCTATTTGAACTTACCTCAAGGAGTGGTCTCCAAATACTTTACAATAATCCAGTTCTGCGCGCGGCTCAATATAGTAACCTCCTTTGCAAAGGAAGAGCCTGCTGGGGGTTGAAAAACTACGTGGAAGACATCGCTATCGTTGGCGTGGGTGGGCAATGTAGCAGGTGCATTACCGACGTCCTGGTCAAGGGGAAAATATATATAGGTGACTCTCATCAGAGTTAGATGCGACGGACGTCGCAGGACGTGGAGTAGTAGACACGACGTCCAGGTAACTCATCCAATTAGGCACTCGCGACCTTAACATGAGGCCAGTACGATTCTTTGTTGAGTGGATATTATATACATGATCTCACTAAGCTACACATAGATCCAACACATCACCAGGCAAATCCCAGTTCTTCATCAAGTCATTACGCGTTTGAAGCTGCATCAACAACCCAGCGGATAAATGCCAGGCAATATGACAGTGTAATGCCCACAATCCGGGGTTATCAGCCTGGATGCGGATAAGGGTCCATCCGTACGAGTCCACAGTCACAGTATCCCGTCGCATGGGATTCGTCGTGTTAATTGACCTATACAAATCCCAGGGGAAATACTGATCCTGGGAGCTAGCCATGACCCAGAACACATATCCATGAAGGTGGAAGGGGTGAGAGCCATCGTCGAAATTCTGGAGCAATATATCCACCACCTGGCTGTCCGGGATATCCAGAATATACTGATTTTCAAGTCCGTACGAAGGTGCCTGTCCAATCTGATTGTAGGTAGTGTTTCCAGCTCTCAGATTCGGGACGATGTGATTCAATGTCGGGATCGAGGACGGGGTCCATGTTGTGCCGTTTATGTACGCCCGGTCCAGCGCATAAGCGCCAGTCTCAAATGAGAACTGGATAATAAATAGATTATCTGCAGGCGGTGCTTGCTCAGGGACGGAAGGTAGAAGGAGCGAGGAATTCAGATCCTGACAAAGAGGATCCGTAGGGACGTTCCAGGAAGCCGAGTTGCCTCCCGGTAATGCCGTGCCGTTATTGTAGGCCAGAATCGCCAACACGGTCGTGTTCAGAACAGGATTATTCTCACCGAAGCACGCCGTGTCCATCTCAGCTCGCATCCAGTAGTTAGAGACAGGTTGGTTGGCATTGATAAGGAATGAGTAACGCTGCGCCGTGGCGACCTGGAATGTGTGCAGTTCCAAGGGTTCGACCATGGTGCTGTCACCTTCGATGATCGTCATCGTATGATTGTCAATGGAGAACTGAAAGGTTGCAAAGCCTCCTACGTTAATAATCCGGAACCTGGTCCTGGTGTTTTGTGTGATAGGGAAGAGGGCGCGCGTGGAGTTGTCGTAGCAGGTGTAGCCAGTTCCAGCGTCATACAAGGAACAATTGAAGCTGATATTTGCTTAGTTGCTACTATTACGCATCTAGGATCGCTGCTTATGGTTCTACTTACTAGTTTGTGCCCTGGATCAGTCCATTGTCAGGCACGGGCTCCGTATTATCGTTATTCGGCGCCAGGTAGTCTGGGAGGTATGCAGCGGCCAAGTCATGATAGTAGTCCTGGAGTAGGATGACCTGATCCTGGGAATATCCATAACGTTTCTGATACTCCTCTTCCTCAGGAGCATGAATGATCAATGGCCCGAAGAGACCGTCCATCCTCTGGGTGTCGGAATGCGAGTGGTACCAGTACGTCCCGTACTGGCTGTCCACGGTGAAGTTGTAGAGAAAGCTCCGTCCTGAGGGAATGGGACACTGAGTAATGCCAGGCACACCGTCCATCCAGTTCGTGCCATTCTGGAACAGGCCGTGACAGTGGATGGTGGTGGCATTGGGCATGTTGTTCGTCACATTGATCAAAAGACGATCGCCGCGGTTCAGTCTCACCATAGGACCGGGATACTTTCCATTGATCACCAGGACCTTTCTCAGGACCCCTTAAGAAGAGTCAGCTAATGATATTGTTTTCGCAGTGTCCATTACCTACCGTCCGGATAGGCGTCAATCTCCGACAACGTCCAGTCATAGCTGCGCGTGGTCGGCAGTGCATTAAGATCCCAGCTCTGCATGTCAAGCACATACTCCGATGCAGGCAGTCTCCACGACTCATTGCCAGCCGGTGGATTATGCGCGGAAGACGAGTTCTCTGCACTGGAAGCGTCATGCTTCTTGTGGTGCTTCAAGCCCAGCCCCAGCCCTAGCCCTAGACCAAGTCCCAGAGCAATGACGAGCAACGCGACACTCGCAACAACGACCGGTCGCTTCCACCACGACCGTGTCGCTGATTTTTCCATGCGCGACATGACAGCAACCTTGGGAGTGCTCAACTTTTCCCTTGACGCCCTTTCCAATACCGGGGCGCGGCAAGGACGCCGCCGGAGGGACAGATAAAAGATACGGGGCACTGCGAAACAAGCACGCGAGGTGAACACCGCGTGAACAGGTGGCGCTGGTGCCCCGGCCAGCGTCGTGGAAGCGCTGAACGAGTCAGGATGCACGGATTCGACATGTGCGCGGACTGTCTCATTTGCGAGCATGCAGTGGATCTTAGTGGAAGCTTAACGTGGGCTAATCGGCGGGTTGCGATGCAGCTTGACGAGCTTAGCATGGTCAAGCCTTGCTGGATAGGAACACGAGCATTTCATATAATTCCCGCTGGAAAACACGGCTATGTCGGAACTGTCACCGGACAGTGGTATTGGCCTTTGTGAGATGTGAGACACTCAGGAACGTGCTGTTGATCGATACTTGTGAATGGTTCTCGGAGTATTCGAGAAGACGCACGGTTGAGCCTCTTTTCTGCCTATATCAAGGCCGCTGTAACCCGGACTATTCGGCGCTGCATCCCTCTCAAACTGTGCATTTCTTCATTGCCAACCTCATACCCACAATGGCTCTCCTCCCTGCCATTCTCGCCGTGCTTAACGTGGCCGCTGCCGCGACAATCACCACCAGCGAGCCTTCTCTTCCTGAGATCCAAGCTGCCCAGGCAACTACGCTGCCAGAGACGACCAATTCAGATGTGAAGGGTGTTGCCTTCGACCGCTTCTACCAGATCTGGCTCGAGAACATCGTAAGCAGTCGATCCGGGGTATATGATACAGGCGTGTGTTGCTAACCTCTCAATCCGAATCGCAGGACTACAGCTCTGCCGCCGGCGACCCCAACCAGAAATGGCTCGCGAGCAAGGGCATCACCTTGACCAACTACTTCGCAGTGGGCCACACCTCCGAGCCCAACTACTGCGCAGCAGCCAGCGGTGATAGCTATGGCATGGACAACGACGAATTCATCCAGATCCCCAGCAACGTCTCCACCGTTGCTGATCTGTTGGATACCAAGAGGATCTCCTGGGCCGAATACCAGGAGCACCTCCCCTTTCCCGGATTCCAGGGGTACAACTATTCGAATCAGGAGACATACGCCAATGACTACATGCGCAAGCATAATCCCCTGGTTCTCTTCGACACCGTCACCAACAATGATACTGCCGTGCGTCAGATCAAGAACTTCACTGACTTCCATGACGATCTGAACAACAAGAAGCTGCCCCAGTGGGCCTTCATCACCCCTAACATGACAAATGACGCCCATGACACTAACATCACCTTTGCTTCTGCCTGGCTCCGTGATTTTGTCTCTGAGTTGATGGACAACGACTATTTCTGGAACAACACCCTTCTCTTGCTCACCTTTGACGAGAGTGAGCACTACTCAGTCCAGAATCGTGTCTTCAGCATCCTGCTTGGCGGCGCTGTCCCCGAGGATTTAATCGGAACCACCGATGACACTGTCTACACCCACCATTCCTCCATTGCCTCCGTCTCTGCCAACTGGGGCTTGCCCTCTCTTGGCCGTTGGGATTGCGGTGCCAACATCTGGGAGCTCGTCGCCAACAAGACCGGCTACACAAACTGGAAGATCGACCCAACGAAGCTCCTCCTCAACGAATCCCTTCCAGGCCCGCTGTCTGCCAAGGAGTACTCCCAGTACCGATCTAGCTGGCCCGTCCCTGCCACTGACGAGAAGTGCTCTGCCGGCAACGGTATCCTGCCCCAGGTCGTCAACACTTACAAGGGACAGAAGCCCACATATAACTACACTGCACCTTTCCCGTACGATGAGTCTGCCGGTCTCGACCTTGGCGTCTCCTATTCCCGCGATGGAAAGACCTATGTCTCTGGTGTCAATGCTACCACTTCCACCTCGACCACCACCGCCAATGGCACCTCGAGCTCGAGCCCTGCTCATCCTTCTTCCAGCAAGGGCGCTGCCGCTGGCCTCACTCTTCCGGCTGTTGGAAGCGGTGTTATCGCCGTCATGGTTGCTGCTCTCCAGGGTTTTATTCTGTAGATATCTTTGTGTTAGATGAGAGTACAGCTGTTTGCAAAACTGGTGGGAACGTTTATACTTTGATTCTCTCGAGCCCTAATCTGAAACACGATAATCCACTTTTGTAAATTATTCTGAGAATCTTTGTGATCTTCTTAAAAGAAAAGCCTGTCTATATCTTGATGAGGTGGTAATTTCCCCATGCGACGGGCTTCAGGTACAAGCAACAACATGCAGCATCAGTCGTGCTCTCAAGCATGAAAGTTGGCCAAAAGAGACTGCACAGTGGCACGTAAACTGTAAAGTTCAGATGGGTGCATGAGTGGATGACAATGACAATTCCACGAGCAACTTGAGCCTTATAGAAAATGGCCGTATCCACTCTCTGGGGCTTCATCCAACTCTTCTGGGCCTGGCCAAACACTGGCATTCTTTGTGTGTCTGCGCATCAACCAATACGGTTTGTTTGCGGCATGCGTCGACTCAAGAAGCTCCCAGAAGGACTCATTATTCGTATATCGTTATTGCACTAGATACTGTCTTGGAGGATATCGTCCTCTCCAAATTGGAAACAACTTAGACGATGGCCAATATCAGTTGGTTGACAAACTTGGCTATGGAGGATACACAACTGCACGGCTAGCTCGTGACTGCAAAGAGCCAGATATGTGGCAGTAAAAGTTATTACTGCTGACACCAGTGCTTGCATGCCTGAGGCTAGTCTTATAAATTCTCTTGGGAACGTGCCGTCTCGACTAGGAAGAGAAATTATTCCACACCTCATTGACGAATTTTGAGTGACTGGTCCCAATGGGAAGCATAGATGTATCGTTACTGCGCCTGCACAGCTGAGTTTGTTTCATGCTAAAGAGGCTTCAATGCTTTGGTCTTTTTCAGCCCAAGGTTGTGCAGTCGTTTATTTCTCAGCTCATACATGGGGTGGCATTCCTCCACAGTGAAGATACTGTACACGGTGGTATGTGATCCCGAAGATGTTCTGATGTACTGGGAGTACCAGGATGAGAACTATGAGGTCTGTTATATGGCACTATTCCCTGACACTGAGGGCTGCTATGGAAGGGCCAAATCTACATAGGTCCCTTTGCCCATACTGCCTCAGGGAGCTGGACCGCAGCAAGGTTCTCCAGCATTCTCACCACCATAAAGATCTTCCATATCCACACGGGGTCCCTTTCTTATCTATATACCTCTGCTGCCCTTTCTTTTGTTCATTAGCAAATCCTTTACGTGAGGTATGGATGCGCCAGTCAGTATTATTTCTTCCTAACACTCTCTTTCCTTCCAACTGGACAAATTTGTTTTCCATTCCTTTTTTTCAACCCTGCACGGCTCCCTAGTAAGATTGAGAGGAATGAAAAATAGTACTGCGTATTTGTATTTATAAATGCCACATTCGAATCTGATGAGGATATACTATTTCGGACAGGTGGATTATCTGATAATCCGGTCCCGGATAAGGAGTATGTATGTTCCGGAGGAAGGACCAACATACGGATGTTGGGACAACACAAGGTGTAATAAGCAAGCAAGAGGAAGCGCATCGTTTTAGAGCTTCAAGATGTACTAGAGACAGCAGTATATCGATATAGAGCGTTCACCACGATCCCTATGAATCCTACGGTATCCTTTTAGTATCTGGTATCCAGACGCCGCACCCCTGATCCACATCAGAATCGATGGCAGCGACAATCGGAGAAATGCGGCCCGAACTTTTGTGGTGGACCCACTTCGAATCTCGGCCCATGGTTCAGCTCCTTCCTATTTAGGATTAGCGCAGCTTAGTCAGCATAAGTGTAGATAGTTAACTAGTTCGCCTGACAACTCTCAATGCACTTCTTCAAACCCCCAACTTCACCTTTGCAGTATTGATTGCCCTGTCCTCCTTCCTTTACTCAAACAGGATATCATTTACCAGTGCTAAAAAACAGCACCTGGAAAACATCATGGACCAGCCAACACACGTTATTGATCCAGATGGCGAAGTGATAATAGTATTGCGCAATGCAAATTCTCCTTTTGCACCATTGAGTGATTATATGATTGCCAATATGCGCTCTCAGCTCATCTTTCTCAACCTACAGAATTACCTGTTGAGTCCTGCAAAGTCTCAGGGGGCTATATGGAAACCCTAATTTCTTGCTCTAGTGCTCGTGTCGCTCCTTTGGAACCCCCTCCACCACCAGTACAGGAAAAATCTGCCGTTAAAGAGCCTGCTTTCGAAGGGCCTGCCGTCAAAGAACCTGCCGTCAAAGAGCCTGCCGTTGAAGAGTCTGCGAAGACTGGATTTATCTGTGAATTACCAAATGAAAGTTACATCCGCATCCAAGTCTCCGCGAAGCATTTGATACTTGCCTCACCTGTTTTCAAGAAGATAATAACTGGTAGTTGGAAGGAAAGCATTACTTATCTGCAAAAAGGCTCTGTTGAGATTAATGCAGAGGGTTGGGACACTGAAGCACTCTTGATTTTGCTTCGCGTGATTCACTGTCAATACAACTCTGTACCACGAAAGATGACACTTGAAATGCTTGCTAAAGTTGCTGTTCTGGTAGACTACTACAGATGCAACGAGGCTATGAGCATTTGCACAGATATCTGGATCGGCAGTCTGGAAGAAAAGATTCCCACAGGGTATTCCCGAGACTTGATTCTGTGGTTATGGGTTTCCTGGATTTTCCAGCTCTCTGCCCAGTTCAAAGAAGCTACCTCAACTGCCATGTCATTGAGTAATGGCTTGGTTGATAACTTGGGACTCCCAATCCCCGATAATGTCATTGGTAAGGACAGACAAACTCTCACAAAAGCCTGCGACTAATGAAATGGTAGGGTCAATGAATGACCGGAGACATGAGGCTATCGGCAACATAGTTAATCTACTTTATGGCATACATGAGGCTTTCTTAAGCGGCACTCGAGGATGCAGCTTCGAGTGCAGGTCAATCATGTATGGAGCTCTTACAAAGCACATGCAGTCAAGTGCTTTCGTCTTGCCAAGACCTACTGCTCCTTTTCCAGATTTGAATTACAAAAAACTCATACAAAATGTGTTGTTGTTCAAATCACCACGGTGGAGTGAACTGTCCTCTTCCAGATACTACCACAACTGTTCCGACTCGTCCTTTCAATCCCTATTTGGCAAGTTGGATGATTCTATTGAAGGCCTGGACCTACATAGTCTTATTCCTTAACAGATAACAGATTTTCCAGCTCGTTCGAACGCATTGATTTCGCCGTATTGGGGAATTCCAGATCTGTTTACTCTTGAGAGACATTGACATTTTCTAAGACTTCCTGAAGGACATCTTCATCTATGTATAGAGTCCTTTATCCTCATTTACTGCACCAGGCTTCATAGTGCGACGCTACACTATTCCAATATACTTTTCCTGACCATGCCTCGTCCCCCCAGAAGAACACCTCAGGCAAGTCTGCCGCTGCTCCTTCACCTCATCCACTGGCGTCAACATTTGAAAGACCTCCCACTCTTGCGCGAGCACCCCAACGCCCGACGGTGCCTACATGTTAGCCCCGCTCAGGGTGTCATGATCCACGCGACTGGTCAGCGGACAGTATTTTGACGAAACGGCAATGCTCAACAACGGACGCTACAAAATCGACAATATTCCTGTCTATCAGTTTGAGACCAGTGCTCACAAGATAAAGGCTCCTGAAAAGAACTTGAACGCTCTTGGCTTTGTTAAGCTGCAGATATTGAACGTTTCCGATTCAGTTGATAAATAATCATGTGCCCCTAGACAATAGAAAAGAAAGCCAAGGATGGTACAATGCCTCATCCACTGGCTCTAGAATCATTGGAAGATATTTCTTGTGCCAATATTCTTGGCAAGTATCGCAAAAGTATCTCGGGTTTACCCTTATCCACCGATTCTTGCAGTATTCCCAGTATGCAGGGTACTATCCAGCCTGGGCCCAGTCGATGATAGCTGCCACTTTCGGGCTCGGCCCCTTGGATAAGACAATGTTTGGAGGAAGAAGGTCATCATGGGTGAATACAATAGGCGTTTTGCAATCGATTTTGATTCCGCAAGCGTCATGAAGCTGCTCAACGGCATTTGCACCTTGAAATGGTTCAGCAAGGCTCGGGTGCCACGCAACAAATATATCGTTTAGTGGTTGATTGCCTACACCTCCTATGATGGCAATGGTTAGGTATGCGACTTGGTTTTTAAACTTGGACATACCGATGTAAATGTTGTGTGGACCTTGTTCTAAAGATCTGAGAGGCTGTAATAAACGGTTGAGCTCCCCACAAACGGCTCGTTTCTCATCTTCATTCAAGCAATCCCATCTATCTAGTAAAGTGTCGCCCTCGATCAACGACATATAGATGAAACGTCTGACCCCCGCCCTCAGCCCAGCCAAAAATTTCGGGAACCGGTAAGCAACCATGTAGTTGCTCGCGCACTATCATTTGAGTCTGAGCCTCGACAATGCTCGCATTGGCACCGTATTCGACCACTAGTTCCAGAGATGGGATGATCACTGGTGGGGGAAATTGAAGTCTGGCAGACGCATTTTTGAATTGTAAATTGATGGCTCGGATATTGACTGGCGATGGAAGCATGGATGCTCGTTGCTCCTTAAAGAAGCTAGTTTTGGGGAAAACCTCCATCAGGTCGAAAGATAAATAATAAATGTAAGTGTTGTGAGTCCACAGTAGTTCTATATGGAGTTAAATTGGTTAAACTTGGTTTCAGTAATCCGAGACCAAGGAATTGTAAGGGCTGGATGGCGGTGACCGCGTGAAGAGGAAATCAATACACGGACAATGCTAAGTCCGATAGTAGGGAGGAAAACGTAGGGTCCTTATTGTGTAAGAAGTAATCGCTGACTTCGCTATGCTCCCTAAAATATTATCAAATAGAGTTCCCTCATATTATATTGGCATCTCTTTTCCGTCATGGACTACGCCAGGCATATGGCAACTCTGCTTGCCCTATTTGTTCTGTTTGTTCTATTTGTTCTGTTTGTTCCGTTTGTTTTGTTTGTTCCGTTTGTTTTGTTTGTTCTATTTGTTTTGTTTGTTCTGCTTGTTCTGCTTGTTCTGTTTATTCTGTTTGTTCTGCTTGTTCTGTTTATTCTGTTTGTTCTGTGTGTTCTGTGTGTTCTGTGTGTTACTGGCATGCCGCTATCTCTCTTTTTCTCCGAAGGAGTCCTTCGCGTATCTAGTATGAAAACCTAGAGAACCTCAGCTAGAGGCAGATAGTCAGCATTGGTAATTGGGAGGGCTAAGATGTCTGCGGTGCCTTGTAGACCCCCTTACTTCCCCCTTTCCTTCGTTGTGGTCTGGTTTCTTCGGTGCCGGAACCTAGAAAGGATCCTTGGCCACGGTTCGCTGGGGGGAATTCTCTATAAAATCACGACCACTACTAGCTTTTCTGTGAGCGTTGAATCTTCTCATACTCGGGAATAGCCCATTTCACCATCAATTCCGATTCAAGTGGCGGCATCCCCGCTTCCCGCTTGGTTCCGCGGTTGCTGGATATTTAATTCGAAGACATCTTCTAAGGGCCGATACTGGGATGTAGCTCGGTTATTTGGTTTGCCGTCATCGGTGAGGTGGTCTCGACGGCCCTCCCATTTTTCCCACCATTCAGTCGGGAGTGGGCCCAGTGCTGCGATCTGCTGGCAGGTCATGTCGTCTTCGTGAGGAAGCCTTCAAATAGGGACCTTTGGGCGATGATATCCTAGATGGTACATGCAAGAGTCCAGATATCAGATGAGAAAGTGAGTGGCTTTGTCGACTCAAATCGAGCTACAGGGGGTCTTATTAAAAGGGGTGTATGTGACTCAAATATCTCCTCTCGTGTTGGAGAGAATGTCTGGCCAAAATCTGAAAGAAGGATCCTGGCCTCTGGGAGTGTAACGTTTTCACTTGATTCTCCAAGCCAGATAGGCACGACGTCATGTTTTGGGACTCCTGGCGAGAGCGTTTGGCCATCTAATCGGTTGACTGGCTCACGTTCCGGCTCTCCATACAGCTCGTAGAGCTCCTTAGTAGACGACGTATCGAAGTTGGATCGGGTCGGAGGAGGATGTTTCCACGATGAAGGTCTCCATGAACAAAGCCTTGTGAGTGTATATACCGAATCACTGTCACGAGCTGTGCTGCCACCGCACGTGCCAAATCAATCTGAAAAAGGCCAATCCGTGACCCCTTCTTTGCCTCAGACGAGCTCATCCTTGCTGGGCTTGTCACCAGGCAGGCGTGGTTGCCATTGCGCAAAATGATTGCCTTGGCCTATCAAACGGCCAGGGACAGGAAGATATACCCAAAGGCAGTGTTTATCAGGTATGCTTTGGTTCCGCCTGTGTCGGTAGCCATGCTGCTACAGTTCTCCATGGCTAGGGAAGGATAACTCCCATTCCGGACTTTCGAGCCTTTTTCAACCTTGCAGACGGGCATTTGTTCGGCGCTGATTATGTATAGGTCTGAAGTTCATGATACCACTAGCATCAACGGCAAACGGCAGAAAGATCCTCTAGGAGACCATGTTACCCTGTGTTACAAAGATGAAGACCAACTTCGTCACGGCACCCATGTGGCTAGTCATAGCTATGTAAAGGATGGGTCTACCCTGGAATTTGTCCAGGCCACACACCACGCCGAAAAGCCAGATTCGACAAAGAAGTGGAATCGTGAAGATGTGTGGCCGTCGGAGGATAGCCTTGCAATTGCGCCGGAGATTGGATACGGACACTTCCTCGAGGAATAGACTGTATTCCATGGTGGTCCTTTTGCTTTTGGTTGAGAAATTATCAACCAGCTCAGCGAGTTGACCCCAACAACATGAGTACTCGGGTGAGTGCTCACCTGTGATGCGAAATACTAGTAGCACTCCTCTGAGCGCCCTCATGAAAGCACGGGCATCCAGAAGGGGAAAGCCAATGTGGTTCTAGAAATATCAAGATATATCCCGTACATATATCATCTAATACACAGAACGCTTCATGACCAAAGCCGTCTAACGTCTTTTAATGTAAAGGATCGCCTCCTCTCCCCGCTCAAGCGAGCAACATGAACCCAAGGAAAGGGAATGTCATGAATACATCCGTCGCAAGACAGACACAACCTAAACTCAGGCACTCGTCTCATATTTACTCTTGCTCCTCAGCCGTTCACCAAAGACCCAGAAACACCAGGGTATGGGAGCCATTAAGAAGGTCATGAGGGCTAGGACACTCAACGCCCAACCCGCGCCCAGCGCCTCAAACATCTGTAACGAGAACATCGGAAATGCAAAACTCATCAAGTACCTGCTCAGCATCATCGCCCCAGACGCTGAAGCACCGTAAAGCGGGCCGTAAGTGTCAAGCATGAAGAGATTTGCGCCGGCATACACGAGCAAGGAACTCATCATCGCAATGCCCTGGAAGAGTATGGGGACAATCCATTGCACTCGATGCTCTGCCATCCAGCCTGCGAGAAGTAGACTGGCTGGCAACGGGAAACAGCCAACCATCGCAGGGACGAGACGGTTCTCAGGCGGCAGGGGCTCAGTATTGTCGTGCGTCTGGCGCCACTCGCGGAGGCGTTTCTGGTAGAAGGACCGGTCGATGAAAACAAACGGAACGCAGGCAAGAATTGTCCCAAGGGTCACCCCGAGGTAGGAGAGCGATTGGCCCGTCTGGTCGAAGCCATAGTAGGTCCTGAAGATCCAGGGGATGGACGTCACAAAGGCGTACAGAAGGCCAAAGAGCAAGCCATTATACAAACTGACAAAGGTGACTATCGGCTCGGTGGCTAGCATATGTAGCGGCCGCAAAATGAGTGTCGTGAGGAAATATCGAAGTGCCCTCATCGGGGATGTCTGCTGAGACGAAGAATCCGACACGCCCATCCTGATCGCGCGGCGACGGAGAATGACCTTCTTATACGACTCCTTGGTGAACAAGACCGGTATATAGAAGGCGATGGATACAATAACAGCAATCCACTGCGTCCATCGCCAGTTGTTCGTCTTCATCACGAAACCCCCGACAAGGGGAGCCAGCGACGCGCCAAACGACGGCAGCGAGTAGTAGATACCCAGACTGACACCACGGTGGTGCGCAGCGGTGAAGTCAAGAATAGTCGCAGAAGCATTGTTAATATTTGGCGACGCAAACATCGCTGCGAAAAAGCGACAGACGCACAGAGTGGTGATGTTCCGCGCAAAGCCAGCGCCCAACATGAATGCAGCGAAAACAGGCGTAGTGACCAGGTAAACTGCTTTTCTCCCGTACGTCTCGGAGAGAGGAGCTCCCACGAGCGGACCGAATGCCAGTCCCAGATTGTACAGGGACAGAGGCAGCATGGCAACCTCGGAGGTGCAATGGAACGCGTCCATCACAGCCTCTTGCGCCGGCGCATACAACGCACCCGCAAATGTAGCTACGAAGGCCAGCGATGTAATCGCAGCGATGCTGAAGACTCGTGCGACCAAAGGGAAGTTTCGGGGATTATCCGGATCGTTTGGACCAGTCCAGTCGTATGCAGCGTTCATTTGTCTAATGATCTGTCGAGTCTCTGGCGACGGGGGGGCGATTTGCACGCTTCCCCTGGCCGTCTGGACCATTTCTGGCTGGCTTGCAGACATGATTGAGCATCCCACAGCCTCGTACCTGGGAATTGGGAATTGGAAATGGTGAAGAAAGCCGGAAGGAGAGGGGAAAGGCGTGTAAGATTTATTAGCGTCGCAGCCGATATGCAGCCTCGATCAATGCCGAGTTCCGCGATTGTCACCTAGAGAGTAAGAATATGCTATGAACGATAGTAGGGGGATAGCGGGCAATGGCCATTCTGACTCGTTCTTGCACCATGCAGGGTATGTATCCCAGTAACAGGATGCATCTCCTTGCATAGGGCTCGACCGGGCGTCTCGCCTTTGATGCATCCCGAATCCATAGCCGAATGCAACTGAAGCGGCGATGCCAAAAGTACTTTTATCTGATGGGCTACGCAGCATTTTATCAAAAACGACCCGGTATTGCAGAATAAACCTCTGTTCGAACCATAGTGTTAGCTGCTATCACTAATGCTCGCCCTAAACGCGTCTCAAAGCATTCTCATGAAGCGAAGTCAATTTTCCTCCTCCATATCTTTAGCGGCAACGAGCCCAGGTGCAAGTTCATCGTTTCACTCCTCTCAGGCTCCCAGTCCGGATATGGCAGCTGGAATTCGTAGCGCCTCACCATACTCGCCAGCAGCACTGTCTGCTCCAGATATGAGATATTCCGCCCGATGCACCCTCGTGCGCCCGCAGAGAAGGCCACGAAATACGGCTGCAGGGCCTTCCCAGCCTCTCCCAGCCACCTCTCAGGTAGGTACTTGTTTGGTTCGGGAAATACGTTCTCGTCGTGGTGGGCTACGTATGCGCTGATGGATACCGTGGTGTTCCCTGGGATATTGTCTCCATTGATAGTGCAACCCTCGTCCGGTGTAATACGCGGCAAGCCATGCGACGTTGGTGGGAAAAGTCTCAAGCTCTCATCCAGGCAGGCCCGGAGATAGGGCAGGTGTCGTACTTTCTCATAAGGTACAACCACCTCGTCGTCATCAACGACTGCATCGATCTCTTCACGCAGTGTGGCAAGACAGCGGGGGTTCCTCAGTAGCTGAAACATCACATTCGCCATGGCAATGGCCGTTGTTGTGGATCCAGCATTCATCATAATGCTCACTTCTGCTACGATTTCTCCCCATTCCAGCGAGTGCGGCTTTCCTGCTTTATCCTCCATGAGTGCCTGGAAGAAGTCATCGAGATCCTCTCCGCGATGGTAGCGCTTCAAACGCTCGCGGGCAAGATGCCAGACAATGCCATTATACGCGTCATTCTGGCGCCCCAATCTGCCATAGTAAGGTGAAACGATTCGGGCGACTTTGTCGAGGATCTTATACCAGTCGTATGTCCAGACTAGTCGTGACTGCGCGCGGGCTCCGGCGTAGAGACTTTCGCGGAAATTTACCTCGATGATGGTCCCGTCTGTTCGTTCTGACAGACATAGATCATTTCCAGCATCGAGAAAGCCCAGACGATAGCTCAGCCCAATATCCGCGATGGCATCGATGGTGAAGAAATTCGTCCACGAGCGGTAGTCCACCGTACTTCCAGGTGTAGCAGCCGCACGGTCGAACTGTTTGATGATACGAGCTGTCTTATCCGCAACTTTGAACTCCCATTCCTCGAGATTTTTGAGAGCGTAGGCGGATGAGAGGACTTTGCGTTTCCGCGCATGATCTTGTCGGTCAATCACATCCGCAAGATGGTAATGAGTGCCTGCTGTCTCGATGTATTGGCCATCCTTTAGACATGGTGTACCGTGACCGTAGATATCCTGCATTCACTATTAGCATGTTTCAAAAAGGTACAGAATCGCCCGCGGTTTTACCATATACCTTTATGGCCTGTGTACTCCCAAAAGACAGCGAGTTGGGGCCAGTCCGAATGACTGGGTGGATCTTGTGCAGCTCTTCCAGCCTCTTAGAACGAAATCCCCGGTGAGCCTCGAGCATGAAAGAGAGGTTCGTAAAACCTGCGAAGGCATCCAGGGGTGGGAAGCGCCTGAGGCCTTTGGGGTCACGGAAGTACTGAATAACCCCGAGCAACACGAATCGTGTGATAATGAGGGAAGCTACAACAGTACAGACGATATATGCCAGCATAGTTAATGACCTATCACACCATCAACGATGCCGTCGGAACCATCATGCCACTGGCGTTATTGGCATGAGATCGATATATAAAACATAGACGGAGGCGCGGGGCGCAGGTGCCGATGGAGGGAATTCCCCAAATAGACTGTCAATGGCATCGAGAAAAAGACATCTTATTCATTGAGTCCAAAATGGCAATTATCAGACAATCACCTGGACGTCCAATTCTGGCTATTCTTCCCGATCGGTGAATTGCCGGACAGCTTCCCCGCTTCCCCAGATTCTTATCGTCCCGAATGTGGGGAAGCGTGGGGGATATTCGCCACTTCCCTGCCAATCCTAATTTTGGCATTTGTAGCTGACGGGAATCATTGCGTCCGGCGAATGCATCCAACTGGGCAGAGTACATTCCCGATTATCTTCCACGGTTTCCCCCTTTTTGCTGTTGTTCCTTTTCCCAAATTTGATTTCGTGTACGACCATTCTAGAGTAGGTAATATTGGACACTCGGGTGATAGAGCATGACACCACGGTCTTGCTGGTTTGCTTCCCCTTCTGTCTACTCCATGCCATGTGGCTGACTGGAGGTTACAGCACGAGGTGCCGAGATCTCCATTTACGCTGTAGGTGTCATCCTGTCGACATGGCATTTCTCAACATAGTAATTTGTGGTCTGAAGGTGTCATCAAAGAAGGAGCCCAGTCTTGCGAACATTGTGCGAAGAAGAAGCGTGAGTGTATCCCAAATAGTAATTACAGATTCAAAGTCGTCCGATCTGTTCCGCGACGACGATACGGAGACAGGAGCAAAGTTTACTTTGTCTACAGTCCATCACAGCCTTGGGTTACGACGCCTGCAACTGGTATGTTAATTTCAGCATAAGACATTTTGATCTTCCCAAGAGAACGAATATTTACCGGCAGAGTTATAGTGGATTTTGTTACGGATTCATGTGGTTTACCGGGAGATTGTGGAGATAGTCTCGTTCCAGAGCATACGCCGCCATGTTCCCCTTCCACTCCATCTCTGTCCTTCGGCCCATCTAACTCCATCAATGGTGCTGATGCTGTCCCTTGTCATACTCCTGGTCGCTTATCAGTAGGCCTGGCGGAAGAGAAAGCTATCTCGGGCCTCGTTCGCTTAAGTGACTGGAGCTGCAGTGTGCAGACTTCACTGGGCTGCGAACTGAGCGACTCACGTCATATGGAAGAGCAAGAGACCGAGTCTCATGCTGACCAGGCCCTTACGTTTGAATCCTGTGGTCTACCGTCGAGTCCTTTGCTAGATTTTTCCAGCAGTGTGTCTTCTTTACCCTTTGACTCCCATGCCACGCAGTCACCGTCGCTAGGACAGAGTCCGTCGCCGATATGTCTATCAGACCACGAAGCTCGCCTTGTCCGTCACTGGATTGACAATCTGTCACCGTGGGTATACTTGACCATATTCCCTCTACTGATGTATCTGCGAGACTGATGCGACGACCTCCAAGGCGGACGCGGGAGACCCTCGGAATCATTTTGCTACCGTGGTGCCGCAGCGGGCTATGTACCACTCGACTCTCCGACTTGCTCTATTGGCTGTGTCTTCCAAACATATGAGTCTCTTATCCCTGTGCGATCGGGATGACGGCAGCCAGTACTATGATGAGTGCATTTCGCACTTGATCCCGGCCATCTCGCAAGTTGAAGAGAGCGGGGATGAAAACGTGCTCGTGGCCACGATTCTACTGCGCATGTATGAGGAGTTTAGTGGTATGCCTTACCTGAGCGATTGTTCTTTAACATGCCGGATAGAGGTCTAATAGTCCGGTAGTCGAAGACAATCGGTGCCATCTCCTCGGAATAACCCGTCTCGTTGAGTCAGTAACAAAGTTCCTATCATCCGGTGGTCTGGGAGAAGCAGCAAGCTGGGTTGTCCTCCGCCAAGTAATCTATATCACCCTTGCTTCCAAAGAAGCCATATCTATCCGGCTGGGAAACTTCAAACAATCCAGCTCATTTCTCAAGCGAGACGAGTACTCCTGGAGCAATATAATGACGCTCTTACTGACAAAGGTTCTCTGCATGGCATTCGCGCCACAGGACAGCATCTCTGCTGAAGACTGGAGGCGATTAGATGCGGAGATTGATGAATGGGACACCTCCAAACCGGACACTTTCAAGCCGTTGACCGTGCGGCAGAGCAAACTTGAAAGCCGGAATGTGTTTCCTGAAATATGGATGCTGGGTATTTGCCAGGGTATGCATTTACTCCTCCTCTCGGGACTGCAAGCACTGCTCAATGAAGCTAAGAGACATCACATTGAAGTTGTTGCCATGCAGCACTTTCACGTGGCCAAGATATTTATCAAGATATATGAGCCTCTTCAGGCAAAGCCGGGATTTGAGATGTTCAAAGCATACGCAAAGAAGGAGGTATATTTCGTGTGAGGAGTAAATATGTCCCATCTGACAATCAACAGGATTCCATCATTGAGCATCTGCGTGCAATCATCGGGCTCACTCTAGGGAACCCAAGAGTACCGTGCGCATGGTTGACCACCAGTCACACCTTAGCCTGTTGTGAGAATGATATCCTGCCGTTCGCATAATGCTGATCGAATGCTAATCATGTCTGCTTCATGGTGCAGGTGGCTGTTATCTGCGCCGTCCCAAGGAGAGAGCCATGGTACTTGATCTTCTCAGGGATGTGCCCAGGACTCTCGGATGGCAGAACCAGAGTGTGGTATCCACGCTTGAACATCAATGGAGCGAACGAGACAAAGATCTTGTGAGGTAGAGCAGGATGCAGAGGCCTGGATGCAGCGTATCCCTACAGAGGCATACGGATATTTACAACATGTCCTTAAAACTCATATTGTTATCAACGTGTAAATGAATACCCCTAACCCCAGACATCCTCCTGCCACTTCCTCTCCCTCTTCATCTGTGCTGCCCACTCAGTGTAACGCTTCTTACTCCATGCCATCTTCTCCTCAAAACACTCATCCATGATCTTACCAAGGCCCTGAGCCATACGCGCAGACCCGCAAACATAAAGATATCCCCCCTCGTTCAGCAAAGTCGTGGCTATATCCCCAAATCGCTCTCTTACCCGGTCCTGGACGTAGCATTTTTGGACCGGATCTTTGGCCGGATCCCGGGAGAAGGCTGTCTCGAGTTCGAAGAGTTCCTGACCGAGCTCCCGACGAACCTCCTCCATCTCCTCCCTGTACAACCACTCGTTCTGGGCGCTCCGGGCACCGTAGAAGAGCAGACACCGTCCCACCGGACGATCCATACGATGGAGACGACTGCGTTCGGCGAGGAATGCCCGGAATGGAGCAACACCAGTTCCCGAAGCTACAAGAATCAGTGGAACAGCAGCGTTGGCAGGTAGCTTAAATGACGAGCGTTGGACATGAGCGTGGATATGATGCGGTGGCAGGACTTGTACCGCGGAGGTAGTGTCAGATGCGGTTTCAGATGCCGCTAACTGCGCCTTTAAACGCGCCAGATAGGTTGTTGCCAGCCCCGGGATTTGGTTTTGAATGTTGCTATTAATCGGTGTGTTTGATACTAACGCTGTAATCGAGACATGGCGAGGCTGCACAACGGCCGACGAAGAGATAGAGAAATATCGCGGCTTGAGCGGCGGTATGTATTCCAAGAGGAAGGATAGGGGGATCGAGGTCCAGGATTGTCCATCTTCGGATAGATCCTCCAACAATCGGCCAAGGTTGATGTATTTATCAGACAGATATTCGGTCCACGCGGCTGGATCAGAGGACAGCCGTGCTAAACGTGCTTCTGAGGACTCGGATGGGGAAAACTGGATGAGGTAGGAAAGCAAATCCCGGGATATTGGCCCGCAGATATCCATGTAATACCCGAATAGAGCGTCTAGAGTTGTAGGGGTTGGATATTTGAATTCGATGCCTGGCTCTGTGATGGCGATTGAAACAGGCACACTCCGCTGGGATTGTAACCCTAGCACATGCAGGAGACGATTGACTTCTTCGACAGGATTCTGCGGCCACACGGCAAGATGGTCTCCGGTCTTGTATTTCAACTGTGCATGCTGGCTCAGATCAAACTCAAGATGGAGACAGCTGCGTTCAGACCCGGAGAACAGTTCACGGCCTTTTTTGAGAGGGAGGGCGTAGACTTTAAAACGGCCACCCCTTGCCTTCTTCCTTTGTCGGGGGTCGACAGGGATGCCCCGGTGGATGTCTGCAGGGTTCACGGAATCGTTGTAAACTGCAGAAAGCAGCGGCTGGTAACCCGCATTCTGTTCACGATAGCCTAGTGTCGTCTTCAACATGCTAAACAGTTCGTCTTGCCAGGCCAAGAAGTCCTCCACAGTCAACCCCTTCGCATCGTCGGCCTTGCCGACAGGCAGAAGCGCCCGAGCACCGAAGCCATCCAGGGACTTGGTCACGACGTCGATGGCGCGGTTGAAAGCATTGTAATTGCTGTTTCCGAGGCCGAGTGCGGCATATCGTAAACCATTTAATTTCACGTCTTTCTTCGTCGTAACCCAAGACCATAACTCGTTGGCATTATCCGGAGGATCCCCTTCCCCATACGTAGAAAGAATAAAAACAGCTATTTTTGTCGCAGGGATATCGGCGATGGAGGCCGCATCGTAGTCAGACAAGTCGGCGAGAAGGTTCTCGATGCCAAACCGCCGGTTCACTTCTCTCGACAGTCGCGCAGCCAGACTTTCCGCCGTGCCAGACTGGGAGCCCCAGAAGATGACCATTTCCTTCTTCTACAGCGGAGACTTATATTAGCGGACATCATATAATCGACAGGGATAGGTTGACACACCCTCTCTTCCAACTTGGTGGCAATATTCCGCGTCTGCGCCGGTAGATTGTTCACCACGGAGCGTGCTTGAGGTTTTTCAAACCAGAGATGGTGATACGGATCTGGCTTGTCCCAGAGATAGCCATGGGAAAGATAGGCAATGGTGACTACCAGGATAACAAGGAGACCAATACAGTCATCGAGAGTTAGCTGATCGTATGTGCGATCCCATGGGCCCCATTTCCCATAGTGAGCAGGGAGATGCAGGGCGTGGTACTTGCTTGCCATGTCGATGGTCATAGTGTAGCTGGAATGATTTGTGCATGAGATGAGATATCTCATGGAGTCTTCTTACTTACATATGGACACTCTGCAAGTCTGTGTGTCTTTGAATTGCCACAAATAGCCATACTTCCGAGTGAGGGCATGGGAGATCGGGGAAGATTGCCATTTGAGGACTGTAATACCATACGAGGAATATGTCCAAATTCGAATCTCTTCAAAATGCCATAACGGGCCCTCTGAAATCCTGTTTCTCGCCGAGAAGATGCGGATACAGACGTTCTCGTATCGGCGTTGATGGATGCATTCGCAGCATCGAGGCATCTCTGAGGTCTACTTTGGACTCAAGACGATACGGAGAGTAGTTCCTATGTTACAATGCTATGTAGATGAAGCTCTCAACGGAATTTTAGCTTGAAATGCATCTTCGCATGTCAAATTGTGTAATCTCAAATCGAGCAGTGTATACATGTATAGCCACCACGCAAGAGGCGATGCCCGCTACATTGTCCTACTGTTTACACGGAGCCTGCCACTTGCCTCCGCTGTACCCGGAACTCCTTTTGCAGGTTTGCAGCATATCTCACGCCAAATCCATGTGCAAAGATGTCCTGTACCGACTCTAGGGGCATGTTTTTCACTTCCGGATAACAGAAGACGACGAAGGACCAGCCCAGGGCGCAGATGCCCGCATAAAACCCAAAGGCACCGCTTGGTGTCATGGACTTCATCATGGTAAGGAACGTAGAGGCAATAATGATGCTAGAGCAGTGAGTAAAGTGTCAACTTGATAGGCAGAGAGGATCAACGTACTTGCAGCCCCAGCATGTCACAGTGTTGACCATGGTGCCTAGGGCACGCACTTGCAGAGGGAGTAGCTCGGTGCCAACCCAGCCGATGGTCGCTACGCCGCTAGCATAGAAGGCAATGAAGACAATTATGGCGACGAGAACCACTATTCCTGCCCAGTTGACACCAGAGGTTGTCAAATTGAGGTCTTTATCGATAGGAATCCAATGGAATGCAACGGCAACGAGGACCAGAGTCGCTGTCTATGCAGGTGGTTAGATTGACCTATTTCCGACTCGACGGAGCCTATACATACCATGCCGCTAATGGTCCAGAGTAGGATGGGTCGTCGGCCAACACGGTCAATAATGAACATATTGAATAGGGTGAAAAGGAAATTGGTCGCGCCCACGACGATCGAGACAACTGTCGGCTGGTTGAAGCCGACCAGACCGAACAGGGTGCTCGAGTAATACATGAGAGTGTTAAAACCGGACAGCTGGGAGACTGCCATGACGATGCACGCGCAGATGAGAGCGCGGCGCGTTGATCCTTCAGTGAAGAGCTGCAGAAACCGGCTCCGTACGCTCTTCTCGCCCATCATTAACTGCAAGTCGATGACGGATTGGCGGATGAGGTCCAGCTTCCCGGTCAGTTGCTGCTCTGTCGCATTCGGATACGTCCGTCGGAGGATATACAGCGCCTGCTCGGATCTTCCATGCAAGAGTAACTGCCGTGGCGACTCTGGGCACATCGGGAGCAGAGCAGTGAGTAGGATGGCCGGCAGAGCTCCCAGACCGACCATGTATCTCCAGCCATGGGGGATGTAGGTGAAACCGGCACCGAGACCATAGGAGACCAACTGGCCAAGAGTAACACTCATATTATCAAAGGCAATCATGCGGCCTCTGTATTTGGCCGGGGCTAATTCACCGATATACAACGGAATGACCATGGCTGCACTGCCGACACCAAGGCCTACGATGAATCGCCCAATCGTCATCTGCACGAGGCCATACGACACGGCTTGGATAACAGCACCGATGGAGAATACGAGACATCCTGCGTACAGAGGGAGTTTTCGTCCAAAGTGATCTGCAAACAAGCCAGCAACGACTGCGCCGACCAACGCACCCCCGGAGGTGATGGAGGTGACCAGTTCCTTTTCAGAGGAGTCCAGCTCATGGCCCAGATCGTCCTTGAGACAGGTTAGCACGGCTGATATCACTCCTGTGTCATAGCCTAAGCAATATCCCGATGTCTGTCAGTATGCGTTGTGGTTCTCCACCCGGTTGGGCACAAACAGGGGACACAAGCGTACCAAAGAGAAAGCCACCCAGCGAGACCGTGGCCGAAACGAGCCAGGTGACCCTGCTGGTGCCTGTCTCCTCGATGAGATCGCTGTTTTCCTCGCTGATGCGGGTTTCCTCCACATGCGCGACCTCCACTGGGTCTTCGAGGTCCGATTTTGATTTGGCAGGGATTGCATCTGCGGGCTTCTCCAGCGCATCAGAGGCCATTGTGACTGTAGAATTCGGGCAGAATATGCAAGGTAGATATGCAGGGTGTTATTTGGAAGGCGGACAAGTGGACTTCGTATGACAGAAGTGATTCTGGAGCGCAAAGCATGGCTTAAAGAATGAAACATCGACTTCATACCGCCGTATCCGTGCCCCCACGACTACGTCCATGCTGTCTCCGGACTGGAACTACAAGGTCTCGTAGAATAAATGTGCCAAAAAGAACAAATGCGTGCAGTGGCACCGTGTTGACGGCAATTGACAGCCAAAAACCGGCCAGACGCCATTAAGCTTCCCCGGATTCGTAGATCCCCGCATTCTCCAATGCGGGGGTGACATGGATGACATTATGGAGCAATCTCAAGCTGCCATTCTGCAGGAATCAGGGAACAGAGAGCAAATGCATCGGAGCCGATTGCCACGGAGAAAGCTGCCAAAAGCATCGCCGGCGATCTGTGCGAGCGTATCGCCAAGAGTAGAGACAAGCTGGCAATCGTCTCCGCATTTTCAAGTGTCGGATTTCAGTCTCCGGCTGTTGCGTTGGCCAGTTTCCGGTCTGGGATGGAGGTTTAAAAGGCCTGACTCCCGAGCGAGGGGCTGTTGTTCATCAGCTCTCAACATTGCCGGTTTATATATATATTGAATATCTTTATTGTTTTCCAGCATGGCCATCTCCAAGCTCCAAGTCGCCGTTGCTGGCCTGGGCCGTATGGGCCGGCGCCATGCTATGCACATCCTCGCACGCACCCCCCGAGCAGACCTGGTCGCTGCATTTTCCCCAGATCCTGCCGAGCTCGAATGGGGACGTGCCAATCTCGAACCCTTCGGCGTGACGCTATTCTCGGACTACGATGAAATGCTGAAGTTGGAGGGTTTGCAGGCAGTCCTCATCGCCACGGTGACCACCGTTCACGCAGAAGAGGCGATCAAGGCGATCGACAAGGATCTACATGTCCTCTGCGAGAAACCGCTATCCACGAGCGTCGATGTGGTAAGTCGTCGTGCTACTCCAAGGGAGACAGACAGTGCCGAATCTGACACGGCGCTTCCTCCACAGTCTCGGCAAGTGATAGACGCTGCCCGCAAGAAGCCATATCTCAAGGTTATGTGTGGCTTCTCCCGGCGCTTCGATGCTTCCTACCGCGATGCCTACGAGAAAGTCGAGAATGGTGTTATTGGCCGTCCATCAGTGTTCCGGTCTCAGACCTGCGACAAACACGATCCCTCGGGCTTCTTTGTCGAGTACGCCAAGCACTCGGGGGGCTGCTTTGTCGACATGTCCGGTAGGCGAACAGTTCGTTTAGAGGAGACGAAATAGTGTAACTAACCCTTCATCTCGTTCCCTAGTCCACGACATCGACCTTGCCCTCTGGTTCTTCGGCGAAGACTCTGCCGTCAAGTCGATCGCAGCATCGGGGATTCGCGCAGTGGCACCAGGACTAGAACAGCATGGCGACTACGACAACGCAGTCGGGATCGTCGAGTTCTATGGCGGCAAGGTGGCATACTTCTTCTGCTCCAGGATGATGGCGCATGGCCAAGAGGACACGACCGAGATCATCGGCACCGAGGGCAAGCTGTCCGTCAACGGCAACCCGCAAGCCAACTTGGTCAATATGTACACGTCGGCGGGCATCACTCGGGAGGTTCCGCCGCATTACTATGGGCGGTTCGAGCATGCATTTTTGCAGGAGGCGAACGAGTGGACCACGGCCTGCCTCGACGGTACCAAGTTGCCCATGAAGCTTTCGGGTGCTCTGCGTGCCGTGGAGATCGGATCGTACCTCCAGGAGGCTGTCCGGACAGGCAGGAAGCTGTATTTTGACGAGTCGGGCGCGAGGATCGACCGAGCATCTCTGTAGACCGTGAGAGACGATTAGAATTGGGGTGGTGGGAAAATGGCTTATTCAAACGCATAGAGGATGTTTTGAGGAACCAACTAGGAATGCTTCCATCATAAATGGCAAGGAAGAATTGGCCTAACTATCGATCATCTGGATAGATAGAATTTACTAGTTACAGTCATCTTATAATGCAATCACTCATACCGTTCGTCTCTCAATGCCAGATCACCTAGACCTGCCTCCAGTGCGGAAAGATCCACGTTCAATCCCTCATCTTCGACAATAACATCCGTCGCCTTTTCACTGATCATATAAGTCGCCAGCTGGGGAAATGAACCCGGCACACGCGGGAAGACAGAGGCATCAACAACCCTGAGGCCTTCAACGCCGCGTACTTGGAAGCGCGAGTTGAGACACGCCATCGGGTCATCGTCTGCCCCAATCGCACATGTACTGCTGGCATGATGTCCAAAGCAGTTGTTCTTGATATCTGCCATGATATTCCCACGTCCCTGGACGGACGGACCGGGGGTCTCTTCTATCAATGGCCGTTCGGGCCGTGAGGCTGTCACGTATAATTCGCGGACAAACCTGACTGCATCGGCCATGGCAACCAGGTCATGTTTCGGGTTATTTAAACCATTGGATCCGTCGAAGTATCGGAAATTTATCTCCGGCATGTCTTGAGGATTAGCAGAGCGCAACTTCACCGTCCCCACGGTGGAGTTGCGAGGATGCACCTTGAGTATAGTCCAACAGAACCTGTTGATCGCGGCCGAAAATGACCTCGACCAGGCTGGAAAAAAACCAGAGAAGGTCTTGGACCCTGCGAAGATGAAGATATCCAACTCGCCGTTCTCACTGACTTCGGACCTCATCCTCATCCCCATCGCGTCGCCGTTGGCCTTGTATGGCCCAGTGCCTTTCGAGACCCATTGCTGCAACAATGAGTCCCCGGCGTAGCCAAGCAGCGATTTCTCATAAGCGGAGATGATCTTGTCTGACTGGGTAATCACGGCGTATTCATAGTTATCCTGGAGGTTGGTTCCAACACCGGGGAGATCCATCACCGGTGGAATCCCAAAATATTCAAGCTCCTCCTTCGGACCGATCCCACTCAATTTGAGAAGCTGCGGTGTGTTAAAAACTCCTCCAGCTAGGATCACTTCCCTCGACGCATACACTTGATGCTTAAGGGGACATTGATGCTCAATATACCTTGGGTCCGCTTTATAGAGACTCTTGCCTTCCAAAAACTCCACGCCGACGGCCCGTGGCTTTTCGGCACCTTCACTGAAAAGGACCTTGGTTACGAGTGCTTTCGTGCGGATGTGGAGCTGGTACTTCTTCGATCCGTCTTATTTTCTCGCACTGGCCGTGGCAACCAGGTAATCTCGAGGACTGCTGCGTCTACCTCTTTTACTCATCGACAAGGGGATCTTGTACACTCCGGTCAAATTCTCGGGATGCAGACTGTTTATATCGTCATATATTTCTGTTTGACCATCCTCAGGCCCGCACGCAGATACAACCCTCATGGCAGCCTTGATAAACGGTTCTTGGGATGTTAACATCTCCGGATCGGTATGCTCTGTCTCCAACCAGCCTGAAAAGCCGTGGCCTGCGGTCCCGTCGGGGAGATAGTGGCACCTCTCAAGCCGTTCCCAATACCATCTCATCGCTTGCGGGTTCCATGACTGATCATTTGTGATTCGGGCAATATACTCCCAGTCGGCATCCGGCGGCAAGACAGCCACCAGCGCGTTATGCATGGTACAACCACCTAATGTTCCAGCCCGGGGGTAATAGATACCCTTCTGCTTCGATCCAGGTGGAGGATGCAGGCCAATATAGACGCTCCCATCGGGCGTTTCCCACGTCATCTTCGGATCCTTGATGGCCTGTTCGTCGTCGTCATAGTGCTTAACGAAAAAGTCCCAGCGGAGGGCCGCGTCTTCTGTGGCAAAGGCGTGGAATGCCGGCACATTTGTGGTTAGATTATCTCCTTGATCATCGCCCGCCTCGAGGAGGAGCACGGTCCGACCGAGTCGAGCGAGGTTAGCTGCTAAAGGCCCCCCGCCTGCGCCAGAGCCGACGATTATGTATTCGTACTCGGGGGATGGGGGTTCTGGCTGTGCCCCTGTTATGGTTTATCAATTCCAGGTTTCAGTTCAGGTGAGGTCCGAGAGCAAGCAGGGCTGGATAGATCTTACAATTTAGTGCTTGAAAGTACTCCTGCATTTCAAATAGTGTCTACATGAGGCTTGAAACCGACTCTGGTATCTGGAATAGTATACACAGTGCAACGGAAACGCTATTATGTTATGTGCTTAGTATGACGACGGAATGATCTTCCAACACAGCCATTAGATGAGATGATCTCATCCCTTGTCGTTCCTGTTCCAGTGGGAGAACATCATAAAGAGCGTCTCCATTTCTAACTTCACATTCAATCTCAATTTGAACGTATTGGGTGAAGAATGTACTAGAGAAGGCACAGCATGCATGTTGGAGGAGACGTGAGTTGGCGGGTGGGAAAGGCAACGGATCTGAGGGATCCAAAGGCTCGTCTGTAGAAGCGGGCCTGCAATCAACTTCTTTGAGTCAGTTTCTACTTTCTTGTTATTGCTTATTCCTTGTTGACGTCCGGAAACCAGGATTGAAATATTATGCATAGAAACGGTGGAGGGAAGTATGGCTGGCAGCGTTGTATATGTTACATCACCGTAATAGCAACCCGGGGACCAGGAGAGCAATCCTCTGCATCTCTTGGTCTATATTGTTCTACAAGAAGCCCAAGGAACCAAGCTCGCTGGTGACCGCCCTTTGTAGCATCTTTATGTTGCAAATACACGACGACTATCGCCGTGGGTTTTGAGTCTATCGCCCCGGGGATCACTGCCCGCTATGAGGTCTTCTATGATGAGAGCTGCCCTGCAATGCGGGTACGTCTACCAGTGCAAGAACCTGGATGGAGGATAGTACTGGTATGGTTGCAGAAATATGAATGTCGAGCCAAGTTCAGACCTCAATGCTAAGCAAATTCCATGCCATTATGCGGAATGTTTATTGATCATATGGCTGACTGGACCAGGTGAATATGGCAACAGAAATAGAAGCATGATGTAATCATTTGTTTCCTGGATACTGTCATAGTAAGGATTGCGGGATTCTAGAGCAGATACCAGTCCGACAGATACAACAGGTCACCGTCGTACACGTGTGTAGGTGCTCCTTGGACACTGAAGCGACTTTCTGTTTCTTTTTCAAATGAGCCGTGTTTGCGTCACGCATGGTCATCGACAGTGATATGCCCCGTCATCGACTTGAAGAGTCAATTACGACTTCACGTTGCCGGCGAACCATGGAACTGCCGAGCTTACTATGGTCCATCAAGCCTATAATAGTCACCGCGGTACTGTAATCTCATTTGGGGCTGTTCTAAGACACAGGCAACGTGATCGGCGAAGACATAAGATGAGCAAGTCATCAAAGACCCAATGACTTGTTTATAGGAGGTCAATGGCTATAAGAATAGGACATCAGCTCCTTCCTTTGCTACGAAATATCAGGGGAAGGCACGCGGCACGGACTCAATAGTGTCATTTGAATAAGAAATGCATTCAGCTAGTAAAATGACATGTAGAGCATGGTAGGAACGATGATGGACGGAGGGATGCCCATTGAGGCCCCTAATGCGATGCAGGAGCTGTCGTAACGAATGAGGCCCTCGGAGGCATGGCTTGCCCCTGGATTAAATAAAAGCAACATGGCCAAAGTAAGGCGTGATATGGAAGCTCGGTTGGTTCGGCGGGCTCCAGGCACCCAGAGTCTGATTGGGATACATGCTGGGCGAGGTGATGGTCCGGAAGAAGTTCATGCGCCACTGCGAGCCCTGTACATGGCCATCCAGATTGAAGAGCGCCAACGGAATCTGCACAGATGACCACCACGTCTGCGCGGCCTTGTCCAGAGTCGTGCTGGCCGAGAAGCCGTCCGTCGACGGATCGGTCACGAAGAAGTGATCGAACGGAGCGTTCGCAGCGCGCACCTTGGTCGGGTTGTAGACGACAGCCTGGTAGGTAACGTTGTTGGGATTGACTTCGAACTCGAGGTAGGTCTGCGGATCGTTGCGGCCGTGGTAGATGAAGGCTTCCATCACCTCGTAGTTGTAGATGTCGCCATTGGTGCCCTGGCTTGCGTTGTAGTAGTAGTTGGTCTCCTGGAACGCAGTAAAATTGAGCTGAAGAGCCGTCTGCGTGTAGCAGAGCGAGACGGTGGTCAAGGGAAAGGCTGTCCTGTCTGGCGCTGTGCGATCGATGACAGCAGTACCCTGTCCAGGACACTGGGGGACCAGGAGCGACGGCAGCGGTATGTCGACTGCTGCCACTGCGGCTGCAATGGCACCGGTAAAAAGGAGGGATTTGATGGACATCTTCAACAGAGGATATTGATTATCGCGTATTCTGGTGGAAGGGGAGATGCGCGTGTCACGGAGCATGGACGACGCAGAGACGGGTTATATTACGACTTAGCTATAGTAGCACTCCACAGTTACATCAGACACTACCCGATCATCTCACATTGGATAGATGAATTACGAATGTCGTTTATTCTATTCGGGTAGTCTGCTTTACTGTCATTAATTAGTACGGCACAATAGCAACAATAAACTGTCTGCGCCGTTGCATTGATCAGGGCCATGCTTCATTCACAGTAGCAACCTGCAGGGATCTTCGCAACATCTGTCAGAGTTGACGAGTATGAAGCCACGTAGTCAAGCGATAATCATAGTACCGGCCGGAGCATATTCCAGACACAAAAGAAGGATAATCGTTGGTTTGTTTCATTCCGAGCGTTCGAAGCCCCTGAAGATATGACACCCAGGTCGCTGACTCACCAACACTAACCCAAACTGGAAGGAGCTAACAGGTGTGACATTAACCGAGGCTGACGGTTATTGGATTAGGCATAACTTTTGCGACTATTCCCGATTCAGTAACCAGACTGTGCCCTATGTCCTGTGCACTAAGCCCTGTGCCCTATACCCTATCCTATCCCATCTGTCAAAGACCGCATAAGCCTACTGGAAGAGTGTGGATTTTGGCAAAGGGAAAGAAAGCTCAGTTAAACAGTGCATCCACGATATCCACGGGATATATTTCGGTTGAGAAAGGTTTTTGTGTGAAATTCCTATGTCAACAAATATGGCAATTGGCATGAGGGATGTCCACAGACAAGTCTACTTCAGTGGCTATAGTAACAATAATCTGATGTGCAAGCACCTCGCTCTTTCGCCTCACAACTTCCCCTTTCTCCTCTTCAACTGAGCATATTTGGCCTCCAGCTCTATCCGAGCGGGCAGGAAACGCCGAAGGACCTTGCCAGTGGGATTCTTCGGAATGGTCTCGAGATGGTGAACACCGCCGCGGAGTTTCTTATACGAGGACACGCGACCATCCACAAAGGCCCTAATATGCTGTAGTGTCTGGGGGATCTCGTGTCTGGCAATATGCGGTTTCAGGTTGACGTATGCCAGGGGAACCTCTGTCTCCTGGCTGTCATCCCATTTCGCGCAAACGGCCGACTCAAGGACGGCGGGGTGTTGTCTGATGATGTCCTCGAGCTCCGCTGGTGGAACTTGGTTCCTTTTGATTGTTAATTTGCAAGTTCGGAAACAGGTGTACTGGGAGAGGGTTCAGCCTACCCTTTGTACTTGATCAACTCCTTCTTCCTATCCGTAAGCCATAAAAATCCGTCCTTGTCAAAATAGCCGACATCACCCGTCCGTAGCCAGTTGTTGCCAAACGGGAAAGCTTTTGCTGTGGCCTCTGGGTTGTTCTTGTAACTCCTGTGCAAAGGTAATTAGCATACTGGTAGTGAGAGTACCTATGCCGAGACTTACAGGAAGACAGTCGGGGTGAGGGTAATAATCTCGCCGATCTGGCCCGGTGACACGTCCTTGAGATCATCGTCGACGAGTCGTATTTGTCTGATATGGAGGGTCAGGATTAGAGAGTACACCATGAAAGTAGGTAATCGTGAAACCATACACAGCTGCCATGGGCGTCCCGACACTGCCCGCCTTGGTGAGTGAAAATGAGGTCTTCAAGCTGGTTATACCGCCCTCTGTCATTCTGTGAGTGATAGTTAGTGATGCATTGTTCCAGAGGCATGAAAGAGCTTATTACCCGTAGCCCTGTGTTACATGGACACCTCCCAAGAGCCTCTGAAGTCGTTCCTGCGTCTCTGTACCCAACGCTGCGCCTGCGCAGACGAGTATTTGCACGCTGGTAAGGTCAATCTTTTCCATCGCAGGGTCATTTGCCATGGCAATTGCCGTCGGAGGCACGACACGCAGGACGGTGGCTCGCGTCTCCGCACAGGCCTTGAGGTATTCTGGGAAGTTGAAAGCTCGAATCGTGAGCACATAGTACCCAATAAATACCGGTGGGAGGACTGCACAATTCAATCCATAGATGTGGCAGACTTTATAATGTTATTTTGTTAGTATCAAGCAAGGTGTACCAGACATAATCCTGTCACCTACACGGCGCATAGAAGACTTCACGCTGATCCGCATTAAACATAGCATGCTCAGATGCACGGATTACAAGAATATGTGCAATGAGGCCGTAGTGTGTTAGCTGCGTGGCTTTTGGCTTTCCGCTGGTGCCGGAACTGAAGCAGATCACGGCCGGGACCTTGCTGCTGTCGACGCCGGTGAGATCATATACGGGGGCCGTTCCTGATGAAAAGAAATCCCTTGTCCACTGCAACATTGTTAGCCAGTAGACAGTATCTTAACAGTATCCAGATTACCCACATTCAAAATACCCGGCTGTTGGGAACCGTTCGAATCCAAGGAAACCAGCTTCGCTTTTTCCAACCTATGATCCGAATCGAGTTTCTGTGCTTCCTGGATCTTGGAAAGGAAAGGTTCATCGAAAAAAATGGCCGATGGCTCTGCTACTCCCAGGTAGTGGACGAGTTCGTTCGATGTAGCGGCCGGATTGATTCCTCTGGAAGTACGTTAGTCCTGGTTTAGGGAATCGAAGGAACGAGCACGAAACTCACGCAATGACAATACCCGCCCAAATAGATGCATGAGCGAATGTAGCCCAGTTGATGGAGTTCAAACCGACAACAGCGACTGTATCACCGGCCTTCAGCCCAAGCACCTTCTGCAGTCCAGCGGCTCCCTGTGCAGCAAGTTTCCGCGCACCACCGTACGTGAGAGACGCATTCCGGTTCTCGTGTTCCTGTAAAACCACCTTGTCGTCCGGGACTAGATCTGGGTTGTATTCCAGAAACACCTGCCATACCGACTTCTCCGTTGGGATCACCGGGGCAGGGTCTTTGGACCTGTAGATGTGTGGCGTAGTCGACGTGGTAGTCATTGTGTTCTCTGCAGTAGAGGACTTCACCTTGATGGATGGTACCAGCAACCGTCCGTTTCAAATATAAAAGAGAAACGAATAGCGCTGTCCTTGTTGATATGTTAATGCGCAGCGTCCTCGCATCTCGGCTCTGACTGCATCCTTCACGTTTCCCCGCATGAAGTAATTCCGGATATGACAGTGAAAGAGGCTCCTAATCCCCCACAGTTAATTCCATTCGTGCGCATGTTACATCAGTCTGTTCTGACTAAGTGTTGTGTTCGGGTTGTAACTGTGCATCAGGAATGTCTTACTGGGTTTTTTCTTCGTAAGACACGCCAACCCTGCGGGGCCCCAGAAGGAGATCTGGGGTATCCAGATGAATTGATGATGATCTTTAGTCATATTGCGCTGAATGACTAACCCCTGTGCAACTAAGCTATACAGAATGGCATTGGATGATAGTGCCAAGTCTTCGGATATATATAAGCTATTGCTGCGTTGAAAGCATTGTTCGTTATGCGCAATATTGGTCCATTGGAACTTATCCCGTGGTCAAAATAAGTTGTAATTTACTAAACCCTAACTGCTGCTCCATCGTCCTATAGAGTAACAACCACTTTCTGAGCAGACACACCCTTAGCCTGGAGATCAACCGCCTCCTGAACACTCCCCAGGCCCTTTCCAGCAACCATAGGGTTAGGGGCAGGCACGAAAGTCCCAGCTGCTAATGCGTTGGGCAGAAAGTCGACGTAGATCGCCTTACCGACATGGTTATCCTTGAGAGTTGTTCCAAACACACTCTTCACAGTGACATTCTTGGGCAACTCTCCGGAAAAGCCCTTTACAGAGGCGATGAACTTGCAACCCTCCAGCTTCGAAAGGACATCTGCGGTGAGAGTAGTGGCGGAGAAGCCCACACAGTCCATAGCACCGGCGATCGTATTTCCCTTCAAGGCATGCACGAGTTCATCGACGATATTGGGGCTGTGGTAATCAAATCCCTCCGTCGCACCTAGCCGTTTCACATATTCGAAATTCTTCGCGGAAGCAGTAGTCACAACTCTATAACCAGCCGCAACAGCCAGTTGGATCGCATTACTGCCGACGCTCGACGCTCCTCCCCACACAAGAAGCGTAGATCCGGTCGGCTTCTGACGGGGCTCAGTGGGAAGTTGCAAATTCAAATGGGAGTCCTGAAAGAGGCCGCATGAAGCAGTCGAAAGACCGAGCGGGACAACAGCCGCACTTTCGAAGATGTGATCTGGAAATTGGCTAGCCATGTGGCTCTGCAGAATCGTGTACGCCTGGAAAGCGTTATCCTGGTCGCGCTTGGTAGCCATGCCCACGGCATGACCCACGACGCGATCACCGGGCTTGAAACGAGAGAAATTTGGGCCAACAGAATGCACCACACCGGCGACGTCCTGGCCAAGGATGGTTGGGTAGTCCATGGGCCACCAGGCCTTGGTTTGCAGGCTGCCATCGACGGGGTTGATGGCGACGGTGGGGTTCTTGACGAGGATTTCGTTCTCCGAAGGTTTCCAGAGGGGCTTCCTTGACTTCGAAAGGGTGCACTTTGGCGGCAGTGAGTGTTGGGGGAAGACATAGTCGATGTGGAAGATCGGATTGTCGTGAATGGTCTGAAGAGGCCTCTACCGAGCATCAAGCGCGGAATCTGGCAGAAGAGATAATTGAAGATAGAAGTGTTGAGAACGAGGATGAGGATGCAATAAATGCCAATTTAACAGGCCTACCCTCATAGTTATACCGTTGTATGCCAACCTTGACGATGTCAACGGGCATTCTTCTCATGGCTATACACGGTGAATTGCATATGATCCTCGGTCTCCGAGGCACAGATCTCGGATTGAGATGAGTTTATTCACGATCCCTGGAACGCGAAGTAGTCCTCAAGTGCACGTCCAGGCCAGCAGATCATTTCCTCGGATCGTATTCTATGTTATGGTGGCTATTATTAGCATCTCGAAGTCAATGCTGTCAGTGGCAGAAAATAGGGTTTGTTTTCCCGTTATGGACTTTACGCCCGAAGTCAGCATAGACTATCAGCACAGTCAGAAAGTCAGCAACATAAAGCCGAATATCCTGCCGTGTATCCTATTCCCGAACCGACTCAAGGATAATCCAGTATTCAATCTAGCTTACATGTCCGAAGGATTCGTTTCCTGCCGTCCAACCGCCTTGGCAAGGAGAGACAACTTCCGAAGGTATCACATCCAGGCGCAACGACGAGGTCCAGCTTAGGCTTGCGGCAGCGGGAAACAGAAGTACCCCTCCCAGCAATCCCATTTGATCGAAAACATGCGAGTTATGCCAGTGTCACGGAGTATCCTACAGTCAGCCTTGTGGTCCTTTTCGTGCCATCCGACGGTCTGGCATCCCTGTAATCCCGTTAGCCGTGGCTCGTTCCGCCAGTGGATTTGGACAACTATACTCGCCTTGCTACAGTACCAGAAAAACGGGCACCTAGCACATCTCTTGGGCATTTCCATCTTATTACCGCAGGCGTGACAGACGTGTTTGTCGTCGACCTTAGGCGCAAAAAAGCGGACGCGGTCACTCATATGGAGGAGACCATCCAGTTTAATCGGAAGGATCTAGCGATCGTTAAGCCACTGGAAACAGAACGGAACAGAAGAGATTAACCGGAAAGCTCACCTTTACCGTGTCGATATCACTCACATGGATGCCGACACCGTAATCCATGGACGGGATCCGGAGCGCATGCAAGATTATGATTGCATTCCCAGCGTGCATCAGATCAGGGGGAAGCTCGAACCCGCGACGTCCAGTGTTAAATGAGACCGGAAACACAGTTCCTTCCACATCACGCGCCTTCATGCGGATATAGAGATCGAGTAGCTCTACATGCGCAATTTCCGCCAGCAGGGCCCAATGCCGGATGGGGTAGTACCGATCTTCGTTATCGGTGAAAAAGAACTTGTCGTTGAAGCTGTAGGAGCTGGGAAGTTGCCAGAAGGATGGAAATATACTGCCGTTTCTGAAATCGACCAAGTCGCTCATCGTGGGAGATTAGTTGCTCTGCTGAGGTTCTGTGGAACGGTCAGCCGCATGTCAGCATCCCAGAGATGCGTGAGGACGAGTCTCTATGCAGGATGTCCAAGAAACCTTTGACGAGGCCGCATGTGGACTGCACGTTTTACAGAGGCATATACACGGACAGACAGCATAATGAAGGATCCCACCTACGAATGAGAGCCAGGTGGTCCAAAGAAGAGTCCTCAACGGGATGGAAGAGTAGATGTTCAAGATAGAGACACAGAACAGTCTGATGATAGTCATAGGAGAGAGAAGATAGAGAGAAGGAAAAAGGAAGGGGAAGCAGAGTGAAAGAGAAAAATTGGTCCACGCTGCGTCCTGGCAACGTCCTAGCAACGTCCTGGCAATGACAAGGGACCACAAGGGCCACAATGACCCACTGAAACGAACACCAGATGCTTCTCATTCTCCATGTAAGCTCAGGTTTATCTGGCAGCAAGATGGCATTGCTGCTGGAATGAAGGGTGCATGGGAGAACACGCTCAACACGTTCACCCCATCGTCCAGCGAGTATGGAATAAATGCACCTAGGCATATCAACATCCCTATTCAGTGCCCAGGATTTCACTTGAATCACTGGCAGTCTGTGCATCAGTCTGTGCAGTTGACCTTGGAATTAGACCAAAATTTTCTTTTATTTTTTAATCTGCTGGCAGTCTATCCTATTCATAGATAGAGACATCCCACGCCCATTCGGCTATGTCTCATATGGCTTTGGGACCAGCCCTAATGAATCCACTGCCAACGAGGATTGAGGATAACGACGGTATACGGATTATGCTATGCGGATTAGGTTGTACAGGCTTCTTCTTGCGATTTAGAGCATAGGAACTTCCACAGACCATTCATGCCAGGAGGTCGTGACGAGGCATGAAGTTCACCGGGCCGGATGTCTACTGTCTCGACAACCCGGCATCGACGAAAAAGAGATCAAGGTCTTCAGACAGCCAGCGACTCTTCCATCGTCGCTCACCGTATCCTCCGGCGGTACGGCGTACCAGGATATCCAGTCGCCGCGCGCACCCTTCCACTAATATGTGCGGAGAAATGGTCAGATCTGGGCATGAAACCCTAACTCCCTCCGCCCCCAGGGTCATCAAAGAAGCGGACAGGACAACAAGTAACATCAACAGCCTATATCACTGTTATCAATAGTGCCAGGTAAATGTGTGAGGGTTCGACAATAGTACCTATGGGCTAGCACCTCGTCTACAGCAACGTTTTCCTCGCAGAAGACGCAGAGAGCGCGAGCCGCAGCCTCCAGCGCAGCCTTCGCTCGGACTTGAGTCAGCCCATCGGCCACTTCAAGAGAGTCGCTGTACAGCGACACGTGGCGCAGAGCAGATTTATGAACGTTAAAACGGCACATCCAGTACAGAAGCTTGACCCGGGTGCCCAATGGGGTCACTGCTCCCGGTTCTGCTTTCGGGCTCCAGTTGGCAGCAGCAGGAACGCATTCCAGCCACTTCGACACCTGCGAGCTGAGTTCCGTGACCACAGGCAAGACCAGCATTGTGTTCAGCGAGGACGGGCTTCCTGGAGAGTATACATGGCTTTCCTTGGCCGAGGCAAAATCCTCCTGCAGCTCGGGAGCACTGCTGATCCGCCAATAGATCTGCCGCAGGCTTGTCTCGGCCAGGAAAAGAGGGTAGCAGGCATCGATGGCTGAGTGGTACGTCTCAGACTGGCCGGCGGTATTCGCAGAAGCAGCGTTCTGAACCATGCATTCCATGGGAAGTGGCAGGCGATCTTCCAGCCTGGACAGCGGTCCGAGTGTGCAAAGGGGTGTCTCCCAGCATAAATCTCTCTTCATGTTCAGCACGACCCAGTACAGACGGACGCTGGTCGTTCGTGTGGTGAGTTTGACCTGCGCTGACGAAAGAACCTTTCTGCTGCTACTCAGTATGACTATTCATGGCAGGACAGAGCTGGTGGATGCCCCGATCTCTTACCGCAGAAGAAATTCATATAAAATGGCTGAAGAGCGCTGCAGAAAAGCCACCGACGTGGAGAGCATGGAGAACTTCGAAAAGCACAATGCCGCGAGGAACTGAGCCTGTGCATGCTCCAAGCTGTTCTCTAACGGCACCCAGTTCAGGATTTGCACTGCGCCATCCAGGTCGTTCTCTGCGCTCAAATCGTTGCTTGGATTCCCGCTGACAAGCAATTTGGCCAGACACACCATCAGCAGGACGATGGCCGATTGGATGTTCGTCCTCGGTCCTCCGCGTATAAACTCGGTTGTCATGTCCGATATGGCCTGCTCGCAGACGATCGGATACAAAGGGTACACATGGTCCAGGAAGTTGCGGACATGACTGAAAACCTGTCCGGTCTCCGCCGCCGGCTCGGGCTGCAGGAGGATGGATATCGAGAGATTGGAATTTGGGATGCCAGAATAGTTGGAGAAGCGGTCCGGGTCCTGGTATTTGCTGGAGAGCCGTGGAAAGCATCTCCGGCAGCAATCCCACCGCAATACGTCTGACGCTGGCTGAGGGTCCCTACGGCGCAGGTCAGATGGTTCAGCATTGGACTCCGCGACGGTCGACGGCCGGGTATAGTCATCTCTCGTGGAATCCGGAGAAGGCACTCCATGGTCGAATTTCGTCGGCGAGCGCGTAGACCGTGGAGAAGAGGCATCAAGCTTCAACAACCGGCCCTCAACCGCCTGAACCGAGTCTTGGAGCTGGTTCAACCGGTCGAAGATAAGCGAAAGCGTAGGGTCCCTGCTACACAGGGCATCCACAGTTAATCAATCTCGGCGGCCCAAGAGCCCTAGCGGGGAGCTGATTGTCTTACACGGCCTGCTTCTCCTTGCGATATTGGCACGGCAACTTGCGCTTCCTGCAGTACCGACATGTTGGCCGCGATTCATCGCATTTGATCTTTTTCGCACGGCATGTTTCGCAAGCCTGACACGGACAGATCAGCCCAGGACCGAGCAACAGCCAGCCCCATGCCCCAAGGATCAAGAAACGGACCTTGCTGGCTCTCCGGCCTTGGCCGGCAGCTGGTTCGGAACACACAGCCGCTTCGGGGGTCTCCATCAAGAGACGGGGCAGGCTTCAGAACGACGCGGATCTAGGGAGTCGGCGGGGACTACGGATAGAGACAGGGACAGGCCTTCCTCTCTGAGTCTGGGGACGGTCGGGTGCTTCATGAAGGGCTACAGGATTCACCAGGAATAAACGATCGGCAAGCGCGCCAGCGATCATCGCCCGGCTGCAGCTCAAGAGGGGCAATCCATGGCGTCAGTACGAATAGGCATGGCATGATCGGCCGTCTAGGCGCTTCTGCAGTCATATAATCGGTGTGCTTCCCCCTGCAGAACGCTTGCATTCACATCGTGGGAACCTTTGGTCGTCTGCCTACGGATTATTACAGCATATAGCCCATTCCCGTTGCGCCCTTCAACGCCCGTCGAGCATTCAGCCGTGCGTACGTGTGCCGTAACGCCACGCAGAGGATCAGGAAGCCAAACTGGCAGCCGGCAACCGTGATAAGCGCCGGCCTGTACGTGGGGGCATCCTGCTGCCGGTATACGCACGACGACACAATGCCTCCCAGGTTCTGGAACGTCGTTACCACACCGATCGCCACGGCCCTCGTGGACGTGGAGGGATTATTCTCTGCCACCCATGCCGGGATGAGGACGGCGGGCGTGAACGTGCCGAATATCTCGACATAGATCAGGAAATATCCAGCCCCGGCATGATGCACGAGAGGCAGGGAGCCCAGCAGAACCCACCCTATCATCGAGACGAACACCGGGCCCGCAGTGAACCAGGCTCTTTGCTGCGTCCGGTCGGATAGGTAGCAGGTGATGATCTGGACAACGGCCGCCATCAGGTTTGGCCCAAGGGTGTACAGGTTGGCCTTGGGGGTGCTGGAGGTCAGGCGTTTGATCATGACCTATCCCGGTTAACATCCACGGGCCATTCCTTGTCTTCCCCCTTTTGAATCGACAGGGAATATGGTGGTGCAACATACCGGAAGGAAGTTGGAACTGCTGGCCACCCCGACGCCGTATAGGAGTGCCGAGAAGCCGAATACCCAGACTTTCCAGTCCCTGAGTGCTTGGAGTCCTTCGCTCCAGGAGAACTCAGCTTCATCCTCTGCCATCCTCAAGCCTGCAACCTGCTTTTGTTCCTCTGTGAATAACCGCGACGACTGAACGCTCCGAGGGAGCCAGATGAGAGCCCAGATCCCTATGCCGGTGGTCATGGCCCCTTCGATGATGAATAGGTATCGCCATCCCTTCTCCCGTCAGTACAAGAACTGTGCTATTGCGGCAATGATGCTTCTTACTTGCAGGGGCTTGTGCCATTGGAAGACACTCCATGAGATAAGCCCGCTAACCGCCCCCTGGTCCGGCGATCAGATTCCCTCAGTCCCACGAAGGGGAAAGACTGCGACGCCTCACTTACTGCAATAAACCCCGTCATGTAGAAAGCCGACAACCTCACCGACAACTCCCTCCGCTTGTAGAACAGCGACGCGTAGAAGGTAGCGCATGGGAAGAATCCGGCTTCCATCACACCCATGGCCATTCGGCAGCCCAGCAGGCCCCCAAAGCCCTTCACCCCTGCCGATCCCATGGCCAGGGCGCCCCAGCATATCACGAGAATCGGGACGACGATGGCTGCGTTGAACCGTTTTGCCAAGATACTTGCCGGGATGTTGAAGATCGAGTACATCACGTAAAACAGGATCAGGACGGCATTGTATTGGCTTCCATGGAGCCCGAGGTCTTTCTCCAGCGTGCCGCTTTTCGCATTTCCAAGATTGGCTCGATCGAGCGTGTGCGTGAGGTAGACGAGGCCTGTGGACGTACAACACGTTAGGATCTGTGGCCTCTTGCGTAGGATAGCATTTCTCACCTAGGGTAGGGAGCAGAACTATATCCAACCGCCGCAGAAGCGATTTCTCTACCTTCGGGTCAATCAGTGAACCGTCGGCTCCCACCTCCTCGCTGAATCTTGCCTCTGCTGTCTCTGCGTATTTGGTATCCATCTGGAGCGCTCGAATCAGCAGTAGGAGATGGCATTCCACACAGCATTCGAAGGAGACAATGCAGCAGACGATCCATTATTTATACACACGATCGTATCTTTGTCTGCCCAAACACACCCCTGTCATAGTGAGAACGTGAAAAGCTTTAGCCCTTGATAAGAGAAGCGTCCGTGAAGCTGCAGAAACTCCGAAGATTGCATCAGGCTACTCCATAATTGCGAGGAATCCCAATATAATCAAATATAATACCTGCAGCTATCAGAACTTAGAAGCAAACGCGCATTTCGGATTTCGGACCGGAATCCGTGCTCTTCTGCTGTCCACATTGAACGCTCTGATGGAGGTACGTCGAGTCGGATCAGGGTTCAGTCCATGCACCCATGGGGATATGGCTCTCGCTACGAGAACGGATAATCGGAGAACATCCGTTCGCGAGGAGTCTTGCTGTGGACACTATAAATCGGTTCTAGCATCCTATACGGACATGAAAGGACATCGCATCCCATCTCCCTCTGCGCAATGGCTCCAACGGAGAACGCCACCCTGGAACGGCACACGCCTGTCGACAGCCTCGAGCAGAGAGCTCTCACGGTACGCTCTTCCCGGCGGCAGAATACGTCTGTCGTCCGAAGGCTTGGGACATGGCCTCTGGTTATTCTGGGTGCGACTATAGGCGTGTTTCTATCCCCCGTCCTTCGACTGGCAACTAGCATTGCCCCGGGCTTCTCCTCGCCTGATCCCACAGACTACGCAGCTCGTGCGAGACATATTCTGAACACGGTACCTTTAGTCGACGGGCATAATGATCTTCCGTATATCCTGCGGGTGGAGCTCCAGAATAAGCTGTACGAGGGGGTTAATCTCTCTCAGCCTCTCCTGGGGCATACGGATCTTTCTAGAATGCGAAAGGGACAGATGGGAGGGCAATTCTGGAGCGTCTGGATAGACTGTGAGCCCCAGGACTTTCGAGAGGATCCTACGGTATTGTTTTGTTTCTCCGACTGAGCCATGTTACTGTCTATGGTGATTGACAGGCTACAGTCATCCGTCCGAGACACCCTTGAGCAGGTCGACGTCGCCAAAAGAATGATCCAGCAGTACTCATCCACGCTGCACTTCTGCAAGGAGTCCAGCTGCGTGCGCAAGGCCTTCCGCAGGGGTCGAATAGCCAGCATGTTAGCCATCGAGGGAGGCCACCAGGTAGGCAACTCGATTGCGTCCATCAGACAGTTTTACGACCTGGGCGTGCGCTACATCACAACCACGCACAACTGCGACAATGCCTTTGCAACATCGGCGTCCACCGTGGCCAAGGGCTCCGAGGACAACGGTCTGTCCCGCTTCGGTTACGAGTACGTGAAGGAGATGAACCGGATAGGGATGATGGTCGACCTTTCGCATGTTTCGCACCAGACCATGCGAGACGTCCTATCCGTCACTCGCGCACCGGTCATCTTCTCTCATTCCGGCGCGTACTCGGTCCAGAAACACCTCCGACACGTCCCGGATGATGTCCTGCGGAATGTCCAGAGGAATGGTGGGATCGTGATGGTGACCTTTATCAATCGCTTCCTTAATATGGAGGACCCGGATGCGGCGAACATTGGGGATGTCGTGGATCATGTCTTCCATATTGCTCGGGTTGCCGGCTGGGAGTCTGTGGGTGTTGGAGGAGATTACAGCGGTACTCCTGACACTCCTGTTGGACTTGAAGTATGTCTTGCAACACACCATAGTTGTACTTTCGAAACGTGTACTGATATGTTCCATAGGACGTCTCCAAATACCCCGAGCTGGTCGCTGCCCTCCTCGCCCGAGGCGCAACAGACGAGCAAGTTAGGCTCTTTGCCGGCGAGAATATCCTCCGCGTCTGGAAAGCCGTGGAAGATACAGCGTCTCGGATCCAAGCTGAAAACTCGCGCGATTCACTTCCCAGCGAGGCTATATGGGAGGGACGGATCTGGACGAAAGGACATTCCTGGCTGCCATTTTTGCTTCCCGGGACGAAGCGGAGGCTCTACGGGGGAGTCAAGGCAGAGAGGCCAAAGGCTAGTGATTTTAGCATCAAGACATGAATTGGCATATGGACGAGAAAGAGAGCCGGTGATCCATGACCTTTAATCCCTGTAAATGATCGGCAGTGGCTACACCATCCAATATGCAATATCCATGCATGATCTGTGAGAAAGCACATCTACTCGTGAATTAATCAATTAATCATGCATGCAGCGCATTCAAGCTACGTATTCTTGCCGGACTGCGGCCCGGAAACCGACAAGATTCGGGCAATCTCCATCCAAGCCAAGCGATGCGGAGAGGCACGCAGATAGCTCATAATTGCGTGCTTGATTGGTATATAATCCGGCGATGATTTGCGGGCGTAGCTCTCGGTGCTTTTTCTGTTGTGACGGACGTTTTCTCTACGCGGTAGATGATTTCCAACTACGACCTCATGAACAATGGCGACTAATTCCAACTACTTCCTCCTTCCCCTGGGAGCAGGACTGCTCCTGTTTACGGCATATCTCATCGTCAACGAAACCATCCGCTGGCGGGCACGAGTCAAGGGAATTGGAGGACCAAGGGGCCTCCCTCTCGTGGGCAACATACCTCAAGTATACCTCCTTTTCTCATATGGTATTCGATCTACCGATACCCCAGCACTGTATCATTCAGTCCTGACGGAGTAGGTCCTCGCCTCATTCTCAGCAGAGCAGTACAGGAAATGGTCCAAAACCTTCGGACCAGTGTACCAAGTCCAACTGGGCAATCGACCCGTCATCATCGTCAACACTGTCGAGTCTGCCAAAGCACTGTTTTTGACGCAGACATCGGCACTGGTCTCTCGGCCGCTCTTCTACATCTTCCACGGGGTCGTGAGCAAGAATATCGCGAGTATCGGAACCAGTCCGTGGAGTGAGAGCTGTAAGAACAGGCGCAAGCTCGCTGCGGGTGCGTTGAATCGGGTGAAGGTTCAGAGCTATGAGCCGGTACAGAGTATCCCTTCTAATTGACTGCCCCTGTTGGACATGAGTAAGCATGCTAATTAATGTCCTGCAGCTTGTCATCCGCGAAACGAAAGACTTCATAGACGAAGTGGCCCGAGAAGCGAATAACGGGGAAGTGGACTTTGATTTCGAAGGCGCCGTCAAGCGTCTTTCTTTGAATATAGTTCTGTCATTGAACTATGGCACAAGGTACACCCCATTATTTAATATTCTCGTCTCTGGAGTCTAACGGCTAAGCAGGGTCTCCGATACAAAAGACCTAACCGCGGACAAATTCTACGTAGAAGTCATCGAGGTCGAGGAAGAGATATCTCGACTCCGCTCCACGTCGAAGAATCTTGCAAACTACATCCCACTCCTACGCGTTCTGGAACCGGCCTTGTCTCGACTGGGACTGCAAAAGTCCTCTGCTCACTCCGCGCAGATCGGGCAGCGGCGCATCGCGTATAATCGCGTGCTGTTTGATGGGCTTCGCGAGAGGATCAAGAATAAGACCGACTCGCCTTGCATCCAGGGGAATATCATGAAGGATCCAGAGTCTGTTATTCTGTCTCCTAATGAGCTGATGAGTATTAGCTTGAGTATGATGGCAGTAAGTATTCGTCGTATACCCATTCCGAGACACCTGAAGCAAGAAAGCAAGATCATCTGATATTCCCATCAGGGTTCCGATAGTACACAGCCCACAATCGCATGGGCAATTCTCTTCCTCGCCCACAATCCAGGCATTCAAAAGAAGGCGTACGAAGCAATCAGGAATGCGGGAGCTCTAGGATCGAACTACGGTGAGACTCCAGACGTCCCATACATAACAGCCTTTACGAAAGAGGTGCTGCGATTCTATTCAGCCCTGCCATTGGCAATGCCGCGTGAGACGACAACGAGCGCCGTATACGGCGGCATGGTCATCCCTAAAGGAACGATGGTCTTCTTAAACGTATGGGCCTGTAATCGAGGTAAGCCAAGTCGCACCATCTATCTACATCTTCTTTGAAAATAACGGGTATAATACAGATGAGGCAGCATTCGCAACCCCGTGGGAGTTCTACCCGGAACGATGGCTGGACCACCCTGACAAACACGTCCATCAATTCGCGTTTGGGTACGGGTCGCGGATGTGTGTTGCTTCACACTTGGCATTCCGGCTCGTCTATTCCGTCCTGCTGCAGCTTATCGCGCATTTCGAGATTCGTCCGGGAAGTGGTCAGTCGAAGGATGTGGCCGATCCGATTAAAGGCCTTGCTGATGGTACGGCTTTGACGCTAGAGCCGAGCGTCAGGAAGGCGAGGTTTGTCAGGAGAAATCTCTAGTTAAGACGGGATCGTTTATCACTTGGCTATGAGAACATGTATATCATTAAAGAAGAAGTCTATGACAGTACCCTGTACACGCATTTAGAATCCAGACCCATAGAGGTATTCATCAGGAACCTCCGGCCAGGCATCGACGCCATCAATCAACGCCAGCGCCATCCCACCACTGAGATGGATCTGGACATGGCAATGCAGCAAGAATGGCCCAGGATTAACTACCTGGTATCGGGTCACTAGCCAAGAGGGGCCCGTCGCTGCTACTGGAGTGGCGAACGTGTCCCTCAGCTGGGGCTTCTCCAGGTTAAAGCTCTCGGGGATATACTGAAGAGCATCTGCAACGGACGAGTAGTTCCATTCTCCTTGACCCTGCCCGATAACAAAGTATTTGTTGGAATGTTTGTGGATGGGATGGGGCGGTTGCAAGGGCTTGCTAACGTGGAAAATTATATCTACCCAGGTTCCGTTCAGTGTTTGCACGCTGAGACCCTGTGGTGCAGACGAGACGTCAAAGAGAACAGGAGAGTCGTCTTCCAGGGATAATGGAAAACTCGAGTTTCCCAGCATCCATCGATAGGAGGCACCGTAGTGGTCGAGTGTCAGGACGTACGTGTTCGCCACGTCTGTAGATGGGACTTCGACAGGGAATGGGACGATCGTAGACTCGTCCAAAAATACGGTATCTGCCGTGGTGTTATAACCGGTGATAGTAATGCTGGGTGTTGACGGTTTCCTTGGCTGCTGAATTGGATCGCTATACGACAGAACCCCTGTGCCACTGATTATCTGGCTGAGGCCGTAAGCGGCCAGGCGCACTGTGTAGTCTCCTGCAGGCTTGTCCAACGGAACCATAACCGAGTATCGGGCTCCGTTGATGAGGTAGATAGCATCGACCAGGACAGGCTCGACGTAACGTCCATCTACGGCATATACGTACATGGGATGTTCGTCGATTGAGAAGGCGAGTACCAACGTTCCCGCTGCACTGATGAGATCGTAGCTGACGTAGCGCGTAGCTGAATGCACTGCAAGCACTTCCTGCAATCCTTGGGACGGGGTGCAGCCAGAAAAGACACTGGGAGGGACAGCGTTCGGGTTATGAGAGTAGTTGCCTTGTGCTAGCTCCAACGGGGGGAAACATCTACACTCAGTCAGCATTTTCCTTCATGGCTGTGAGGCACAGAACACACCCAATATCTGACATGTGGTTGTCACCTATCAAGGCCTTCGCGGTAGGCGGAAGAACGTCTTCCAACACTTCCTGGCTGAGACACGAGATTGACCCCTTGCCATTCAGCAACAGAGCGTTGACACAGTAGGAATCGTATCCATCAGCCTCCTCTGATGCCCATAGCTCCTCTGAAGTGAGTTTCCGCCAGTCCGAGAGCACAAGGGGGGTGGTGGCAGACTCAGCAAGCTCAATCGCTGCGAGTTCCACCGGATCAGACGTGATCAGAGGAAACGGTTTCCGCACGGACTCATCAGGATGGATATAGATTGCCCCGTACAGGCCATCATCGATCTGGCCGCGTCTATGGGCGTGATACATGTAGCTCCCATATTGATCGGCCTTCCACTTATACAGATACTGACAGCCAGGCTCAATTGGCCTCTGTGACAAGCCGGGTACTCCATCCGACCATGGTGTGCCAGCCTGTTCTATGCCTGGACACGTACGTTAGCTGCCAAGAACAGAAGTATACAGACGGACGCAAGGGGAGCCAACCGTGGAAGTGAACGGTCGTCGAGAAGGGAAGCTGGTTGTTGACCAAGAATTCCACGTTATCTCCCTGCCTCAGCTCGAGGGTTGGCGCGGGCAACTGGCCATTGGATAGAATCATTTGCCGGGGAATACCTGCTGGCGCCCACTCTTCCCATGTCAGTGTGATTTCGAACCGGACGGTATTTGGGCAGGGATCCTGGGCCAGCACCCATTGTCGGGTGAGGAGCCAGAGGCATAACAGCTTCCAGTGTAGCTCCATTGCCGTGAGCCTATGCTGTACCGCTGACAGAAAGAAAGCACGGCGAATTCGAAGTTCTTTATACACCGGCACAGGAGCTGAGCTGAGCTGTCACCTTGCAATGCCATGGGAACCCACACCACACCCGTACTGCAGGATCGACGACGATACGAGGTAGCCATCATGTTTCCCATGGTGGAAAATACATGTATACTAACATATAAGACCAGTCCGTGAATTGGGGTCGACTCCTTGCAGAAACCACGCAAATCAACAAGTTTCCCGAGAGCCTTGGATAGAGTATGGCCCCGGAAGGATTATTTATCTCAGCCTTGTCGAAGCGGTAAGAAATTGGAACTGATTTTACTGGTTTTACTGGTTTGCTACTATAGTTTCGTATCTTGTGCCGTGGTGGCTGAGCGATCCTGCATCATTTTCCTGAAGGGCCAACTGATGGCATACTTTAAAACTCAGCACCACATTGTATCTAGATTTACCAAGCATCTTGAGCTGAGAAGCCCCGTCCCTGTTGTCAGACGAGCCGTCCAGTGGTAACTCCATAGCCGACTGCGGCCTCTCTGCAGCCGTGGGTGATCTCACCGCAAGCTTCGTATTGTTGACTATCAGGGCAGCTAGCAAACTATCTAACTAGTGCGGGCGACCTAGACGAGGGTGGTATAAGATAGCAGAACCCATAGGTGCTAACAACAAGAGTCGTGGGGAGTACCCTAAATCTGCCGCGAGAAAGGGACGTGGAGTAGGAAGAGATTAATTGATTGATTGATTTGTCATTTAACGTCTGGTGGACATACGCCCAAGATTCTGGGAACGAACATAAGACGGCCGAAGCTGACCCGGCTGGCTAGGCCTGCCACGCTGTTGGGCCACCTTAGGGTCGCCACGACTGCTTTTAATTTTGAAGATAGCTTGATATTTCTTCTAATATTAAGGAGAGATGTATAATGTTATTTTCTAAATAACAATTTGGATTTACCGAATGGCTGCCATTTTCGGCAGCGATTTTGTAACACGTGACCTCTCCCTCTCACCACGACCTCGTCCGCTACCACCACGCACCTCGACCCCCCTGTCCATGGCCCCCACCGTGGGCGTGTTCCCCTTCGTGGCCTGTTTCAACGATTCTTCTCTCTCTTCCACCCACCTATCCTCTCGTTCTCTCATCTTCCCATCTCCTGTTGATTCTATCATCCTGACCTGCTACATTACGAGCGTTGTTTCTTAGATATTCCATGTTTTGAGTTACTCCCACACCGCTGAGTGTTTGTTCTTTGTTTTTGCCGTGGTCTGGTCTCACTTCTACTCTATGATCAGTGTTTGTCGACCGCTTGCTCTCTCGAACCCATACTATGGAACGTCCACGAACCTGACCGAGTACACATCTGGAAAATGACTGTGATACGGAAATTATTACAGGCAGCAGCACCGACTCCGATGGACAGGGCAACACTGCTTACAAGACGGATCTGACAGAGCCGGACGAAACGCTGCGTCCGCCAAAACGTCATCGGTCAATCAAAGCGCCATCCGCTTCAGAGCTAGGAGGACCTGATGGGGCAGAAGAGTTATCCGACCATCCCTTTGATGACACCGGGATCGATCTGTCTGAAATTCCCGAAGATTTTGACAAAGCGAAAGGGACAATCATACGGCAAGAACAAACTGAAAGCTACTAAAAAACGTTAGAAACTCTGGCAGAGCTATAGATTGGTTGGCTTCTGCTGACGATATCATAGGTACTGCATTAGCAGAACACGCCTAGAGCCTAAGGTGCAAAAGTGGTGGAATCCTGAAGAAGCCCTGTGCCAGGCGTCAAACAATGACATATATCAGTTCCTAGGCTGGTGTCTCAAGCTCAACACTGATATGATCTGGATCGTCTGTGGCCTTGACCCAGATGTGGAATTGATGTGGGCCGTCATGCGGCAGAGCTATTGGCAAGACGTATGGTGGCCACAGTATCTGACCAAACAGCAGAGAGCCTAGGTGGAGGAACATTCCAATATGGAAGAGGCCCATTGCAAGCTGGACAACGCTCATGCGCTTTACAAAGAGTCCCAGCAACCGAGCTTACTGAACTGGGTCTACCAATATAAGAAAGAGTTGAAGAACACACAGCAACAGCTGTTGAGGGCCTTACAGCAGCAAGTCCAAGGAAGCTTTGACAAAGAGCAAATATTTCTGGACATTGAGGCGCAATTGTCTGGTACAGCAGTAAAAGAAGATAGCAAAGATGAGGTGTCTTCTTCACAGAATAATATGTATCCTCTCCAGCTGCTTCTTCTTTAGTGACTTCTCTTGTACCCATTGTCCAACTCTGTGGAAGATGAATGGAAATGGTGTAATAATGCTGTGGACACTGTTGTGCAGTATTATGGTATCCTGGAAGGTGGCCCACTCTGCGGCTGTCCTAAGTAAATCACCGCAAAATCTATCCCATCAATAGGCTCTGAGCCTGACTTCAACAGCTTGTCCAACACTAGAGACAGTGTTAACAAGAACAAAGGGGCCATACTCTCTCTAACTGACCCCTACAGTAACCTTCGGGGTCAGTTATGTGATAAGCTCTTCTGTGCAACACAGAACCATCTGACAGACACTTCAAAAAAGTTATGGGCTTGTTTCCAATGCTTCACAAATGAGAAACTGCCTGATAAGACTTGTTGTAAGATGTTCTATGATGCTGGGTATGTGACATAGCATTTTGATGCTCATCATTTACATGAAGACCCTCTCAAATGTAATTATTGCGAGGTGTTTCTGGTGCATAAGATGGCTTTCCAACACCATGCATCTGACATCCATCAAGTGGATGTTGGCAAGAGTCTTGTGATATCCAATAAATCACATTGCTAAGAAGCTGTTCATTGGAACTATCACAACATGTGGCACATGTGACTTAGGAAACATTTTTAGAAACAGTATGGGATATAAGATGTAGGGATTAACCTAGAATTTTTTATAGTCTCAACACTGATTGTCACCATTAGCTACAAGAAGAGTTGGAACTTCTCCAGGATCAGACACTGGAAACCAACCAAAGGTATAACAAATTGTCTGCAGACTGCGCAATGAGAAGCAACAATAGAATTGATGAATCTGAGAGAACCTGGAACAATACAAAAACAAGCATCCAGTGATTAATCTGGAACAGCAGCTGGCTGGGAAGTTGGTTAATGCCAAAGTGATGGACCGCTCTCAAGCAGAAGGGGTTCATGCCCCCACAGCATATGCTGATGATTGATACTATACTCACTCTGCCCTAGACCACCTAGGAGGCGGAGTATCAGTGCTGGATCCACATGATCAATGCCGTCACTGCTTTCTGCGGCATGGAAAAGGGATGCCCTACCCGTCAAACGACTCAATCGTGCTGGTGGTCAGTGCCAGATGATGATAAATCCGGTCCTGTTGCCAAGCAGCATTAATCCTCTGCCGAGGATGAGACTGAGACTGGCGCCAAGCGATGGAATCCGTGCATATCGACTCTCCGAAGCAACGGCCCCAGATCTGCTTTCTCTGCTTAGGGAACCCTGACCTCCCCCTGAAAGACCGCCTTTTGGAGCATTCGACGCCTGGCTTACCTACGAGACTTTCTACGGAAACATGTCAACCCTTCCTGGCCGGCCAAAGGGGTGACTTTTGCAGTCTGTGATAGTCCCCCATCACAACAGAAGTCTGAGCTTCTGAATCACGCGGAGGTTTCCCATGGGACCGTTGTGGGAGGCGCTACTCGGCGTAGGCTAGCGCAAGAAGTCAATCCCACTTGAGATGGTAATCGAGACCCGTCGAAGCAGATGACTCCTATGTATATAGTCGAGGATTCAAGAATCGTATCCAGTACATGGAGAATATAATCCACTCCTCGCCGCCAGGGGCAGAGGACACTCCTCCTCCGCTCATGGCGGGATACAGCACAGCCAGCAGATATTTTACCGTAGCCGGGTGGTTCGAGCGTAGGCGAACACATAACGATGGCCTGTAGGCTGGACTTCTCGTGCTTGTCCCGAACTAACCTAGATTCGCAGTAGTAATAACAAGTTCGCTAACGACCAAATCGATGCTTTCATCACTTTCTTTTTACACAGTCGTCCAGGCACCGTTCGACTTTTTCGGTCATTGGAGAACTTGGCTCTTTCTATCCCGAAAAGAGAAGAGCCAGTTGATTCATTTGAACTTACTTTTGGGGATGACGGCGGGGCTTTGAGTTAGACGGCACTAATGACTGCTCATGATTATGACTAGCAAGCGTTGCCGGCCCAGTGCACCGGGTTTCCCTGGGTGGCCGACGAAACCATACCCTTAGCAAACGAGAAACTGACCCAGTTCCTTGCCTTTCTGGATGGAGCATAGCTGCCCTGAGTCCAGGAAGGTTCAGCCGTCGTGATATTTGTATCAAGCCCATAAGAGCCTGCCTGAAGCGATATCAAGGTTCGTCATTGTCCTTCTCCTAGTAAACAGCGAAATCGTCGGATGAGAGAATAGCGTGGAGCGTGGTGTTTTCTTGATGAGGAGCTGAAGGTGTCTTTATAGACCACAGCCCACGATGCCAAGAGAGAGTGTGTTTGATTAGGAACCTTAGATTGATTTCCGGTTTCATTCGCAGGGTTTTCTCCCTCCGACGATACGATAACACTGCCTCAGGCCATGTTCGCGGCATGAGACGGGTGGTTTCAACCACAAGGAGTGAGATTAATGTAGCCACAGCTGTACATCTTGCAGAATATGGATACAGTGCCGGCCGGTATCGCCTTCCATGTCGGAGACACATAAGATGTTCTTTCGAACGCTATTCACATGACTAGTCATTCCTGCTCTGGTGACCCCGTAATCAGATCTGCCCGTGACGCGATTCCAAACTCAACTTCAACAACACCTCAAATTCACACAAATTGGACTGAAAGCAAATTCTCAATTCAACAATGGGATGCAACTGTCGCAGCGCACTAGCTCCAGGCCCTGAGCCTGATGTTACGCCACCGGCGGCTCCAAGTGAGAAGACGAGCAGTTGCCAGGATTCTTGCTGCGAAAGCAACGACGCTGACCCTTTCGACGCGACGGCCTCAGGTCAGAAAGAGCCCACCCCGGAGAAACCGGATGATTGCTGCTCTCCTGGAAGATGTGTGGACAACAAAACCGAGAGTCATACTGACGCCCCTGATTGCTGTCGTGGCAAAGCCAGCCCATGCTGCGACACGTCCTGCCTCGACCGCTTGGCTATGCGGGAATGCGAGATGAGTGCTACGGCCGCCCCCGGCCCAAACAGTCAGCCAAACAGTGTGTATCCACTCTTTACAGTGCTGTACAGCGAGAATGGCATTCACAGATTTCTAACTCCTTTTAGCTTGCGGTGGAGCTAGCGACCACACGGCATGCAGCCAACATCGTCTCTCTGCCCTTGACCGCTACGGCGCTACTCTACAAGCCCTGGGATGTATCTGCCGCGCTCTCATCGCTCTTGGCCAGGAAACCTGCTGTGAAATTCGCGAGCGACAGTCAGTAGACGGGAAGTGGTGCTCTAAGGAGTCATCTGCTCGTCTTCGCCTGCGAAGGGGTTCTCGTGAAAGCACCAGGTCTCTCAAGATGTCGTCCACGGATGCCTGCGTTGCCTCTTTTTGTTCGAAGGGCAAGCCCACCAAAGAGCCTCCTGTCAAAAGCGAGTGTTCGAAGCCGTACTGCTCTAAGGACACGCCCGCCACAGCTCCATTCACCAAGAACAACTGTGCCAAGTCTTGCTACTCCCTCGAGAAGCCCGCCAAACAGCCTGCTGACCAAACTAGACGCCTTGATTCTTGCTGCTCAAAGACTGCTCGTGTCGAAGGATTCCCTCCTAGGGTCGATTGCCCCGGATCTTGCTCTCCCGGTGACCAGCATGTTAAAGACTATGACTCCAAGAGCATTTATGCGGACTCATACTGTTCGAAGGTCAACCCCGTTGGACCTCCAACTAGTGGGTGTGCGGGGTCTTTTTATGGAACATCTAAGAACACGATCACTAAAGAGCTTCCCAATGCCACTTCCTCTGGCTCTTGCTGCAAGCCACCAAAGCAGGATGTTGTGAAGACCTCAATGACTACTTGCGCTGGTTCTCGCTGGACAAAAAGCCAGCCGGTCACCTCTCAAGGCTCTTGCGCCGATGCTTGCTGCTCTTCTGCTGTGCCCGATCCTGGTGTAGAGATTGAGAGTGCCTCGATTCAGGCCATCACAGACGTAGAGAATCACGGCACCGGCAAGGAACATGTTGTTCTCAGCATTTCTGGCATGACTTGTACTGGTTGCGAGACAAAGCTCAACCGAACGCTCGTTAGTCTCCCTGCCGTCAAAGACCTGAAAACCAGTCTGGTTCTCTCACGAGCCGAGTTCAACATTGATCTTCGCCTTGGCTCAGTGGATGAAGTTATCAAACATCTGGAGCGCACCACTGAATTTAAGTGCGAAAGAGTCCAGAACCAAGGATCTAGCCTAGATCTTATCGTCCCTGAAGAGCCCTTGAAATTCATTAGTCAGACATGGCCGGACGGAGTTCTTGACATAGCACCCATGGACAAGCAGACCGTACGAGTTGCGTTTGATCCGAAGATTGTGGGAGCTCGAGACCTCACCGAGAAGATTTGGGGTCCTCCAATTGAACTTGCTCCTCCGCGTGGTGACCCTTCTCTGGAAGCTGGCAGCAAGCACGTTCGTCATGTCGGATACATGACACTTCTCTCCGCTGTCTTGACGATTCCGGTCCTGGTCATGGCATGGGCTTCGCTTCCCGAGAGGGAGGTGGCATATTCCTCGGCTTCACTCGCCTTGGCCACAATTGTTCAAGTTGTCATAGCAGGGCCTTTCTATCCCAAGGCTCTGAAGGCTCTCATTTTCTCGAAGGTTATTGAGATGGACCTCTTGATCGTCTTGAGCACCAGTGCTGCCTACATCTTCTCGTTGGTCTCCTTTGGATACCTCATTGCGGAGCGGCCCCTTTCGACTGGTCAATTCTTTGAAACCAGCACGCTCTTGGTCACCTTGATCATGGTTGGTCGATGGGTTGCCGCTCTCGCCCGTCAGAGAGCTGTTGAATCGATTTCTCTCCGGTCACTTCAGGCATCGACAGCTATCCTTGTTGACCAAAAGACCGGAACAGAGCGTGAGATTGACACCCGACTTCTTCAATACGGCGACACGTTCAAAGTTCTCCCTGACACCAGAATCCCGACCGATGGCACTGTCATCAACGGGTCGTCTGAGGTTGACGAGTCTATGCTCACTGGCGAATCTAGACCGGTGGAGAAATATCCCAAGTCTGTGGTCATTGCTGGGTCTATCAATGGATCTGGTGTCATGACTGTTCGACTGAACCGTTTGCCTAGCGATAACACTATCAATGCCATTGCTGCGATGGTCGATGAAGCCAAACTGTCGAAACCCAAGCTGCAGGATCTCGCAGACCGGGTAGCATCCTACTTCGTCCCGGTTGTGCTGGCATTGACCGTCCTCACGTTCGTCATCTGGGTTGCAGTAGGCATGAGTATTCGTGGGTATGATGGATCCGAAGCTACAATTCAGGCCGTCACCTACGCCATTACTGTCCTCATTGTCTCCTGCCCCTGCGCCATTGGACTGGCTGTTCCTATGGTCATTGTGATTGCCAGCGGAGTCGCGGCGGAAAGAGGTATCATCTTTAAGTCAGCAGGTGCTATTGAAGTGGCTCATAAGATGTCTCACGTCGTGTTTGACAAGACTGGGACCTTGACTCGGGGAAAACTTTCTGTCGTCACGGAAAACTGCGACAACGTGGACAAGCTCCCGCTTCTTCTAGGCCTTATCGAAAACAGTCGACATCCAGTCTCTGTTTCTGTGGCTGCTCACCTTAAGGATACTGGAGTTATGCCTTCGACTGTTCCTGAACCCAAGACCCTTACTGGCAAAGGCGTTGAGACCACCTTCGCTGGCCGGACACTTCAAGCAGGCAATTCTCGTTGGCTGAATTTATCGGAACATGAACTTGTTCAACCAATGCTTGCGGAAGGGTACACTGTCTCCTGCTTTGCAATCGACAGTGCGTTACAGGCAGTCTATGGGCTTGAAGATGAGCTTCGACCTGATGCTGCGGGGACGATTGAGAATTTACAGAAGCGTGGCGTCTCGGTACATGTCGTTTCTGGTGATGATGACGGAGCTGTCCAGTCCTTGGCGTCCAAGCTGGGCATTCCTGGCGGCAATGTGCGTTCTCGAAGCTCGCCCGCCGACAAGAAGGACTACATTCAGACACTACTGGGTACAGGTGCAGATTGTAAGCAACCGGTTGTTGTTTTCTGCGGTGACGGCACGAACGATGCCGTTGCTCTCGCACTGGCTACGATCGGAGTCCACATGAACGAAGGCACGGATGTCGCACAGTCCGCCGCGGATGTGGTTCTCATGCGGCCTTCTCTGGCTGGTATCCTTACCATGATGGACGCCAGTCGGAAATCTGTCAACCGCATCAAGCTCAACTTCACATGGAGCTTCGTGTATAACACCTTTGCAGTCCTTCTCGCTGCGGGTGCTTTTGTTAATGCGAGAATTCCCCCAGAGTTTGCGGGACTGGGAGAGTTGGTGAGTGTGTTGCCAGTCATTGGTGCAGCATTGCTTCTGCGCTGGTCGAAGATCTAGCCACGGACCACCATTATTGCTCGAGTGACAACAACTGAAGTTCCACAAACTCTCCTTGCTCGTCGTTTGAAGAAGGGATGCGGCTACGCTTGTCGTTATCGATAGTCTGCTACATATCAGAAAAGATTCCTCCAAGGAAACCTAATCAATCGTTCCGTTCTCCACATGTTCTCTTCGATGGGGTGTACTGGTCAACAATGACGGCTTTTCTGTGCAATTAGTCGTAGAGGGTACGTACCACGTGAATGCATTTTACCTAGGCCTACGCTGTCTGCCTCCTATCGCTGGCGTAGGCCTTCAGGAAGCGTGGGCCAACTGTAGGAAGCAGACAGCGTAGGCCTAAAGATAGGTTCCCCTAACCTACGCTGTCTGTATGCTTTCACGATGGGGAGCTTCTGCAGAACAGCAGGGCACCCATCCACAATCTCCTCCCAACGCACTTCATATGGCGGAGTGAAAATAGCGAGGGACTTCTCTGTCGTCACTTGCTTCACTTGAACTCGACCAAGGATGTCAGTGTCTTCAATCCGCTTACTAAGGTCGAAGCCCCAGGGCAGGATGGCGTACTCAGACTCCTTTTCCACTCCGTGAAGTTTGCCACCAGCCAGATACACTGAGCGGTCAGCTGGAGCCTTGCGCGAGTCCACAGACGCTCTCCTGACCACCAGAGCGTAGACACGCGACCGGAGCTTCTTGTTAAAGAAGAAGCGGTCTTTGTCGCCCACGAGGTACGGAGTCTGGTCTCGGCTGTTGTCCTGCATCTTGGCACAGATCCGCTCGTAGAGTGCCTGCGAGGAGACGTCCCAAGGGGCTATTGCGAAGGATCTTTAGGAGCCAGTACGTCAAGCGCCGTGGGTATTGCCCCTCTCGGTCATCTCCTTGGCTGACTGAAGCTCCTGGCACGCAGCGAGGACAAAGAAACCCTGTGGAACTTGCATCCACGACGGCTGCCGTCCGAAGCGCACGATACTGTCTATGGTCCTGGGTAGATCTACCTCCGGATTCGACTTGTATATTTTCTGGAACCCCCCGTACTCCGCCGAGCTCTGGATCGTTATCGCCTCGAATGGCACCGCCAGAGTGGCAACAGTCAAGCACTACCGCCACGATTAGGCCGGCGTCTACCATGGCTTGTAGGAGAATGCCCATATCGAGATCCCGAAGGTAATTTCCGCCATGAGTGATGTCACTTGGCACCAGAGCTCCATCCTCCGCGTCAGCTCCGCCGTCCTTCAACTCTGGAAAAACAGTCGTAGCGCGGGCCCCTTGGCCGGAGAAGTGGATATAGATGAAGTCGCCCTCCTTGGCGCCCTCGGGCACTTTCAAGGCATCAACCATATTATCGTAGGAAGGATCCCGATAGCTGTCCACAGGGAGCTGCGACAGATATTTCCGTCCTGGGCTGGGAGCAAGCGGCTTCTTCATGTGCTTCGGCTCGGCCTTAATTGTGTCGACAAGGTACTGCTCCACTGCAAAGACGTCGTTGACACAGCCAAGTAAGGTTTCGTACTCGATCTTATTGCCTCGACCGTCGTGTCGTGGTGTTGCTGTAGGCTGCTCGGGATGTTCGTAATATTCGACTCCGATCAGCACCGCCCACTTGTCGGGTACGCTGTCGACCTGGTCCATGGCCAGAGATGATGGCGACATCGATTCTTCAGAGGAGGTGTACCCAAGTAAATGTCAGGGTAAAATGAGGTGGAAAGACTAACTGGACATCACTTGGATCGAAGTGCCCGCAAATAGCGGAGTTACAAAACGGAAACTAGCCTGGAAGGAGTTTAAAGAGTTTAAAACTGGAGCGCAAAGCCAAGACGTGGTGTCGCCCATGTTGGGCACCAAAGGTGATGAGGAAAACAGAGATCAGCCGACGTGGTGATTCCTCTGCGGTCTTGATGCGTCGAATTGTTCCATCTGCTTTTTGCAATGAATCCTTGGCATGAACGCAGCGCGGACGCTCGATTAAACCAAACATCCAGTTCCTGGGTGGACTACTGGTCTTCCCGAGCGGGTTTGGCGATCACACTGCTACATATGTACTCCCTTCTCTACATGAGATCATGCGGGAAGACAAAGGAAGAGGCCTCAGGTGGAAGGTACTGGATTCGGATTCGAGATAAATTGATACACTGTCCCAGCCTCGACAAAATCAAGTGGCTATATGGGTGCTGCAGGCGCTAATCGGCATGTCGTTAGCGATCCCATATACACTCGTGATCGGGCAGAGTTTCATCCGCCCTGCTATCCCAACTTTAAGGCTTATTCGAAAACTACGGACTCGCTATACGGACACGACTGGACGGAGGAGGACGTCAATATTCTTTTGCATTTCCGGCACATCCATTACTGGGACTTCAAACAGATTCAGAGATTTTGGTTTCCGTGTTACTGTATCGTTAAGTACACTCGCTAACACTTATCGGCGTTTGATGAACTGGTTCAAAGGAAAGAGGTTGTCGTCATTCTCGTGGTGAGGAGCAGGTGGACCGCATAAATGAACAACACGAAGACTCATCATATTACCAGCAGAGCGTCACGGCCACCGTGCTACTGCAGACTAGGGTCTTCTACATGGCAGGGTGCCTGCATGGCAAACTATTCCTTTTCCAAATTCTCCATGGGATTGTGTGAACCTGGAGAAGTAGAAAAATGGGCAAACCTAGAATACGTAGCCATGTGATGGGTTAACCTACTTTAATTTCTGTGTGGAACAGCCATGTTAGTTTTAGGCATTGGCTATTCACCGATTTTTACTATACTAACCATGGCTGCTGTCATTTTACTATATTCAGCTTAGCTCAACGCAACATCCCCACTTCAGAGACGCTAGTCCCGAAATAGGTTGGCATAAAAGCAAGTGAAGTGTGAACTTATGGCTGTCTCTCTATACGCTGTGCACAAGATTCTGCCATCATTGGAGAACTGCAATGTGCAGCCAGAATCATTCGCAGTACTAAACCTGACCATATGGCGATGGTTGGCGTGGATGCTGATCGGGTTGTAGCCCTCAAGCGTGGCTGAATCTTTAGAGACAACTTTACCTACCACAGGTAGGGGCAACTCTTCAAGAAACATGTTCCTTCTATATGCCTGCCGTTCTCTTGCAATTCTCGAATCATGGACCAGAAGTCAAGTTGAATAGCTTCGAGAAGTTGATTGTCCGTCTGCAAGATCTCAAGCAAGGACGTATGGGTGGACTTCGGCAGCCCAAGAGCACCAGCCGAAATTTTCGCCCAGTCCGCCATCCACAAATTCTCGTGTGGAGTACCCATGAAGATAAGGCCTTTCGTGCGGTTGAATATATTCCGAAGATGGGCGTCAGGACTATTTCGGGAGCTCAGAATGGCTTTCTTGCAGACTAATCCGCCTAGACTGTGCGCGACAAAAATAATTGGGCGAGATGCCGCTTTGTGAAGATTACGATCCGTTGTCAAGTCGTTCAAGAGGTTTGTGGCATGGTCTATTAAGCGATTGGATCCAGCAACCGACCGTCGCACCACACAGGCATCATAACCATAAGTGAGTATGCGAGCGGTAGTGAGCTTGGACAGAGGAAGCATTTTGGGCCACGAATCAGACTGGCCCTGAGCAGTCCAAGTAGTGGTCCGCTCGCCCGTCAAGCCGTGGACAAAACATATATCGACCGTAACATTGGCACATTCATGCAGAACTTCGACGCCGTCAGGGAATTTGGGCGGGAAAGAGTCTCAGCGGACAGTTGCGATGATTTCGGCATGGAAGAGACCTGGTCTTTTCTCCGTCGTCCTCCGAGGGTCTCCCTGAGCTTCCTCATGGCAGCTTTTCTGGCGTCGTTATATAGATAGTAGCTGTTTGCGTGGGCACGAACTTGAAGCGGGCAGATTGTGAATCAGAGAAATGGGTAACAAGATAAATGCGCCGCCTCTGGGCGGGGTTCAGCTGAACTGGATGCATTAGTGCATCAGTGTATAACAGAAAACCGCCCATGTCACTGTATCTGGCGCCAGGATTGCAAGCTTACTTGTTTTAGGTGTCAGGCGCTTCAAAGGTGATGAGGATATACTATTTCGGACAGGTGGATTATCTGATAATCCGGTCCCGGATACGGAGTATGTATGTTCCGGAGGAAGGACCAACATACGGATGTTGGGACAACACAAGGTGTAATAGACAAGCAAGAGGAAGCGCATCGTTTTAGAGCTTCAAGATGTACTAGAGACAGCAGTATATCGATATAGAGCGTTCACCACGATCCTTACGAATCCTACGGTATCCTTTTAGTATCTGGTATCCAGACGCCGCACCCCTGATCCACATCAAAAGCGTACCTGCACGTGATCCCACTAGCGTCGCGGCCATCGGGAATATTATTGACCGACTTTGTGGTTTCCCGATATCCCACACAGCCCTATCGAACGGCTTCCTATACGTCCATCACTGCCTATTGCAAAATGGCGCCAAATTTGAAGTCTCATCAACTTGAAATGATTCATTACATGAGAGCGGTGAACGAAAATAGAATTAGCGTGTTCCAGCTTAGGGTCCGGGAATCAAATCTGGTGAGGATATACTAACGTAATCAATCACCGAGCTGGGCAGAATTTTCCGAGTTTAGAGCACCACCCCTTATTCCTCAATTTATTCAACACCACAATAATGGCAGATAATTCTAAAGAAGGGTGCATGCAGCTGGCTCTAAATGCCTATAAGAAAAGGCAATTTTTATCAATTCGAAAGGCTGCAGCTGCATTTGATGTCCCTCTAAGTACTTTGATGACTAGGATACGTGGAATATCTACGAGAAAGAATACTATTGCCAACAGCCAGAAATTATCAGATACAGAAGAATCTACCCTTGCAGCATGGATTCTAGATATGGATCAATGTGGCCTACCTTTGCAGCTGTCAAATATTCGCTATTTAGCTCACCTTTTGCTCAAAGCACGCCTTCCATCCTCTAAGCCAGCCATGATTGGAGAATGCTGGGTCCGCCATTATATCCGACATCATAAAGAATTAAAGTCAAAATACAACCAGACATATGATTATCAATGTGCAAAGTGTGAAGATCCAGAGCTTATCAACAAGTGGTTTAAGCTGGTTCAAGATAATATCCAGAAATATGGAGTTCTTGAGTGTTACGGACCTTGCTAGAAGAGATTACACGACAGCCTATGGATAAGACAGGGATATGTGATGTGGATCAGGGGTGCGGCGTCTGGATACCAGATACTAAAAGGATACCGTAGGATTCGTAAGGATCGTGGTGAACGCCCTATATCGATATACTGCTGTCTCTAGTACATCTTGAAGCTCTAAACGATGCGCTTCCTTCGCTTCCTTTTCTTTTTACAACCCCAGGATATACGTATGTTGGTCCTTCCTCGCGGAACATACATACCCCGTATCCGGGACCGGATTATCAGATAATCCACCTGTCCGAAATAGTATATCCTCATCAATATGCATGGAGTGAGGCGTCAGGTTGACATGCATATCACGTGACCAAGAGAAGTATAAAGGCTTGGCATCAGTATACGGCTTATACTTCGGTATCAAGCTTATACAGTGGTATACGCTTGATACTCAGGGAACAGGTTTATGCCTAACGGGAAGAGGGAATATATAAGGATTCATTTACCATAATGTATCTAGTTGATCTTTCTCTCTTCGTGTTCAAGACCAATAAGTTACTGAAGTATCTACTTGGAAATCTGTATTCGACAGTACTTCTATAATCCTAAGGTATACGTACCAAGGGAGCCTTGCTTTCTTCTACCTCTTGAGACCTATTCAGTTATCGTCTTCTATCAGCAGCGTGGCACAAGGCCTATATGATACGACAGCGTTGTCGCCGGTTCCAAAGACACCAGGTAAGCAGAGCCAACTGGAAGCCCAAGCTAACGATACAGAGGTACAAAGGATCCCAGGACATAATATTGAGGAAGATATTTATAATATAGATGAAACTGACTTTTAGATAAGAATAATATCAACAGCAAAGGTTGTTTGTGGTTTGGAAACAAAAGATAGTCATGCAAAGACTCTATTGTCTAAAAATAAGAAATAAGTGATCGCAATTGTCTGTGTCAATTTTATTAAATAAATTTTACTGTTAGATTAACTGGGTCTCTACTAGTAGCTGGGACTTCTCTTCTGTGGTCATGCATGTGCGGTTTAGGGCTTTGAGGGGAGATATTAGGGAGCCAGTTATCCTATTCCATAGAACAGCTTGGAAGACATCCTGGCTGCTTGTGAAGTTTGTCTATTTTCTCCTCTCAGTACATCTACTTATCTACTTGGCAGGCTGGACTGTGCGGGAGAGGTCTTTCTGGGCTTCCCTGGTTTCCTTTGGGTTGTCTTGCTTCGTATCGCAGGGTTGACATTTTCTCCCAGCATCCAATCAAAAAGAAATGACCGATGCCAGGTTCGAACTGGCGACCTCATCGGTGTGAGCGATGCGTGATAACCAACTACACCAACCGGCCAATAGAAGTACGGTAACCAACGGGACCATATTGGCAATAGTATGACTGCCAGTATTCTGCCACGTGATATGGATAAAAGATACCCCTCTCCGGTGGAGGGTGGTGTGGATCAGCCGTGCGGCGTGCGGATATCAAATACTAAAAGGATATCATAGGATTCGTAGCATTCGTGGTGAACGCTCTATACGATATACTGCCGTCTCTGGTAATCGTGAAGCTCCTAATTGACATGCTTCAATGCTTGAGCTCGTATGCGGGATTCAGGGATGGAGGCACCTTTTCTCCCGGACCATATATACTCCTTCCATGTACCTTGTACCCTGTACCTGGTGAGCTCGTAAGAGCCGTCCCGGAGGCAGTGAGCGCAGAGTAGGTACGCTGCATACACCCGATACAAAGACGTGAACCAGGAAGTAACATTGAACATCCTTGATGCTGGATCTTGTTTAAACATCTAAATACGCGGGCCTAGCATTCTATTTATCGTCAGTTCCGCTGACGCCCGGGGCCCCAGCCCGGGAAAACACCGAAGGAACAGAAACTGAAATGCCTAAAACAGCGCCCCAACCATAGCCATGTTCTCTCGCAAACTGCTTACAAGGAACGCAGGATTTCCGCAGCAACCCGCTCCCCAGACCGAATAGCCCCATCCATGTACCCAGTCCAGTACGGCGATGTCTCCGTTCCAGCAAAATGAATCTTACCTACTGCCTGTTTCAAGGCTACCCCGTATTGGCTAATAACCCCCGTCGGAGCAAATGCCACAGGACCTCCACGGGAAAACTCTTCCAAGTCCCATCGCTGTATGACCCACGACGAGACATTCGCAGCCTCGGTGCCAAAATAGTTCACGTAGTCCTTCGTCACCTCATCTTGTATTTCCTTCTCGGACAGGAGATCTGCCCTTCTCGCTTCGTCCGCTTCTATGAAGCCCATAATCGCCCCATACGATCCGTTTTCTGGAGAGTTGTCGAACGTAGAGCGAACAAGACCACTGTCGCTGAGAACTTGTCCGTTTAAGCCCTTTGTTCGCCAGAATGGTGTTTCATACACAGCGATTGCCTTGCCAAGAGACCCCATGGGCATGCGTTGGGTGAGCTGGTCACGCTGCGCTGGCAATGGGGGATCGTAGACGATACGCGATGCTATCGGCGGAGACATGGCAACAACGACGTGTCGCGCAGAAAATATACGATCCCCATCAGCGACCACCACATACTGGTCTCCTATCTGTTTAATGCGACGAACCGGTGCATTGAAGATAATATTCTCGAGTCCAAGCCGTTGCGCGAGCTGAATTGCCAACAGCTGCGTACCACCGACGATGCGTTTCTCCTGCGCTGCGTTTTGTACGCCCGTCAGTCGTTCCAGCGTGCCCTTGGTCGTCTCATTCCCCGCAGCAGCGATGTAGGCAAGCGTATACAGCAGCGACGGTTCCCGTGTCTCGGTCGAGAGAACCGATGTACTCGCTAGCCCGAGGAGAAATTTAGCGTCGGGATGGGGTGCCTCTTTATCCACCCATTCTTTGAAGGTGATGCTATCCCATTCGGCTGCGTTTGTATGATTCCACGGGGCATTGACGTCGATTTCCTGCGCGAGGCTATCGAGCTTCGACTCCGCCGACCCGAGCTGGAGGAGAGCAGTGGGTTGAAGCGGCGGTAGCCCCCCACTTGCAAGATCTCCGGAGAAGGGTGATGCCGTACCATTGCGATAGAGGATGTTCTTTCCGGCCGTATATGTCGCATATGTCTGAAGACCTAGCTCTTCAGCCAGCAATAGCACACGATCTTGCGTGGGACCGACGAATTCGGCACCTGCTTCCGTGACTCCTCCATTAGGTAGATTGATATTAAGGACACGGCCGCCGACGCGCTCTCGGGCTTCGAGGATGACGAAGGACTTCCCTGCATTGGCGAGGTCCTTCGCTGTACTAAGGCCGGACAGGCCTGCTCCGATGATTGCGACGTCCACGAGAGATGATGAAGGATCATGGGCCAGGCAAAAGGCAACAAGATATAGAATGGCGGTCAGTGGGAGTAAATGCATATTCAAAACAGGAACCTGTAAGAAGATGTATCATAGGGTAGACTCGATTCAATGATTGAACAGGGTCTGTCCTTAACCACAGGATATTTTAGGGCTGAATATCAGACAAGATTCTATCTGGAGTAGTTCTATCCGGACATAAAATAGGCCTTAGTGGACTTTCATCCGGAACTTAACCATAGCAACGAGGGAGGCTTAAATAGCTACAGCCTTAAGAGCTCATATCCAGCAACATAGCCGATGGCTGAAACATCGGCAATAACCTGGAAGTGCTCAAAGATCAGGCCCATTTTCACCATTGCTCTCCGTCGGCTTCCGGCGCATTGTTCGTGGCTTGGAGGTCTAAACAGGCCTGTACCAGCCCAAATCAGGGAGAGCTGCATTAACATTGCCCCTTTCTGTATATATCAGGGTATCTCGTAACAATCTAGGTGCCTGCCTGCATTTGGTCGTGATTGTAACCTTTCCATGCCGCCGAAATGGACGTGATGTCACTGTGGTTCTTGGCGCTGGGGAGGTCGAATCATTTCATGTTCCCGCTTTATATATATTGTCCGACAGCGTTAGGTTCCTATTGGGTTTATTGCTGCGTTCGTCGGCATTCTGCGGAGTACATAGCAAATAATATCCGTGAAGTTTGGATTGAAATGGGGTAGTTCAGATGGCTATTTACATAATAATAATACATGGAAGGTCGTTGAAAAGGCACAGCGAGGTTGCAATGTCCGGCCCTTCCGCCGCTGAGACTATACGCGATATCGAAACCCAACAGTCTTCAGGTCTGTCATATCGTCAGTCTCCATAGTTATCTGCTTTTCAACAGATTGAATCCTATTGTGCTTCTCCTTGATCACGATAGTTTGAGTGGCCTGCACTACTTGTTTCCTGTCAAGCCGTCTGTTGAACCAGATCAGGTAATAACGAAGTCCTAGCGCAAGGACCAGGGCCAGCGCATATGAAATCATGACTCCCTTGAACGAGCTAGAGTACCGGGGTGCGTCAGATGCGCGGAAGAGGTGAGGACCAATGCTGTAGATGAAGTTGTTAGCGACGACCTGAAAATAGTGGACAATTGGCCTACATATTTCCGGCGCAGTAAGAAATGAACAGCAGGGCTGTTATCGTGAGCTTTTTGGTCGATCCCTTATAATTCACATTGACCATGGACAGAACCAGGGGCATATTGGATGGCCCTGTGGATAATAGATAGTAAGCGAAAAGCTTGACGCCCTGGCTCCCCCCAACATAGATGATTGCGCTTCCGGCGAGTGGGATAGCGAGGACACCGCAAAGAAGTAGGGAAGTTATATTTGCATAGTGGCCAGAAAGCCAGCCGCTGAGAGAGTTAATCAGTATCATTGGACGGACAAAGCAGAAGTGAAATTATTACATACGTCCCAATCATTGTCAAACAAGAAATCAAAGAGGACGGAAGTGAAACCAGAGTTGTTTGCAACGACGTAAAACCAAAGCCTTCTAGGACAAGGTTTTTGAAGTTCTGAGTTCCCCCAACTGGGATCTGGGGAGATCAGCAACGAATCATACAAAGAATTCACAGGGCATTTACCTGTGTCAAAAACAAGATGCAGAAGAAGAACCATGTTTTCAAGTCTATAAAGCATTCCACGCATTGTTCGAGCTTCCACGAACGTTTGGGACTACCCGTCCCAGCAATGATGATGCGTTGTTCCGCAATTTTACGCTCATCCGGCGTGAGAAATTCAGCCGACTCTATGGAGTCAGGAAGGAAAAGAAAAAGGATAACCCCCCAGAGAAAGGTTGCCACTCCAAGAACCTGAAAAGTGGTCACATCAGTCCAATGAAAGCCAGAATATGCAGTGGAAACTGGGAACCCACTATGAAGAGCCACATCCACGGCGACAGAGGTCTCTTGACGTGACCAAGACCATATGCAATAAAACCGCCCAAAATGCCCCCGAAGGAATTCCCCGCAAACCATATCCCCATACGGACGGGAATTTCGTCGCGAGTATACCACATGGAGGTTATGTGAACAAATGCTGGCGAAGTCGTGGCCTCTGCTACGCCTAGCAGGAATCGGGCGGTGATAAGACCACCATAATTCGTGCATGCCGCAGTCACTGCGACGACGGTGCCCCAGAACAAGGTGTTGATCCCGACATATTTTCCAATAGGGAGTTTCTGGATCAGAAAAGACGTTGGGTATTCCCAGAAGAGATAGCCGAAATAGAAGACACTTGAAACCCAGCTGTATTCGTCTCCTTTGAGATGCTGATCACTGATTAGGGAGGCTCGCTGGTGATTTGGGAGGGGGGCAGATATACCGTGTCCTCGCGCAACCCAAATACCGATGCATTAGACAGAAGCGTCTTGTCCATAAAATTCAGGCTATACGTTAGAAACAACAGCGGCAGGAACCGCGAGTCGATCTTTCGCAGAACGCGTTCCCCAGGGGTGGTGCCATCAGGGGAAGTTGAGGATGGATTGCTGGATGACGAGGCGTCCGAATACAGTGAGGCAGTCGAAACCGCCGGCTTTACCTGGTCGGCTCCCATACCTACGGCACATGGAGGCTCAGCATGGTGGAGTGCGGAGGAATGAGGATCTCCTGGGCCGCTGGACGCGCAATCAAGCCGAGCAAAACGCAGATCACGAGCATAACTAATGTGCAGCGTACAGAGGTGTGATATTAATAGATGCCGGATGTTTATCCGAGGATAAGATATGATTTGATAAGATAAGATAATAATCACGTGTAGTTCTCACGTGAAGATAGGCTTTAGGGCTATAATTATTAGCCCTAATTAGTCGCCTGACTTGCCCCGACAAGAAATGAGACTCCATATAATTCCTTCTCTTAAAAAATTTAGCACATGCGACCACAGGGTGTGGAAAACAGGGCTTCCCGTCCGCTCAGCCGTACTTAAGCCACACGCCGGCCGGTTAGTAGTTGGGTGGGTGACCACCAGCGAATCCCGGCTGTTGCATGTTTTTTCTTAAATTTTTGCCACATGCGTTAAATAATGCAATCAGAACCGACATACCATCATCCCAGGGGATGAAGCTTAACCAGTGCGAACGAATGATGGTATCCTTCGATTGGTTGATCGATTGATGTACTGTTATTATTATGGCTTCGGTCGGGTGCTCGTATCCGGTCAAGAGCTTTCCAGAAGGGTGTCGACGGTGAGGCGCGAAGGATGCACGATGCAGCACGCAAGATAAACAGCGATCCACCATGCATGCTATGATTCACTCGTGGTCAATTCATATCAAGGATTTTCTTGTCTCTTTGCGCCCAACAACTTACCGATTTGGGGATAGCAGATCAACGGCCCGGATAAGCATCTACAAGCCTGGCCAAGGATCCTTGGATGCGTGCAGCCACAGCTTACGGGACAACAAGCACCAGTCCAGACTCCAATTCTGCACTGAGATAAGCAGCTGTCTGTTGGAGCCATCATTGGGCAATTCTGATAACATCACTGTCAGCCTGCATTCGCCATTTCCGGTGCGGTTCGCATCATCATTTCATGATCATGATCCCTGTCGCGGCCGCACGCCATCAACGCCTGCACAATCTATATAACTCTCCGGGCTGACAGCCCAAATATTATTTCTCATCTCGGATTCTGTGAAGCCCTTAGATGCGTCAGAGTATGACTGAAGGCGAGAAGAAGAGCATCGGCGGCGTTAATACGTCGCCGGTTCTGGCTGAAGGGAAGGTCGTCTCAGACAAGCAGGCCGATGTGACGCTGAAGTTCCTTGAGCAACATAACCATGAATTCGGGCCGGTAACTCCAGAGAAGGAGAAGAAGTTGAAGTGGAAGCTGTATATCTATATCCTGGCAATTTTGATTATTACCGACTTGATGCTGTTCGTATGCTTTCCCATTATTGATCGGCGAATTCCGCACATTCGTTGCTAATTGATGATAAATAGGTCGACAAAGCAACACTCAGCTATGCTTCACTTCTCGGGATTTTTGAGTCCACCCACATCAACAATACCCAGTTCAATAACCTGAACACTCTCTTCTATACCGGTTAGTGTACCCGGTATTGATACTTGTCTCGAAGGAGCCATCCCAATTGATCTCGTGGCAGGATATATTGTGGCACAGGGTCCCGGTCATTATCTCATGCAGCGGCTACCACTTGGTCCATATGTTGGTGTGTCTGTTTTTCTCTGGGCGGTCATTGTCTTTCTCCACTGTGTGGCTAGTAACTATGGCGGTCTGATCGTACTCCGACTTCTTCTGGGGGCGATCGAAGCAAGTCTCGTCCCTGCGATGGAGATTACTCTGGGTATGTTTTTCCCTCCAGACGAGCGGGCTCTTCTCCAGCCGTTGTTCTGGACATCCTGTTTGGGGGCTCCGGTCCCCGCGGGCTTCATCGCGTATGGCCTGCTGTACAGCAAGAGCAGCATTCCTCCGTGGAAATTTTTCATGATTGTCACCGGCGGCATTACCCTGCTTTTAGCCATTTACAATTTCTTCTTTTACCCCAGCAATCCTGCCAAGGCCCGGTTTCTTACCACAGAAGAGAAAGTATACACCATCCGACGAGTTCATGAATCGACGAAAAGCTCCATCGAACAGAAGGTGTTCAAGCCTCACCAGTTCTGGGAGACGGTCCGTGATCCCGTATCTTGGCTATTCGGCCTTCAGGCGTTCACTCTGATGATGGCAAACAACCTGAACCTGCAGCAAAATCTCATTTTCGTTCAAATGGGAGTATCGAATCTCGGCTCTACCTTGGTAAGTGCAGCGAGCGGTGGATTTTCCGTTGCCTGCAGTATTGTCGCAGCTGGGCTGCTACGACTCTTCCCAAACAACGCTGCATATTGGGGAGTCTTCTGGTGCATACCGGCTCTGGCGGGTGGGATTGCAACGGTCACGGTACCGTGGCATAACAGGATCGGACTGCTTGCATCTATCATCATTGCCGGAAACACATTCGGTATTACCTACATCTGTGCCTTGGGATGGACCACTTCCAGCACTTCTGGTCACACAAAGAAGTTGACTCGCAACGTTATTTTCATGGCTGGCTATGGCATTGCCAATATCATCGCTCCTCAAATTTGGGTCGCGAAGGACGCACCTCGCTATTACCCGGCATGGATCGTACAAATCGTTATCAGTTGGGTAGGGACACCGGTTATTCTTTTGATTATTCGATTCATCCTGTCCCGTCGCAACAAGGAACGCCGTCAGTGGATTTCCGAGCAGGCTGCTCAGGGCAAGTATGGAGTGGGTTATGTTGAGGAGACGACCGAAGATGGCCAGGTGGTCAAGGTAGAGGTGGACATCTCCCTGCTCGACATGACGGACTTGGAGAATAAGTACTTCATCTATCCGTTGTAATCCAGTGTTAATGGCCTACCTTTTTGAGGGTACATATCTCATCGCCACTCTCACTAGCAGTGGGGTGGCGGTGCCTGACCCAAATTATCAGATAATGTATAAAGTCAAGTCAACGTCAAATATATAAAAATAGACATACATACTCAACAGCATCACTACAGTAGACGAGCAAGAATGACGTCGAGGCGCAAGGCAGCCATTCTGATACCTCGAAACCCCACCAAGCATCTTCCATCGTCTTCATATCATCCTGTACTTGCTACCATCATGGGAGTCAACATCTCCATAATCAGAGACGGCAACTTTAGACACCCTCGATATGCAAATTTCCGGCCACGCCACAAGTACGGCCTAATTCCACTCGGACGCGCCGCGCGCAACTGGTGCCATGAGATAATAACACTGGACTTCAAAATCCGCGAAGCAGTCCAACGCGAGATCTACATCACTGAAGAACTTGAAGCACGCCGTAAATCAGACCCATCAGAACCAATATCCGACCGAGAAAGAGCCATCTGCAAAGACTGGGAACGGGACCTCAAAACACTCGCCAAGGCATACTGGGAATACGAGCGGAAACTATACCACCTCGAAGTATCAGCACCCAGCGAGATCGCAATGCGCGCCTACAAGACCCTCCGAGAAGACGAATATTGGTATCTTTCTTCATGGTTACGCGAGGACTGCATCCGACGTGATGGCTGCTGTGCACGTCAGTGTGGATGCTGCGAGAAACCACGCAATACCCACAGAAGACTGCGACTGGGTCATTGTACAATTGAATGCGGCTGTTGTATTCGAGAGCGTGGATTTGATAAACTCGATCCCAGTCTCTCTCGGGGTCGAGAGGAGTTCTACGGACTCTCCTGGGAATGCAGGAGTTATGATATTGACCGATACAGTATGCTGATGGAGAGGGCGTATATTTGGGGATTTGATACGCAGCAGTCTGTTTTCCGCTCTGTTATCCAGTGGAATTTTGGTGGACTTATCTGTGATGTGAATAAATTGAAGTAATTTGGTCAATCTGGTTGGAGTCAGAGTCTGCTTTCTGGGAATTGTTGCCTACCAGCAATATGTATTGTCTTGTCAGTTTCTTTCTGTCTTTTAAAATATATTACAAGCACCTCTTTGGGCATGATGTACTTGCTATTCGCTTCACAGAGCAGACGAATATCCAGCACTGTCCGCGGAGACAATTCTAGTGAGGCCAGAATAAGCTGCCATTGTAGGATTCGAGTTTTCTCACTCTGCACGAGGCTCACCATGTTTTCGAATTCAAAGTACATACCGAGCCACTTGAAGCTAAAACGACGGTCGCGACCACGCAGGCGGAGGACTCGCAGGCGCTCTAATTCAGACCCAGGAAGGACTGCATAGGCTGTTTCTGGCAGCGGATGCAAGGAACCAATGTTACCAATGATATAGATATAGTGCACAAAGGGATTCCGACAACGTCGTCTGAACAATGATGCCTTCCTCTCCATCCGTAAGGACTTCCTCAAACCTGCGGTGAATCTGAATATGAACTCTCAGAGGAAGGATCTCAATGACCTGCCTGATGCGCCGGAGTGACGGGAAGGTGGATTTATTAGAGCTGTTGAGGGATTGGTGGCCTCATTATAGGAGATCTCCGATATAGCTCATGTATTCAGAAGGCTTAAGGGATAGAATTATAGCACAGGCAACTGCCAGGAAAGTATGATAAATTGCATAGAGCCAGGCGGTTTCGCGAATCTCCAGATAATGGCCTCAACCGTCAAAGCTGAACTAGTCGGTAATTTATGGTCCGCACTATAGATCAAAAATGGATTTGAACACGGGCGGGCCGTATTTAAGTCCCGTTGGGAAAATTTAATACTATTAGTGATAAGCCAAACATCACGTAGTTATAACTATAACCTAGCTAAGGGTAGTTAGAGTTTCAGAAAGATATATATTGCTAGTTATATATTGGAATTGATGAATATATGTATATGAACATTAGCAAAGCATCCACCTAACTATTACAAGATATCTCCATGAAGCTCTAGGGAATGTTTTCGCGGAAGGATGTAGGACCAGTGAAGCATGAAGAAGCCAATATACAGACCTATATCAGGCATCCTACATACTATGAAGGCAAGTCCACATAGCCTGTCTAGATGCCTCTGGTCTCTGATTAGGTTGGCAGCACATGTGGTTCCTGAGGCCAGCAAGTGCCACGTAAGTACTAGCGCTGCCTCGCAGCCTGACTGCTTGTATAGTTAAGACAGACAGACAGACAGACAACCACACTTCTTGTTCTAACATAAGAACCCGCCATACTTAATATGTAAGCTATTGACCGTCCATCCTGATTCGTCTCCCATCATAGCTCTATCCAGACATTGCCTGGACATGGTTTGACGAATTTACGCGTACGACAAAACACAGGATACACCATGTCTGCGTCTGCGAGTGTCGAGTTGGAGGCCATCGTGGCCCATGTATGCCTACCCCCAAACCTTCCTTTTAAACGCGAAAGGTCTCTTGATAAGATTGAAGAGGCTCTAGCTTCATACGTCTCGGACGCGTGCCGCACTCTCACGGACCAGTTATCTGGGCGTCTAAGCTATACCTGGGATTCAGTTCGTAGCGCTGTTCAGACATGCATCAAAGCCAATCATGGACACTCGATTGACCGCACCAGATTCTTAATAGCTTTAGAGACTCTGGATACCTTTACCCCACTAATCCTTCACATAACCGCCCAGAACGCTGGGATATTGATCTCCAAGAGACGTGACAGGTTAGTATACCCCGTGCTAGATTTTCTAACTTTTGGCCGCGGTCTGACCATCCTTTCCTGTGCAGTAAGCAAGATGAAGACATAATTGTTTTCGAAGCCTTTGAAGCCTCTCCACAAGCGCAACAGGTCATGAAGGCAGATAATGTCCTTCAGTGGGACTTCCCTGGTGTAGTCGTCGCTATGCCGTTGACCACTTTTCATGATCCCGAGTTTCAGAACAATCTGGCCGACTTTCTCCAGCAGGCTAGTACCGAATCAATCACCCACTTTGTAGCGCGGGCATCGAAAGAAGGGTCTACTGTCGTCGAACCGCGCGATACGGTAGGTCCGTCGATAATATGCCAAATGCTCATGACCCTGATAGAAGCTGTGGGATACTGAATGGAGCCAGACCTCCTCCGTAAGCGGATCAGAGATGATGTCTGCTGGGACGGCGGAGCTGGATCCTGTCCCCGGAGACGCTCTCTCTTCTGGCTAGTCTTGCGTGTAGGTCTGGCCCGCCATCTTGCAAACATACACGGAGCGGAAATAGGCAGAGTCTATTACAAATTTCTACTTTGCGTGGTGCTGGCGCACATTCTATCGGACGCTGTGAGCAGTGGCATCTATCACAAATCGACCATAGTCCTAAACGCCAAACTGTGGGGTCGCCTGGCAAAGCTGGAAGAAAATCGACTGAAGGCGTCATCTAAGGCAGGGGAAATATATCGAATGTTGTTCAAACAGCTGGGGTTTTTCTTTGAGGATACTATTCAGAATGCCAATGCCCATGTTTTCAATCTGTGGGACGGGCATAAGAGAAATATTCTCAGAAGGATTCCTCTACTCCCTCCACGGTCACAGGAGCGGGACCTTATCTTGACCTACCGAACAGCTTCTCATACTTAAACCAACTGCGGTTTTCTGCGGCGAGATTTGATACAATTTCCACGATCACCCATCGATCCAACGCACTGCATGCCCCAGTGATGCAGGCTGCGTTCCAAAAATTCGCACAGCCTTACTACGGCCTAGCTGATATAGAAGACAGTGCTGGCTTGTATCTCAAAGTAGATGACGGAGACTATGTATCAAATTTGCACGATCTATTGCCTCCTATATGAACGCAGTGCGGGACGCTTACGATCACAATCCCGAACAGAAGAGCGTAATGCTTCTAACCATCATGAAACTTTGACTCTGATGGATCAGTGCGCTGTAAAAGCTTTCAACCTTCTTGGAGAATACGACCCCGAAATTCCTCCTAAAATTCTTGACGTTTTGCAAATAGGTGACGAGTAAGGACTGATTGATCTACAGACTGTACAGAGGTATCTGGAAGAAAGGAAGAGTAACTGCCAATATTACGAACATACGATATTGGGTGATCCGAGAGAAGGGTGCTTTGCAGAGCAATACTTTCTGCGTTCCAAGGATTCCGAAATGCTGCAGTCCATCTACAAAAGAATCCAGACGGCGACAGAAAAGGCCAGAGAGAGGAAACGTGAACAATGGCTGTCCCTCAGCGCAGAATATAACAGTCTCCAGAGGAAAATTGCCTCAGCCTCTTGTGACTATACGTACACAGAAGGGGGATATCAGCCAAACCATGATTCCAGGCACTGTACTAAGTGCTTTCTGTTCCAGAAAGCAGGCCGAATGAGTATCCACCTTCACGAAGACCCTCTCCCGGTCAATCCATCTCAAACACATGCCGTAGTCTTTGAGTTGAACTGTCCAGAGGCCTTTTCTGCATATCGAAATACTACCTGGATGATTATCAGGAGCTTGGCTGTCTCAGAACCCATTAAATCTCAACCACCAAAGCTGCTTCTGAGGGAATACTCTGAAGTAAAACCTTTTATTTCATCGACATCAATTGAAGGTGTATGCCTAGCATCCGTTTCAAAATCACGTCTTAAAATGCACTTCAACCCGGCTATGCTCCCTGCCCGCTGGGATGAAGTGTGTGTGCACAACACGTTGCGTCTTAGGTATTTTGACACAAAGACAGAGTCATGGACTGGGCGCAAGAGAGGAAGATTGAGCTTTGCGCATCATTGTGCATTCGTAATTCCAAGCGATTCGCCGTTTGCACCGCTCCTGGAGTCGCCTAAATTTGACTTGACACCACTGGCCCATCGTCGTATGAAATTATTGCGAGCCAAACTAACTGCCCACCTGGATTGGGTGCTCACGAGTTCATGGCATTCCAGAGTCTCTTATCTGGTACCGTTCGACAATGGCCCACCATTTTGCTCGAGCTTGGATCGTCGAACCTCAATCCTAGCACGGAAGCAACTTCGATCCTAATTTCACAGCTGACGCCTTTAGCTGGTCCTCCGAGGGCCGATGATCACCTTCGATCAACACATAGCATCCTCAGAGACCAAACTTTCTGTTCGAAATTGCTGGAAGAGATAAACAACGATTGGACGGCATATCGTCTAGTTGGCAGGAGGTGAACTGCATGTTGATGCTGCTCATGATTTTTCTTAGACTCTGCTCTGTCGCATACAATGTGGTCCATGAGGCCTTTGACCTGCTTCTCAAAGCTCAACGTGTTATATCTGACTGGATCCGGACACTCCGACAGAAAATTCGTGATTGTACTGATGCAGCCAGCTCTCCAAAATTTTCCAAATATGCACTATGGGCTGCAATACTGTGTAGGAAGACCTTCGCAGTGTATGCAAACCCGGCCCATTCTGGAAGGGATATTGGTCCTGCAGAGCTGCAAAACTATATCAAGAGTTCTATAATGCTGCATGAAACGCTTCCTAGCAATTTACCAAGTCAACCTCGCACACTGAGAAACGCCCTTATCTCAGACACTAAGGCAATATATCGTCTTCGCCATGTGCTCAAACTGGCATTCCAATCTTCTCCGCATGCTCTGGATTCGTTTATTCAAAATATATGGCCATCAGCGGAGAACTCAATGACGGCTGCCTACTCCCAACCTGTGTTTCTCAATGGCCCGGGTGAATGGTGGATGGAATGGACAATGCATGCAACATGGGAACTCAACCCCCAATCATGCAGTATCATATCCTCGAGGGATATCTATTGGTTGATGGACAACCGCTAGGCAAACTCCCACCGAAATACCAGCAGTGTATCATCTTGGGGAAGATGTTTGGGGACCAATCTTGCCAGCATACCCATCCTCTATGCCAGGAATGACCTATATGCTCCCATTTGCAATCAATGGCAATTACGTTCATTTCGGATTTCGCCAGAACGAACTCATAGTCCGCGTTCATTGGAAGAGCACAGTGCTAGAACTCGTTCCGTCATTTGTTTTCAGAGGACACTCTACGCCAGACTTGCCAACATTGCTGATAGGCAATTGCTGCCATTGGCTTGATATCCAAACGGGGGTGCTTGAGATACGTACACAACCTCACATTTGGATGTCAAAGCCTAGTAACTGGAAGATCGATGTCAATATGCACCAGGCCATACGGCGAATAGTCGTTTAGTCGATCCGCATAGTGCTCCGACAAATTACTGGAGGGTTTAGATTCTTTGAGCACCCAGAGCGGATCATCGTGTATCAGCCAGAGAAAGCATACCTGTCCGTTGAGCTCCGGAGAATGGATTTGTCATTTTATGTTAATAAGAGCAGTCTCTTGTATTCCCGCCAGCTACACTGTGAAATCTACCGGAATCAGGATGCAGGGACTCGGTATGGGCTCCGGAGCATGCTTGTTCTTCGCGATGGGGCAAACAAAGGTCAACGGAGCATAATTGCTCCAATGGGGTTATTCGATATAAACTAGACGGATGCCATGTGCAATTATATGTCGAAAGTGATGGGTCATATGGCCGGTTCGCGATAAATGATCTTCTAGGGCGCATAGACTGCCCAGCAGGACCGAGGCTGGCTTATTGTAAGGCAATGTTTCACGCATATACGTCCTTCGCTCTACCAGATCCGTTAGCGGGCACTATGGGAACTGAAGAGGCATTGCGGTTTTTGCGGTCTGGCTATTGCCAGCCATGGATTCCCATAAATTCCGGTCCGCAGTCAATTTTGTAGTATATTGCAAAGTTGTGCCGAGAAGGGAATATTATCCACCGCACATTGCGATAATGCAAAGAATATATTGGGACAACGATCTCACAGTGACAATCAGCACGAGGAATATAGTACCCTGGTATCGTTAATATGCGAGAAATCCAGGATCCTGTCAATGTTTGCACTTGAAAAGCATTGCAAACTGCTGGTGGGAATACCAGAAACCCCTCACAAGCTTCATGAGCGCAGTCTCTGGCGTCGTCAACAGTACCAGCATCCTGTTGGAGACATCGAGACCAAGAACGCCTTAGTAGACATGGTATACATTTCCAGAGACAGTCCTAGGGTTAGTACTGCGCGCACAAAGGTCTATGAGATGAGCATTATAATTCATGACTGGTCCCCAGAAGTATATGGTACCGTTAATGTGGCTCGTGTCCTTCAAGACAGTCCAGTGATTATGGGGTTTGAGAAGCCATTTCATCGTGGCTCTCTAAGCGACCTGCTAAGCATTAACATCTGCGCCCAATGGGGACCACTGGCTGTCCTGTGCCGTATGTCTTCTAAAAACGAGAAATTCAGCCTTATGTTCATCTTCGCGATTATCTCTTTCGGAGACCCTATCCCAACACAACTCCTTCAGAGTCTGATACTATTCGCCATTTCAGACCAATTAAAATTTTGAAGCCACCAGCAGTATCTGAGTATACTCGCTTTGTGACAGACCAATCTCCAACTACTGACCTTCTCCAACAGCTTATCAGGTCGTTCTGTACTCCATATCCTCCAGATGCACGTGCCATATTCCCAGGTCAGATTTCGAGTAAAATGCGCACGAAGCTGGAAGAGAAAGAGAGAAAGTACAACCTGCAAGTGGAAAAGGACTGCGAGACTCTCATAAAGCATATTCAGAGCCAATGGCCATGTCCTACTCCATCCACTACAGAGTTAGCGAGCGATCTTCTAGTTGACATTTTTAGTGCTATTGAACATATCCAGCCCGAGTGGCTACGATTGTACGAGAACCTGCAGCTTTCTCACTACCTTTCTCAAGTGAAAGTTCTTGATTGTTCTCAGAGATAGGTGTATCAGACTGCCTACTGTTACATCATCATCAGATCCAGCTCCTCGAGTCGTAATAGGATATAGCGGTATTCCGACACTCTCCAAAGAGCTCATACGAAAGCCCGGCTCATTCACTACAGGCCATGGAGCTCAAAGCAGATATTCAAATGCTAATGAGGATACCTTTCTCTCCCAATTAATCTCTCAGAGTCTACAGACAGACCAGCCGATTCGACTGAACGTGATAAACCCGACACTATATAATCCATCGGTTTACAGCATCTCCCAGTGCACAGGAAAGGAAATATGGAGAGGATATTCTCAAAAGCTTGGAAGCCATCAACGAAGTGAAGCGGACTATTCCAAGGGAGAATGCCCTTCCCGGTTCGATTGAATTTTCTTCAGAGATTCATAGAACAAGGGAATTCATAATTTATTCTTTTAACAATATCTCAGTGGCACTTGAACAGGATAAAGTTCAAGCAAAGTGGTTGAAGCTTGGCAACCTGTGGCCATGTATCACTCCCATAACTCTCCTGGAACAGTTACGCTCAACCTCCGTTCCTCAATTTGGACCTAGGATGAAGGAAATATTGGTGGAATATGCTATCGCGATTACAGGATTGCAAAAATTGATGCGTATTGAGCAGGATTATTACAACAAAGATGCAGCTCGATTCTGGGCTGAGCTACACAATCAGGGCCATACCAATTGGCGACCGGAAGAGCATTTGAACTGGCTCCTTGAGATTGACTGCAACATTCTCATCAGGGCAGAGCAAGTAGACGTTGCACACGCGATGATGTCTCTCACCTTAGGGTCTGATTCAGCACTGCAGATAAACATGGGCCAAGGTGAGCACAGCATTGCTCCATCTATGGCATTCGTTATGTGGACTTACGATATCCTAGGGAAAAGCTCGTGCATCATCCCAATGATTGCTTCGGAACTTGTCGATAGCATACAGTTAGTTCGAGTTATTGTACCAAAAACCTTACTATTACAAACCGCGCAACTGTTGCAGACGCGGCTTGGGGGTCTACTGGGGCGATATGTGAGCCATGTCCCATTTGCAAGAAAGACCCCAACCTCGCAGAGAAACATCGAGGCGTATTGGAAGATTCACCATGACATTAAAACATCCTCCGGTGTAATAATTGCGCTTCCAGAGCATCTTCTATCGTTCAAATTAAGTGGCCTCCAGCAACTATCCGACAAGCGCAATAGCGAGGCCGCGAAAATGCTTCAGATATATCAGTGGAAGCAAGACAATTGTCGCGATATCCTAGATGAGTGCGATTACACTCTCTCCACGAGAACGCAGTTGATATACCCCACTGGCACGCAGGCAGCAGTGGACGGGCACCCATATAGATGGGAAGTAGCCAAGACACTTCTGCATGCGTGCCATGGACATCTGTGGAGCATCGCGAAGGAATACCCCCAGAGCATTGAAGTTGTGGAGCGACCGGAGGATAGTTTTCCGCTCGTATTTTTTCTCCGCCGAGACGCAGAGGAATCTCTAATATCTCGGCTCATTGGCGATATCCCTAACGAACAAATACTTCTCTTGCCTGTGAGAGGATGCTCTGCCGCTGAGCTTACAACTATCCGGCAGTTTATATCCATTGAGAACGTGGGGCCAGGAGTACTCAAGGAAGTAAAAGGATTGTTTAATGACAATATCACTGTGCGAAAGACTCTCTATCTGCTACGTGACTTGCTCGTTCATCGAAATCTGCTGCTGTCCCTCAAGAAACGCTGGAATGTGCAGTACGGCATACATCCCAAGCGCGATCCCATCTCAGTTCCGTTCCATTCTAAGGGTGTTCCCTCTGAACAAGCAGAATGGGGCCATCCTGATGTTGCTATTCTGCTGACATGCCTCTCTTTCTACTTCTGTGGTCTCGAGATACGCCAGCTACGTCAGGGCTTAGAACATCTTCTCAAGACTGATGACCCAGCTAAGCGGGTACGATCGCTGGACACATAGTTGCGCCCAGCTGCCTGAGTCTTTGCGTGAATGGTACGTTCTAAATGTGGATGACCAGCTACAACTGGCAGAACTATGGAAGCACTTTCGGTACAATGTGGTTGTGATTGACTATTATTTAAACTATTTCGTCTTCCCCGCGCATGCAAAGCAGTTCCGTATTAAGCTCCAAAAATCAGGATGGACCTTCCAATCTTCTTAGTTCAAGGACAAGGAGCGCATTTGACAGGTTTTAGTGGTACAAATGACAATCGTTCGATGTTGCCACTCACCATCAAACAGGACGACCTCCCAGGACTCCGGCATACGAATGCGGAGGTGTTATCATATCTAGTCATGCCGCGAAACAGAAGCTATGAAGTGGCTGCAGGTGCTGAAAGAAGATTTACTGAGAAGGGACTATTACAGATGCTTTGCAGCAAGGGAATTCGAATGCTTATTGATGCGGGAGCTCAAATTCTAGAACTGGACAACCGCAGTTTGGTTTCCACGTGGCTGAGCATTGATCACAAAGCTCCAGCCGCCCTTCACTTTAACGACCAAAATAAACCGTATGTTCTACATCGTGGTGGGTCTGACGTTCCTCTCGTGGCGTCATCATTTGCCAATAACCTCAGAGATTGTCTAGTGTATGTGGATGAAGCACATACACGGGGAGCCCTAACTCTTGGCATGGGTCAGACGAAAGATCACACTGTTCAAGCAGCCATGCGACTACGACAACTGGGAACTACTCAATCTATCCTATGGGTGGCGCCTCCCGAGGTTCACCAGAGCATACTTGATCTCCAATCGAAGCAAGAGGGTGACTCAATTGACTCGTACGATGTAATATGTTGGCTCTTGAAGCAAACTCGTATCGGGATTGAACAGCTCTAACCACTTTACTTTTCTCAAGGAATGGACTTTTGTCGCCGGATGGAAGCAGCAGTTCTTAATAAGGATCATGTGACAGATAACAAACAGAAACAGGCCTATCTGGATGTTTTGCGAACGCCAGAGCAGCGGGCCCTGGAAGAGCTCTACGGCCCGAAACAGGGCAAATTGTCTCAGCGCCATAAATCCGACGTCCCACAAGTTAATACACTTTTACAGGAACTACAAAAGCAGCGAAAGTAATTCCAAGATTTTGGGAATGCCGTTAACGGTCTTGCTCTGCAAGAAGTCGAACAGGAGAGAGAAATAGCGTTCGAGGTCGAATCAGTCCGGCAGGTTAGGAAGCCTGTATGCTATACGGCGTTGGCCTTCCCTGGAATCGACAAAGATATTCTTGGCTTTGTAAATACTGGAGCAGCTGCTTCACGGAGCACTGCGTGGGAGGATGCTCATGTTGCCTTACGATTGACGGATTTGGGCCAAAAAATGGGTGTGAGCGGCGCTCCCTTCACGGGTAAACTATTGATATCGAGAGAATATATGCGAACGATTTCTACACCTGCCGGTTGTCGGAATGACGATTTTCTGGTATGTGGCCCCAAAGACTCTTTCCAAAACTGCTCAATACTGATACCAATGTATAAACTTCTAGCATCCACTAAATTGGCTTCTTCGGAGCACTGTCACAAATACCGCGATTAGTCGTCATCCCCGAGGAGATGGAGATTATTCTCCCAATACTCCTGGAAAAGCAGCGGTCAAATACGTATTTCATAGCATACGCTGCTCCTGTAACTCGGAGCATGTCACAATTCAACGGCTTGAAGTTCTTCTCTGTTCCACCCTTACCAAAGTACTGGACAGCACCGATATGGCTCACCATTAAACTGGGAATTCTTTCAGGACGATTATATTTCTCTTTCAAGGAATACGATGAGCTCTGCAAGTTTCTCGGCACCAAAAGCCAGGAAGAAGACTCGAAATCGTTTACGGAGAAGCCCTTACTATTTCTTCATCAGTGGCTGTCGATTCGACGCAAGGGCCAGGATTTCATTCATACTCCCGTCGGGTATATTTGTCAGGGAAAGATATTGACATCTGATCATCTGTTTTTCCGGTCTGATGTAGGTAACATGTTGAAAGGAAGAGAGAGTGGTGAGAAACGACTGTGCAGGGCAATGACCGAGGAGCTTTTGGAAGCTAGTGCGTCAGACTTTGAAGATGACGAATTGGAATGGGATGAAGGAAGTAGTCCTGATGATTACATTGACGAAAGTGAAAGTGACAAAGGTCTTGGCGAAGATTGATGGATCGAAGGGCCTGAATGAGGAGAGTTTGAGAGAGCCTAAGATCTCGAAGGGATAGAAGGTTTTTGAGCAAACATAGGGTTTTGAAGGAACCTGTGCAGAGATCCTTGTGACGAAGCTTGTCATTGTGTGCCTTATTGAGTTTGCGAAGGTCAAATGTGGTTAGTATGGAGTCTGGCTTTTGCTGTGAATGTTGGGACAGTTCCTACGGATATGGAGAAGGTAGCGTTAGCGTTGGGTACTGGGATTGGTGAGTTCATTTCCCCGATCAAGTATCAAATAGACTCCTATACTAACTGGTTTTTATAAGGCCTTGATGGCTCTCCAGAGCCTTGTGCAAGCACTATCCTGTTCTTGCCCAGTGAGAAACTTGAATGGTCACAGGGTCGATATCGTAGGACATACGGTCTTTGATGGGAAGGATAAAATCGTCAAGAACGATTATTTGAAGGTCCGAATGAGCATTGGTTGAGTGTACTTAGGGGTATATGGAATGTCTAGAGGAAGATCTAGCATGTTACTAAGACGGACTGGGCCTGGAATGGACAAGAAGGAGCAAACATAGATGACAACATGCCCCATAAATACAATCAATGCAATAACTCTGGAGATAGCAGTGATATTCCTCTCCATTGCCTGTGGTGGTTAGAGATGTATCAACTCCCGCAAAGAAGTTATAGACAAGCTCCAAGACCGACGGGATGAAAGAATCCTGCCGACTCCTTGTTCCACTGGATTTGGTGTAGAATTTCATAATCGAAAGGGCTCCTTTCATATGGAACGTCCATTCCATGAGACTCCCGCTTGCTATCTCCAACAGACACTGCAGCATTACCAACAGTATACGAGCGTCTCTTTCTCCCCGAGTCTGTGTTCTGTGCGAGGGATGATGCTGCCCCGTCGGCGCGCTGAGGCACCCTTTTTCTGAGTGCATTTAAGAGACTGGCATTTGTTCCAGAGGACTACCTCATCGTAATTCAAGATGTGCTTTTCTGCGGCAATTACTATGTCAATGTGAATCAGACCATGCTTCCTGTGTGGATCGGTGGACAGCCCTCGTTGCCGCTGAGGCTACCTTTTCTCTGTCGTCGTGAGCTCAAAATAGAGCCAATGAGGCTGTCTGATGTAAATTCCTGCCTTCCTTTCTCTCCATCGAAGTCTCTGACTTTCATGGTGACCATCGTCCTCACACTCAGTATCTTCAGCTTGCCCAACATAGTTTTTGGATGGTTTGAATACTGCACCTCTATCTCGAAGGTTCTGGCCTTGATCTATTCGTGATTGTCAGTGGCACTGATATTTGGTGCCGGACCAGACGGAACACCTCATCATGGCGAAACATGGCAGCGTGGATGAGGTTGCGGTGGTGATGGACCATAGTCTGCCAGAAGGAATTGAAAAGGGCACAGCCCTAGCTCTCTCACCGGGGATAGGGAAATCTCAACTCCCTTTTCTCCCAAGGATCAACTAACTTCATCAATTTGTACCCAACCCTGGTCCCATCATCAAAGTATCGTCCTCTTGACATAGTTATGGCTCAATTATCCAATAGCCAATAGCCAGTGATTCAAATCTAGGGGTTTCCACGAAGTTTAGACGGTGTTAGTTTCTAGGCCCGTTATCTCCGGCGTAAGACGACGACGCCTCTTAAAACCTTGAAGACGCTTGGGCCTTATAAGCAGTCCAAGGGAAAGAGACTTAACTTTCTTCTTTTCTTCACTCCTGTATGCTTTGTTGAACGGGAAGTTGCTGCGAGGAAAGCAATAATCCACCATGCCGGTTAACAAGAGCGTCACGGCAGCCCTGGCTCTAATCCAGAACGACCAGTCCAAAGTCCTGGGTGTTAAAATAGGTGATCACGATGTTGAACCGGGGAAATACATCCCAAAGGCTGGTATGTATCTTCTATCAATCAAGCCAGTAAATAGTGGGTAGATTAATTAACCAGTTGTACAGAAGCCCAATCCCCCCCCTCCATAAGCTTCGCCGTCCCAGACCCCTCAAAGACCTACATGATAGTAGCCCTCGATATCGATGCTCCCTTTCCATTATTTGGTGTCCTAGGCCCCATCCTCCACTGGATCCAACCAGGGTACAAGGTCAATTCAATCGAGAACGGCACGACGAAGCTCAAATCCACAGACCCCTTCGTGGCGAATTATATCGGTCCCGCGCCTCCCCCGCCTAGCTCTCCGCATCGGTATTGCTTTTTCTTATATGAGCAGCCGGAGGGGTTCAAGGGAGAGAAGTATGCGCCTCCGAATGGGCAGAAACTGGGCAATTGGCATCGGATGAGGTATGATTTGGATGGGTGGGAGAAGGAGATTGGATTGGGGTCTATATTGGCTTGCAATTATTTCTTGAGTAATTAATTTTGGTCTGCTTTTGTTGATACTGTGAATGATACCCATCCATGAGCTTTAGACTTGGAATAATGTCGTGTTTGCCTAATAATTACCATGGATAATGGATGTATACATAACTTATCGACTCTTATTATGTCCATATATTACTCTTCTGACCACCATTCTGCGCAACAAACTCCGGATGGAAAGGGTAATCCAGATAACCAACAGGAGACTTGGGGATGTAAAACGTCTCCCTATTATATGGAGTGAGTTGCAGTCCATTCTTCGCGCGAAACGCCAGATCAGGATTCGAGATATAATTCCGGCCAAATGCAATAGCCACCTGATCATGGCCCTTGTACGCCTTAACTGCCTCATTGGCGGACTGGGGGGAGAATCCTCCCGCGAGGATAACCGCGCCAGCATCCCCGAATGCATCGATCAAGAAGTCGTTCGACGGGGTAGGACCCCCGTCCTTGTCCGCATTGCCGTTAGCGCGCGACTCGACGAGATGCACATAAGCCAGCCTCAGCTCCTTGAGCTGTCTAACGATATGTTCAAACTGCGGCCTGGGATCAGCCATTCCCATTCCCTGGAAGGTACTCCACGGACTAAGACGATAGCCAGTCTTCTCCGGGCCGATAGCATCGGAGACAGCCTTGGCAACTTGCACGCCGAACCGGGATCGATTCTCAATGCTTCCACCCCAGCCATCGGTCCGCGTGTTGCAGACGTCCTGGAGGAATTGGTCAAGTAAGTACCCATTGGCACCGTGGATCTCGACGCCATCGAATCCGGCCGCAATTGCATTCTTGGCAGCCTGCACGTAGTCTGCCGTGAAGGTTTCAATGCCGGCCTCATCCAGGGGTTCCGGAGCAGGACCGTCGTTGCCCAAGGGGATATTGCTACTGGACACAAAGGCGTAACCGTCATGAGCCAGAACCTTCGGGTTCGCAGCACGTCCGAGAGCCCAGAGCTGGCAGAAGATGTAACTGCCCTTAGCATGCACGGCATCGGTGATTGATTTCCATTTCTTGATTTGCTCCTGGTTGTAGATCCCGGGGACATTGGGGTAGCCGCCTGCTCGCGGGGATATGATCGTGGCTTCGCTGATCAACAGGCCTCCGGACACGGAAGCTCGCTGAGCGTAGTATTCAGCGGCGATGTCGAGGGGGACATGGTTGTCGTCTGCGCGGAAGCGGGTTAGCGGCGCGAGGACAACGCGATGTTTGAGGCTCAGATTGCCGATGCGGAGGGGCTCAAAGAGACAGGCCATTGCTAATGCCGATTATCAGTTTAATAGTTCATCTTGGCATGTTCCCGTGGGATTTATGGATGTCATACCTTGTGTTCTGGAGCTGGGAATCTCACTCGGGAAGTGTAAGTCTCAGGTACAATTGCCCCTCCAGTCTGGTATTCAGTGAAGCTTTTAAACTTGTACGCAATATCAACCCCTGGCATTATAAATCAAAGCTATTATTAATGTCGCAAAGCAAATATTCGCTGACATTACTAATCGTTTCGCCAGGAAATCTCGGTTCGCGGAGGGACCGTGGCAACTGGTGGAGATCTTTCATGTACGAAAGTCTTCAGGGCAGGGACTTGTCATTATCTCGACTGTGCTCCCAGAACAAGCCTGTTTTCAATCGTCTTTGCAGCTGGGACTGGTTTGCAGGCTGGCTCACAGGCTGGATTTGGCCTGGACCACCTCGTCAGCCATGATCTCCTAGCGCGCCGGTTCCGTCGTGGGGAAGACTATACGCTGGCAAGCGGCTACTCAATGCCTGCATGCAGAGATAGCGTTGACGCTCTCAGCACGAATGCCAGTCTGGAGCAGCATTGATCGGAGTATGTCCCACTACGCAGTTGGTTGAACAGATACCCATTAGGTTCAACTTCATAGACCCTGGAAACGATGGTCTGACGGCATGGCGCAGAGGAAAACAGAAGGCTTGCGAGGGGTATGCAGGTTTGTCTTTGTATATACGCTGATGTCCATAAGCCGTTGGAATCCTTTTCAAGCGCCTCAGCTGTTCCGCTGGTGTTAGAGTGATAGAAGTATTCTTCACCTTAGCATGCTCTGTACCTGAAGGAGACAATGATACAAGCAATGCTCTGGTGGTTGGTTCCCCCAAGATCCCTGTCCTGATGCTTTTCCGGCCCTCAGTCTCTTCATCTGGTCAGGGTATTCCTGTTGCGGATAATCGGGAACCTGTCATGCGTCGCATTGTGTGTCACTATTTCCCCCACCAGGTTCTCAAAACCGTCGCTGATGAGGACCTATGCAACTGGAAAAGTCGGCTCAATGAACCTCCCTCGTCTTCATGAACTGGGGAAGTTGAATCTTTGGCGGTCGACTATTCGGTGTGCAAAAGAAACAAACATGGGCTTTGATCGTTCCCGATCCGGTATTGGCAAGAAACATCGGCTTTATACTCAGCTGCAGTATAACTGTCCTCGCGCACAGGGACACTACTCTGCCTGTGCTTACAGTCCAAAGGCACGGGTTCTAAGTAATTACACTTATCTAGCCTGCAGCTTGTCACGATCAACAGAAATCAAATATCTTCGGATCCCAGCCGCTCGGACTCCCAGCCGAACAGTTATCAGAACGAGCTCGGAGCAGCGCCGCTGAGGGGTAAGTACCATTATCTGTCATGGGATAGAAGGGATAATAAAAAGATAGCATGGTTTCTTGATTGATGGGTTTCGCTATTCCATCTAGAATACAACATGCAGGTACTGAATATCGACAAACTCCTCCACCCGTGGAAGCCGGGGCCACAGAAAACATATATCTTCAAGAACGCCAAAGTCGTCGACCCTACGGACGGTTCTATAGAATTATGCACCGTCCGGACGGCACGGGGGATCATCGAATCCGTCACGCCAGCGGATCGTGCTGCCTCTGGGGAACCACAGACAAGTTCAAAGGCAAACATAAACACAGTAATCCTCGACCTGGAAGGAAGATACTACATAACCCCCGGCTTAATCGACCACCACGTGCACCTCATCTCCGTACCGGGAGGTAATGGGCTCAACGAATCCTGGAAGGTAACACCGGATCAATCCAAGCTGCGCCAGCCGTACGTCTGTGAGCAGATTCTGGGTCGGGGGTTCACGACAGTACGCGATTGCGGCGGCGCATCCTTGGCCCTGAAAGAAGCAATCGCGGAGGGCGTATTCCCCGGCCCTCGCATCTTCATGGCAGGGAAAGCACTCAGCCAGACGGGCGGACATGCGGATCTCCGCTCGGCACACGAGAGCTCCGGCACCAGCTGCTGCGGAGGTGGGAGTGGACTGCAACTTGGTGTCCTCTGCGACGGTGTACCGGAATGTATCAAGAACGCACGAGAGCAGTTACGGAGCGGATCGGATTTCCTCAAGATCATGGCTGGTGGAGGCGTGGCCAGTCCCACAGACGCGCTGACGAACGTGCAATTCACCGCGGAAGAAATCAAAGCCATAACAACCGTCGCAGCGAATAATAAGACCTTCGTCACTGCGCATGCGTACACGGTCGAATCTATCCGGCAGGCGATCGATAACGGCGTCAAGGGCATCGAGCATGGGAACATGCTCGACGAGGAAACAGCCGCGTTGATGGCTGAGAAAGAAGTCTTCCTGACGCCTACGTTGATTGCGTACTCGGAAATGGCGAATCCGCGCTGGGGAGGGTTTCTGCCGCCCGAGAACGCGAGTAAGAATGAGGCTGTATTGAGGGCGGGCCTGAAGTCGTTGCAGATTGCATCCAAAGCTGGTGTGACTATGTGCTATGGTTCAGATCTACTGGGTCCCTTGGGAATCGCACAGACAAAGGAGTTCGCGCTACGATCGCAGGTTCTGTCGTCGTTAGCTATACTGCAGAGTGCGACGGTTAATCCGGCGCGGTGGTTGAGGCAGAATGATAAACTGGGACAGATTAAGGGGGGATTTACGGCGGATTTGTTGATCCTTACGAGGAATCCCTTGGAGGATGTGACTGTTTTTGATAGCCCGGAGACAAACCTGTTGGCTGTGATGAAGGATGGGAGAGTGCAGGTAAGTCGGTGGTCGAGACTGCCGCAGGATGTATTTGTTCCTCTGTCAGTGATTGAGTAGGAGTTTATCGAGTGGATGCTGAAATGTACGAGTCTCGTCGAGAAAAAAGATCTATATTCAACAGTACACTCGAGGTATTAAACGAAGCACATATACAAATCTGCTCTTACGCCTGCTCAGCATGGTGAGCTCCCTTGTCCTCATACGATTCCTCATGCCCAAACTCCTCGGTATGTCCCCGGACATTCGCCGGAGGAAGCTCATACTTGCTGCTCTTCCACGCCAGAACCTTGTTGGCGTACATGAAATCGATCTCTTCCAATGTTCGTCCCTTGGTCTCAATGACACAGAAGTATACCACGAGGACAGCAAGGAACAGGCACCCGGCGAAGACATAACCGTATCTGAAATCGATGGCCGATCTGATGAATGGAGTGAAGAAACCGATCAAGAAATTCCAAAGCCAGTTCGATGCCGTAGCAAGGGCCATGCCCCTTGCGCGGTATTTCATAGGATAAATTTCGGCGATGAGGGCCCAGATCTATTAATTCAGAAGTTAGCAATTAAATCAATAACAAAAGGGGTAGAGAGGAAGAACAAACCATTGGACCCCAGGTAATGGCGTACGATGCAATGAAAAGACAAGCGACAACGATCATCCCCTTTCCTGAGTTGGGCGTGTTCTTAGGGTGGTTATAGTCCAAGGAGAAATGACCGACGGTAGCGAAGATGATGAAGAAAATAAACATGAGAATGCCGCCGGTGATGAGGGATTTCCGGCGCCCAAAGTTCTCAATGGCATATAATCCACCAAAAGTGCAACCGAAATTGACGGCACCAAGGATACACTGAGTGACGAAAGAGTTGTCAATGCCCGCACCTTGGAATATCGTCGTACCGAAGTAGAAGTAGTAGTTGGCGCCAGTGAGCTGTTGCAAGGCTTGCAGGACCATCCCAAGGATGATGCGATATCCCATAGCAGGGGCTGTGAAGATCTCGTGCCATGATTGCTCCTCAGTCTCCTTGGCTATTTGATCTTGGATCTCTTCCAACTCTTCGAGGATCTGCACATGGTTCTCAGGCACGCCATAGAACTTGGCCATTGTGGCACGGGCCGAATCGATCTGGCCCATGCGGTACTGATACCGCGGAGTCTCGGGGAAGAAAGCGATGCCACCTCCTAGGAAGAGAGCAAAGACTATGGTGAGACCAAGAGTGATTCTCCACTGGGCAGTACCATCTAGATGATTTGTGCCAAGGTTGATCAGATACGCGACAAAGATACCCATGGTAATGAAGAGCTGGTAGCAACTGGGTGGATTGTCAGCACCGTCCAGAGAGTTAGTGAGTGTAGTCGGTGTCGACTTACCAGATCAAGGCACCACGGACCTGCCGAGGCGCACTCTCTCCCTGATACATCGGGACAACAAGAGAGCATCCACCAACACCTAGACCAGTGACCCAACGGCCTACAACCATTTGCCACCAATGGCGATTCGGGGATGTGATCTGTACGATTACACCGACGATGAGAATAGCAGACCAGATGCTGATGGACCACTTGCGTCCGATGCGGTCAGCAATCGGAGCAGCCACAAGAGCACCGATGAGGGTTCCAATCGACAGCAGACCGACGATCAGGCCAGCGCGGACATTCGAAAACATCCAAGTGCCGTGCGAGTCCACTTGCCCGTAGCGTTCCAGGTAATTAGACATGTCCTGGAAGCCCGAGATCTGACCCGTGTCGTACCCAAAGAGAAAACCTCCCATGGAGACGAAAGCGCCCATGATCACGGAGCGTAGTGTCAAGAGTGGGATGTGAGTGTTGACAGTGCCAGCGGGCCCGACGGTGTCGGGTATCGGCTTCTGTGATGAGTAGCTATTATCGGCATGTTCTCCGGAAGGAGGGTAATTGGGAAAGTTTTCGGCCATGGTGACCAGTTACGTTGCAAATGACCGGCGAGCCGATGAAGAAGAGGAAGAGAAGAGAGGAAACTTATGTAGAACAGAAGAATGGGAGGTCGCCCAGATGGACAGCAGGAGCGGAGAAAGATGCAGACAGGACCTCCGGAAGAAGACATAGCCTTCTTATGGCAAACGATGCCGAGCGGACAGGAAGAATCTTACTGTGCTGCGAGACGGGCTACAACCAGTGACAAAGCAGCAGTGATCGTCCTGGACAGCGACAAGTGCCAGTCGCGACAAGAATTCTAGAAGAATTCCCAGTTGCGGAGAATCTTGCCACCCACGCCTAGGAATTGAGGACGGACGAACCAATCCTGCTTATTTCCATAACCAAGCAATTCATGGTTCCGCAGGACAACTCCAGACAAAAACAGAGAGGGCGCAGGGATGATAGGCAGACCATAATGGGAGCCCTCGGTACTCCACGCATATCGAACTTTGCTTGGGGGCTGCTGACTGCGAACGTCGGCCGGTCACTCCACACAAGTAGTCAGCGTCCTGAACCCCGGCATCCCCAGCCGGCCCGTGAGAGAAATTCCCGATCGACATGGAGTGGTGGGGAGCCCCAGTTGCGTTGTCTCCTCTACCTGGAGAAGGGGGAAGGATTCCCAAATTCGTTGACCGGTGAAGACATGGCAGCACGGAGATATCATAGGGAATCCCTGGGGAAATGCGGAGGTCATCATCATCATCATCATCATCATATGCATCCATCTATGTTCAGATCGCGGCCATCAATCACCACACGGAAGCCCGAGAATCATTCCGCTAAGATGTGTTCATAGATGGATAAGACGCACTATCCATCTTATTTTGGCTTTTTCGCGGACTCTCGCGGATAGCAAGAAAGATTGAACGAAAGAGTCCTTCACATTCTGTACAGCATAGTGCCCATTCTCCGCAAAGGCTCAGCTGCCTATGCTGCACTGCGTACCACGCACCTTGTCCTCCATATGGCAACCCATCGGAAATTCACGTTGTTGCAGGACGAATCCGCTCCCCCAAAACACTCGTTATTCTTCAATCGTCACTCATAATAAAACCGGTGCAGGGCCAGGGTTCCGGTGCACCCGCCCACGGTCGGCATTCTGATTGCATCCAACAAGCTGATCACCCAAAGACTTGCCGTACAAGTCACATAATCCGGAACCGACCCGTGGCGATGCTCCTTCCCCGATGGGCTGGGATCCGCATGCCGAGTAGACCAGGGCGTTTATACAGGCCTCGGTCGAGGCCAAGACTGCGACTCTGATACTTGCGAATTACTGTTGCACTGCGGTGGTTCCCCGGTGCAACAGTAGAGTAGTAACCATTACGTACTGCATATATAGGCCCACAGCTGTGTGCGAGCCGGCATTATTTCGGCTGAACGTGAAAGATGGGACTCACAGCCGTCCTCTAGACATTCTTGCTTGGTAAGAGTCAGCGTCGCATTTCCATCCCGGAGAAGCTTGTCTGTGTGGTCACGTGTGGAAGTCTTGGGGACTAGGGCTGACAGGAGCCCTAGCCACCTGTGGTTGTCTCGATACCATTACGGGCTCACTATGAAGGATAGTATTAAACCATCTAAGGGCAGGTCTAGAGCCGAGAAACAATCTACGGAGCACCCCGAGGTGGACGTGGGAAGTCTGGCTGATTAATATATCCGTACAACTAACTATTCATCCAGATTCCTAATTATAGCCTCTAGAACAAAGACGATTGCTCAGCGCGCAAGCAACTATACTCCAGGGAAATACAGGCCTCCCTCAAGAAATGCTGTCTGTTTCATAAAACGGATGATTCGGGTCATAAGGGAACTTTCGCACAACCACATCTCCGTGATAGTTCCACAGATCCACCGTACCAGGGGTGAAATCAAGATCGCAGCTCCCTGCATGCTGTCCAAACAGATCCACGGCAGTGACGTTGCCATCACTGTAGTCGATGCGCACTTGGTTACTGCTCTGGCGACTGGGATCACCGAGGAGATAATTAAGTGGCATAAACTGCACGCCTGAGTGTGCCGTCGTGAACACGGTGTTGGGGAGATCGCCTGTGTGAGGGATGTGATGCATTCCCAGATTGAGCCACAGGACGAGGTCAGTCTGCGTGATGTTCTCGCTGTTGAAGAATTCGTTAAAGTTGATCGGTGGGTCGAAGACATCCTGCGTGTTGTACGAATGGGCCGCTCGGGGTTCGTAGTCATGTTGTTTGGTCACCTGAATATCATATCCGGCCCATTGCGCGGCATTTACGAGATTGCTCGAGTCCTTAACAGTAAGGTGCACTGTGCCAGTTGCCGGGAGAATACGGTACCCCCGGTACTCGCCATACTTGTTGCGCTCGTCCATGTTTACCACACGGACCTGCGTGGCCGAGTTGGCATCCCAGTTGAAACGTCCTTCGTCCTCGTTCTCGATGATAGAACGTTTCAGCATCATCGTGTTGCGGGCTTTGCCTCCTGACCATGGATAGTTCTTGGTAACAGGCACCTGTTTCATTAATTCCACCGTATTGTTGAGCCCCAGAATGTCAAAGTCTGCCTTGAAATTCAGAACGTGATCATGCATTGATCCTGATAGAAAGTCATGGATACGATAGCCATAATCATGGTTATTGGCAAAGTAGGCTGACTGGATATAACCGGAGGCGCGTACTTCGACGCCAATGGAGCCGTCCAGGTAGAAGGAATAGCTGGCTGTGGTCAGCTTCCGGACAAACAGTAGAACGCTATTAGGGCCTCTTACCTGAACATGTAGTCATAGTTACCTACGGTGGAAACCGACCGTAGAGTGAAATACACATTCTTGGTATTGCTCACATACCACGAGGTACTGTGGCGCTGAATGGGGAAGTCGGCATCAAACTCAAAAAGGCAAATGCTGTCAACATGCGTATGCGTCGTCTCGGTTACGTAGAAAGAGCTGTTGAGATACGTAGCATAGGCAGGACAATCATATCCCTTGAGTAGTTGAAAGGCATATGGTCCAAACCCGTAATAGCTATCGAGATATGACGTCCCAGACTGTACAGGGTCATTTCCTAATAGTTGTAAGCATGCGTTTAATTATTCCCGCTTGGAAACGTAGCACTGTCTCACCTGCATAGTGTGCTAGGGCTTCTTGGAGACCCAGTTCATACAGAACTCGCTGTCCCTTATACCGGATATCATATAAAGACACACCTGTATCCCGTGAGAAACTAACGTAGAATGAGAAGTCCATCCAGGTGACATATTTCCGTTCCGTGTCGACCGAATACCGTGCTCCAGACGGAGCAACAGCCACTGGTGGATAATTGGCATCCTGAGGGAGCACGGGGCCTTCACGACCCGTCTGACCCCAAGCACCTTCGATATTGGCACCCAGCTTGATAAAGCCTGGAGAATAGTACGCCTTGCGAAATTCCTCGGTGGTCTCATAATAGATATCATTGTACAGCCAACCTTCGTGCTTCCACTTCGATGGATCACGACCAGTCACATCTGATTTTATGTAAAGTCCAAGGGGAAGCAGAGTTCCCATGTCAAACTTGTCGGTAGGGATACCCCAGAAGCCATCCCACCGGACGATATGGCCATCATCCTGCCAATAGGGGTCAATGCCCCAGATATCCAGTGTGTCATTGTCAAGGCCAAGTGCGGTGCCGTTCCAGAGATCCAGAGTGATGTCGGCAATGGTGGCACTTATGTTGTAAAGCCATTCTTGCTGAAGTTCTGTGTCCGCATCAAGGGTACGAACACGACCAAGTGTCTTGCGGGTATAGGGATATTCGAGTGGTTCCCAGGTAGTTGTACCATTCTTCACGGGCAAAGGGCCAACTAGAATGTCAGCATAGTAGGGCTCCTCAGAAGCGCGATGGACAAGGACTGCGTGGGCATAGCGGGCTGGAGGAGGGCCTGAATAATCGAGATATTGTAGGACATCGGTTTTGTTGGGCCGCATCAACTCAACTAGCTGGATGGTGTTGTCCCAGGGGCCAGCATCGTCACTGACCGTGAGGTTGAGCTCTGGCTGTTGGAAGAGCCACTGCACAACCGAGGCTGCCTCGACATTGGATAGTTCGTCCCAGACATTCTGAAACGGAGCTGTGATATGGGTGGCATTGTTCTCGACGCATTCCGCATCCCGGGTCTGCAGATTGTGCGTGGAAGGCTTACGCCCTCGACCCTGGCGTACCCATCTGGACTTGGGTAGAGGGTTTGGGCTAGCAACCACATCAACCGCCATGCTGACAAGCAGCAGGCAGGATGGGAGTGAGAGGCATGCCGGAGAAATTCTCATCTTGCACCGTAGCTCTGCGGGTGGATCTCCTAACTGAGAACTGGAAAATACAGACAGAGCATCCCTTTATATCGGCCACTTTCTGGCATTGGTAATTTCGATTCTCCTCGTCTTTTAGCTTGGCACTCAAGATATGCAACCAGTTCGGAAGAAATTATCGCTTGAAATTGCCCGACAACGAGGTGTTATCTACGAGATTGCTATATACCAAGGCCCAAGCGGCGATGCAACCGGCTGAATATGCCCAAAGAAGTATGTCCTACCACCCGGAGAGCTCAGAAGTCGACTGGGTTCGTGTAATTGATATTGTTCTGGAATCGTTCTCCCTGTAGACATCCTTGGCGTAGATGGCGCATGGCGCAAGATGACAGTGAGCTGGATGATAGGCGACCAGGGCAAGCCGCTGATAGGATGAGATAGCCATGGGATGCCGGAAAAAGACGAGAAGAAAGTATGTACCTTATCTACATGGCCCAAGAGTATGACCGTCAGATCGTGCGGGGGAATGACAGATATAGATAACTGCCTCATTGGAAGCTTTGATGAGCTTTCTCTGCGTGCGCCTGATAAGATCCACCAGATCAGCAAGAAAATTCCGAGCAGAGTCAAGATAAGAAGGGGGTTATTAATGATGCTTTCAAGGTTACCTTGATGGACTCTGATAGACATGTAACGGAAAATAGATGGATAACACCATGAGAGCCGATACGACTGCCTGCCTTGAACCACCACAAGTTTCCATTTTACATGATGTCGTTGATAAATTTGCGCCATGTGTCATGGCGATTAATTGTAGGTACAATGGCCGTGTTGTGTAAGTGTTAGGAAAGCTTTCCATTGGGGATAGTCCGAAGGCCCTTCTTGGCAAAAGATAAGATATGCATAGCAGAATCTGGTCTGAGAATGGGGGTTTTAGCAAAGAGAAGCAAGGTGAAAGTGGAGCCTTGTTCAATTCCGAAAAAATTCCAAGATGTACCATACAAAAAAGATGCCCTCTAATGGATGAGTGGCAATACCAATTCTATGCTTCGCAAAATTCTCAAAGATGACAACGCCATCTACTACCCTCGCTTTATGTAAAATCCATTAACTGTCAACTGTTTGTCCTTCAGGTCATCTCCAGGCTTGCGGATTCCCACTTTGTGCAATGGAACTCGTTCAAAGAGCTGTTGTCCACGTAGTTGCAGACTCCCATACCGGTCCGTCAAGGACGTATTCTGTGGCCGAGAATCCGGGCCCCAGGCTGGGTGGTTTAAAATATTGAGGGCAATGGAAGCGTCTGTCGCCTCGGCCATCATTTGATTCTCTGCTGATACCGGTTTTAGGCCTGAGGCATCAGGAGAATGTGAGTCGGGGCGAATAAATCCCAGGATGCGCACTTCGACCTTTGCCTGTCCTGGAAGGTTCACGTCATCCAGGAAACGCAGCGTCGCAACTCGTTTCAGAGCATCAGACATACTAACGCGAGCCAATTGAGAAAGATCAATCTTCAGCACGGAGAGAACTACTTGAATCCATCGACCAGGAGGCTGTTTCTTGGAAGTGGCGTCCTCCAGTCGAGCCCAGCCAAAATAGTAGCCGTGGAGTCGTCGAAGAGTCTGTTCCGGGGGCTTGACAAGAGTCATTCTTGGCATCCTCATATGTTCACGGTCACCAGGCATTTCGGCCAAGGAATGGAAATTTAGCGGGTATGGTGGGAGCGGACCCTGCTGGATATCAACATCACTACCACCGCGAACTTGAGCATATTGATCATTCGCCTCGGCAATCGTATCCTCCTTGACGGCGTATGCCGTTTCTGCTGCCGTCTGTGTAATAACTCCTGGTAGGTATGGCTGTACCACGTTTGTAACCGGGTTGATCACCCTTTCACTGAGAGTTTGAGCATAGCCGCCGATAGCCATCGCCCCTAGTTCTAATGGGAGGGTACTGAGACTCGCACCCCGAATGGAACTAGGATCCATGGAAGTAGACATTATCCTAAAAGTAGGGCTAGTGCATAAGACCTTCTTCTTTGGGCCATGGCAGAGCAGAATCGAATAATATCCGTCTTCGGCTCCTGCGGGAACACGTGCCACGACGGTCTCGCGCAGGATATGCTTATCTCTGATTCGGGATGGCGCCTTCTTGCGGAACTTGGAGAGGTCTCGCTGCCATGCTCGTTCATCGTTGGGATTCACCTGGTCAGGACGCAGAGCCAGGGTCGGGGTCAGATCAAGCCAATCATCATTCAACCGCATGAGAGCCTTGGCTTTCATGCCCGTTTTGCCCGTGAACCCCTTGTCCTGCAGCCAGTAGGTACGATCGGGCGGTAAGGGCGCATCGGCAAAGACGGAGATAGTCACCGTCGTGGTGATGCCACGGTAGAAGACGATGCCATGAGAATGTCGTAGAATGGTGAAATGTTTGGTACTCTCGGTGGGGTGTTCAATCAACCCTCCTAAGAAGTGGCGAGCGTCGGCGAAAGCCTTTTGGACAGACGACTGGGACTGCTGCTGAGGATGGGATGCGGAGGTAGAGATTGCCGCCGCAGGGAAGTCTGTCGCGGATCTCTGGAAGTCGTAGGAAGTAGGTAGCGGCGCGGACGATGGCCCGGCATTGGTAGGAGGGCGAAGGAAATAGCTATCAGTGGTGGCTCTGGACAAATGCTGTCGATCAGCTGCAGTCGATGGCCCTCCTCTGGACAACGGAGAAGGCGGGCCGGGTGGTTCTCTGGTAACGACTCCGGACGTTTGACCATATGGACTCACATTTGGAGTCGTATTGACGGAGAATGAAGCGGGCGATACTGGTCTTCGCCTGGCTCCGGATGTGTCAGGGTAGCCGTACATCGCACGAGGGGAATAAGACGAGAATTCACCAACAACCGTGTCAGGAGGGGTGCATGATGGACGAGGTCGAACTGCGCGGGGCGGAATGAGAGGCGGGCAGAGACAATGAATGGATCATGATCGCATTTAGCGATTTACCTGCCCGGATGGCGGCGGAGGAGCTCGTCGATAACCTTGATTGTTGTTGTACCGCAATTGGCCAATGGAGGCATCAATGCCAACGGGGGTTTTCTGTTCTCTTCTCGGCATTCATCGTCTTACTTCTCTCTCTCTGGTCGATCGAGACATCCCAGTAAGAAGAAAGTGGACAAGAGAGAAGAAAGGAGCAGAAGACAAGATGTTCGCGTCTTGTGAAATGTCACGTGCACTGCATGTGACACCAGTCTGTCTGTCCGGCATTATTATTCTGCGTTCCACACGGTGCAACCAACTGGAACAATATTGCTGTGCTTTGGGCTATTGCCCATACCCGAGAAGAATGTGATTATATTCCATCAGTGGAATTGACGTGCTTCCACTGTGTCATCTCATGCAGACTAACTAACATGGAGAGAGTTCGCCTCATCGGTGTCGTGGACAGGGGACAGGATCCCTCAGAGCATTGTCTTGCTTCCACACTTCTGCAGATAAACGAGCAGATCAGCAGTCAGCTTTACTCCAAATGTGGCCGAGGAGATTGATCCAAGCCTATGTGGCATAGCTGTTGTGGGTAACAGTTCCGACGTCTCTTCAGGAGAGCTAACTCAACATGAATGTCTATTTTTGACCAACTCCGCTGCTAGAGAAACAGCAGAAACGAGGTGTATCATTTTGCATCAGTCAGTTAGCTCCCAGCTCTGTCAAATTGCAGTTGTCGTCATAGCACCGAAGACAGCCACTCGGCATGGGCGTCGAAGAATCGATCGATGCAGGGCCGGTGCCAAATGCGACACCTCGATTTCGCCTATGAATGGTATTATTGAAGTCCCTTCACTCAAAGGGGTTGTTCTTCTAGCTTTCCTGTTATTCGTTGAAATGATTGATCCCATAACTGGCCTTTGCAACAGCCCCCTCAACTATCTTATTCTCGTTCCAATAGTTCTGAGCATGGATGGTGCACCACCGACTCTGTCAGATCAGTTCTTCAATGGCCCAATGAACCGAGACATGTCAAGATATCATTACTGGCAAGAATTCTGGGTCTCGTTACAGGTTCCCTGGTCATTGCTACTCCTTTTTTCTTCATCGTCCTACTGCTACTAGCACTTTCTTTGGACAGGAGGTTTATCGTAGATAATGAATGGAACCGCCTCGAGACGGGAATAAAAGTGGTAGGTTGCGATTTTGAGTATTACGTTGTGTCCCACAGGAAGCTCACTGTTCTATAAAGGCAGTCACTGCTTTCCCTCTTGTCTTCGCTGCTATTGTCGGACGCCTGGCTCGAGCTGCAGCGACATGGAGACTAGAGCAAGGTGCTCCATTGGGGGCATTGGAACAGCTTCTCTGGAGCTCCACTGTGTTTTGGTACCATCTCGATGCATATTGCTCTTAGAGAATTCAATCTTTTGGGCCTTTGTTTACTCCTCCTGTGGGCTCTTTCGCCTCTGGGTGGACAATCATCGCTTCACATCATTACAATTTCAAAGGATTTCATCTTTCTCCCAGGGTCCTGATGTGAATGCCGCTTATCTGTCTGCTCTCGTGTCCCCAGCAGCTGCCCATGCATCACCAATGGAGTTGTGAGGAATTGTTAAAAGTCCCCGTATTTCGCGGTTTCCCGCCAGTTCATCTACCAACAGTACAGGCTAGATTGATGTTCAACCCTTATCCGAAATTCCATACATCAGGATTCTTCTTGATCGGAACACATTTCTATTTTGCTGGTACTTGGGTGGCATTTAGTAAGTTACTCAGAATAACGACGATCAAGAAGAGCAGATGGAGTGGCAGGATTCTCAAGGACGGAACCAAGGGCATTTAGTGTGTATCTATCTTTTGTGTACCGGAAGAATCATTTCATGCCAACTTTTCTTGCCAATGCAGCAATTTCCCTGGGCCCCGTCCGACAACATCCACCAAGGACCAGCCCTTCCCAAGCATTTCGCCGTCTCTTGATCCCTTCAACAACCTCGCAGAATACATCCTCCCAAGGCTGCGCAGGCTCCTCTCCCTCCCTCTTCACCCACTGCTTCGTAGCGGGATCATACCTCTCCCCTCTCGTCCCATCAGGGTACAGAACCAACCATGGCCGACCAGACCGCGTCGCTGCCCATTCATCCGTAAAGCCCTCCTCCCGAACAAGCAGAGCCAGTTCATCCTCCATCACCCGGACGATGCGCTCCACGTTCCCGATCCGCGTACAGTTCAATCCAATCCCCCAAGGCCGCAGTAGACAAGCATTATCATTCCGATTCTGATCCCGTACCGGACCCAGCGCTGCCCGCACCCATTGCCGGACTTCGCTCTCATCGACCTCCTCGCTCGGAAAAACGCCGCATATCCACCACGGCTTCCTGGTGGTTCCGGATATAACGTCTCGTGCAGCTCCACGAATCGCGCGAACCTCATCAGCCCTCTTGACCGTTTCAAAGGCGACATATACAATCCCGTCCCAGGAAGCATCGTCTTCAGCAAACAACCGTAGCCGATCCGCATGCCATTTCCGCAGGGCATCCTCGGAATCCATTTCCACCGAATACAAACCCGTGTATTCTGTCGAGACGGGCGTCATGGTCGCGCCGTACGGGCCTAGCGAGAGCGCCACCTTGGCTGCGTTCAGTGGACGCGAGTGGGCGGGGTTGGGGGAGAACGCGCCCTGCGCTAGCGGGATAGCGGAGCGCATGTACCTCACTGCATCTTCGCGGGTGTACTTGGGATCGGTGTGGATGAAGCCCTCTATGCTTGTCTGGTAGGTGGCCGTGAGGACGATGTCGGCGCCCGCGTCGACAAAGGCGCGGTGGACATTGCGGAGGGTGTTTGGGTCTGTGAGCAGGAGATGCGAGGACCAGAGGGGGTTCTCGGAGTTGAAGCGGACGTTGTACGGGGGTGCTTCGAGGGTTGTTCCTAGCCCGCCGTCTAGGAAGAGGAGGGGGAGGTTGTCCATGATATAGGTGTCAACCGTTTCCTCATGTTCACCGCGGGTTTGGGGTCTTTAAGTGTCTGCGGGATAATGGCGTCAGAGTGGGGATTGCTTAATTAATCGGATATGAAGTGTAAGTAACTGGGTGTAACTACAGAAAAATAGCAAGGCTGGTTGTTAAACTTTAGGCAAACTTCCAGGCTATACTGTCTGGTGACAATGCTACATTGAATTGCTGAGAATCCCCTCCCATTCTCATTCTGTCAAACTCACGGTCTCAAATTCACAGCACATATCCAGAATGCATGCTCTGGTAGTAGAGGGTCGGTATGTCTGCCATCGTGTACCCTATATATATCTCCATCTCCAGCCATACTAACAACAACAACAACCACCACAACCAGCGAAATATCCCAAAAGGTAATGCTGAAAATCCTCACGAAGTTTGGATTCCAGGCAACTTGCCTCGGGAATAGCCAGGAAGCCCTGGATTACCTCGCGGATCCACGCTCGCCTAAGCCAGACATAATCTTCATAGATGTATGTCTTGTGGCCCTAGAGCGGCCTATCAACAGAATTAACCAGTGTACAATACTAAATGCCAAATAAAACCAGGCAAACATGCCAGTCCTGGATGGCATCAACGCAACCCAGATCCTGCGCACCCAACCCCCCTTCGCCATGGACCCGGTCCTCCACTGCACCCCAATCATTGGCTTGGGCGTGTCTTCTCTGGAACAACTGCGCAGGGACTGGTACGCTGAGAACTACTTTGACGATTTTCTGCGCAAGCCTTTTCGAATGAGCGAGATCCGGCGCGCTCTGCTGAGGTGGTCCAAGGGGCATTTGGCTCCGATGCCGGGTCAACAGCCTCTCCTCCGGGATGCCAATGCAGCCCAGCCGCAGAGGCTTGGACTGGCAAGGGGCTTGAAGAGGCCTGGCTTTGTGTATGTTAATAATTGGGGGGAGATGCCGTTGCGGAAGTTCCGCGGACCAAAGTCTTTGCTGTAGCTGCTGTCTTCCTTTAATGGAGTCATCGGGGAAATCATGATGGGATTGAATATATTTACTGGCAGCCGGATTACCTATCTCCATGGATGTCGTAGGCTAATATATGCTATTTATGACATGCATCAACCAGAGACCACCCTTAGACCAACCATTCGTCTATTGACACATCCCCAGTGCCATCAGCTATGGTAACCACAACAGGAATATCACCAAGGCCAAATGGATCTAATGGATCGCTTAGACCCTCTCCAGAACCATTGTTCCCAGGTCCACTTCCACCGGAGGGAGGGAAACCACCTGTGCCGGAGCCACCAGTATACGCAACCACAACCTCCGAGCCGCTGAGGATATCCGCATCCGTCAAAACCAGACCATCCTGCCTGATGTCGAGGACATGGGCACTATCCAGACCAACAGCCCCCTGGCTCGTCTCAGCAACAGCACCGGTGAACGTGACCTTCCCAAAGTCAACCATCGGGACAAGACCGCCGCTCATTTCGAAGTCCTCGACGATCCACTCCGCATTGACACCCTGTAAGGTCGCAGAGGTATTCGGGGCACTGAGCGTTTTCGATGCTTTTTTCCCGGAAGTGTGGTTCTCGATGACGGCGACGCCGTGACTGTTATCCGACGTTCGTACATAGGCGACGATAACATCGCCGGCGTTGATGTCGAGATCAAAGTTAACTGCTGTATTTGGCAGCCATTCGTACCACGCTTGATACGACGCTTGGCCGTTCTGCAGGATGAAATCCACGCCCGTTTGCAGGATGGCATTGCTGGATGTATCCCCGTCGATACCAATCCACGCAGACGCAGCTTGGTAGCCCTCACTGCCACCCAACGCCGCTGCAGCCGTAGGCTTGGGAACAGTGAAAGTGGCAGATACGGCCGTGAAGGTCGCTTGGGGAGATTGCGGTTCCTCCAGAACGGCTCCGCTCCAGTTGTTGCTGTATTCTGCTTGGCTGGAGTTGATGTGAGTAAAGTTCTTAAACTCGTTGACCCCCGTCTTCTCTATACCATGGGTAAGGTGGGAGAATCCGGGCATGCGAGTCTTGATACGCTGGGCCAGACTTCCTCTAGGCGCCGCCAGGGCGCTGCCTGCTAGCAGGGAGGCTGCAAAGATGCCGGTAACGAGCTTCATAACAAATAATATCGAATAAAGAAAGGAAATTAAAAGAGCAGAAGAATGCTGAGATGGCCAGCACCTACTTTTAAAAGGAATGATTTTGGGGGGTCAAAGAATGCAGGGATATTGGCGATGACCATAAATATATGGGATTCGTTATAATGCACACATATACCTCAGTTGCTTCAGTCTGAAACAGCTAGGTCCCTTTCAAGGATATCTATCCTTGTAGAACCCTGCCGTCAGCTTGTTCTGCACAGGGACCGACTGCATTGCATCCCAAAATGGTAGTATCGCAGTGATATTGCTGTACAGTAACAAATCAACTGTCATACTTGTAGCATGAGAAATGAGCCCCGTCACAAAAACTTCAGCGCAATTGTTCCACGTAATGCATGATGCAAAATGCATTTGAGCACAGGAGAGACTGGATCCGAAGACGGTTCTGCTGCCCAACTCTTTGCCCTTCATTTGAGATTCAGGCCACTAGATGAACTGACCCCCATGTGTCAAGTCCAGGATGAAGCATCGCACGGATCGGGCCCCTGCATTCATTAGCAAATTAGAGCAAATGAAGGAACGAAAAGGACGAGAATACCCTGACAGCTATCAGGGGAGGATTCGTAACCGCCCCTATATAGAATATACAGCGGTTAGAAATCATTGGGCGTGACGAAAGGAGTGAAACAAGATGAAACGGACAACAGACATTTCCAGCAGAATAGGTAAATTGTAGCAAGAGGGATCTGGACTCTTTCTATGCTGGGGAGGGTCTGTGAGTCCCAGCGGCATACCATATTTTATGCATGCTTTCTGGATGGGTATGCGCCTATAGACAGACATGTTATATACCAGAAGCGTTGTCACTGTGGCAATCAGCTGCAATATGCCATGTATCATGGTCATTCTTCCTCGAAGAAGAACAGAAATGGAAGAAATTTAGAGCAGACCGGGCTCATGGTCACAACCTCTTCTCCCTCTCAAGTAGAGACACACGGAAGATGCAGAAAATGCAGAACACAATGCCAAATAAATTGCCCTAGAACTGTACATGCAACGCACAAGTTTTTGTCAATGCACTTCCACACTCAACAACTGAAGTAGAAGATCATGAGAAGTCCATGGATGCATCAAGAGGCTCTATTGTCTAGGGGCATTCGTTGCGCTTCACAGATTCGAGACACCGGCTTTCTGTTGCACGCACTGGAGCTTCCGCATGAAGGCTGTTGGATCATGAGACTGGAAGGATCTCAGCCCAGATAAAGTGTATAAGAAGACCTTACCCTGTATAAATATAGAGACACCTTTTGTTCCTTCCATCGGACCAGATCCTATAGGTATAGGAGTTCTGCATAGTCATCCCCAAGACTTCTGAGGAGAGGGTAAACCCTTTCAGCAGCTTGTTCTTCCAAAAGACCAGTCATTCCTGGAATATCACCGTCATATTCCGCCACATTTGGGAAATTGCGCTGAACCATGAAAACAACAATAAATGATCTATAGAGATCTTCGGAATCAGGGCTTCGGGAAGGATCTTCTCGACACCCAAGCGCTCTTGGAGTCCATATCGGAGAAATGAAAACCCCGCTCTCTGCACCAAGTGTCGCACAAGTGTTGATAATGGCAGAGGAACAGTATCCCGGAGTTGGCATGTGTCTGGCTCCCTCGTTTTCCCCGGAACCGATGCGAGTCAACGAGCCTGAGCATTCGGAATTCTGGAGAGAGGCGCAGAAAGGCCGCTGGGCAGCGAACCAACACGAGACTCCAATTGATGTTGCTAGCCTTGTATACAAAAGTGAAGCAGAAAGAGTTGAATATATAAGTAGAAAGCTGCTAAACAGCATTTACAAAGGAAGGTTGATGATGGCAGTAAGACCAGCGATGAAAGATTTCACGTAAAGGATGGGCGTTGTTTGGACTCGAAAATTTACACCAATGTAAAGCACATGATTTCATATACACTGCTTGTAGGCCAAAAAAAAGTATGGCTGCATCTCAGTCGATCAAGAATCCTGCTGAAATGTGAGACATAGTAGGGAGCCTCATAAATACCTCCATGTTTACTCAATTCGCTCTTAGTGAGATGAGGGTGGCTGTCTAGCCACGAGTCTCACAGGGTCATCATCTCCTGCATATCCTCAATGGGGCCCATCGAAGGGTTCCACACTGTCGGCCTGCCATGCATAACCTTTTGCCACGCAGGGCTTTTTGCCTTAACCCCAGCCCAGCGCTGTAGCTCTGGAGGAACAAGTTCAGCATTGCTCGCATCAACGCAGCGCAGCACAAGCGGAAGGAGATGGCTATCGAGCACAGTGGGGCCCACCTGGGTGCCAAAAGTCCATTCGGCCTCGGTGTCGGAAGCACCGCTTTGCCTGCGGTGCTCTATAATCTCTGCAAAGATGGTCGTCAGGTCTGCGTGGGCTTTGGCCACAATGACTGGCTGGAAAGCTACGCCGTAATTTTTGTTGTGGCTACATGATCGAGAGAGATTCAGTACTGGCAGTGAGGGACAGAGAAAACAGGAGACGAAGGGTGACATACAATCTAAGCTTGGCCTCAAGAGCCGTGCGGTATTCCGGGCTGAGATCATTCTTCCTGAGGATATCCTCCACAGGTGAAGGGTTATGCTGCTTCATCTCTGCTGTTGGGTTCTTGTTGCTGTATGATGGGCCATGGATGGCATGGATCCTCTCAAGGAGGTCCCTGATGACGGTGGCATGTTTTGCTGGCAGCATGGCTGGGTAGTGCTTCTCAGCCAGGTATAGTGAGATGGAGAGACTATCGGTAAGTGGCTGCTCGAGGACATTGCCAGTCATCGCAGGAATCTGGCCATTGGGGTTCACCGTGAGGAGGTAATGCTCCTTTAGATTCTCATTCTTGCGGTGGTTGACAAAGCTAAGTGTGATCTTCTGGGGAGCCTGCGCGTCGCGCGTTATGGGGCCAAGTTGAATGGTGTGGCGGACCATCATAGAGTAGAAGGAGAAGGGGGAGGAGTAGAGCGTGTACTCTGCCATCCTGTGTTGAGTACGAGATGCAGCCAGGATAATTAGACCAGCAGGTTCCTCGAGTAAGTGCTGAAATTGTTTGAGAGGCTATTCATTAATAGTTTTCTGTTAGTAATCAACCAGTTATTAATAGTTAACTGAGGATGATTACTCCAAGCCTGCCGCTGCATGGATGCAGAGGTGGGAGGGGGGTCAAAACTCCTTGTCACCATTCAAAAACGCCATCCTATGGCTCTATAGCAGTTATTATTGAGTATGAGATCTGGTATGCACTTTTTCGCCAGTACTGCTCTTCTTTGCCAGCAAAAAGACAGCACCTACGTCTGCATTGTTTCTGGCCATTGTTACTGTCACCACTATTCTCATAACCACGATATCGCCATATTGGCTATGGCATATTATACAAATTTGCTGTGAAGAGTCCTCGGCGAATCGTATTAAGTCAAGTGCTCATATGTATGATATTCCATGCAGATATCTGTTGATAGTTATTGGTATTCTGTGTTGGTAGGAGAGAGCAGGGTCTGCTGCTGCCTCAGCTAAACCAATTCTGATACTCATTTCAGTCTTCAAGTTGAACTATGATATGTTACAAAAGCCGTTAATGGTAATATATACATAGTTAGCCAGCGTAGGAAACATTCAAAAGAATTTGACATGGCAAGAGAATCAAAAATAAAATGAAAATATGGCCAAAGACTATCCCTACTCCATAGTATGCTCCCAACATTATTTTACAAAAGGAAGGTGGCGATAGCAGCAAGACCAGCAATGAAAGAGAGAGAATATTCCCTTAGGCCCCCAGAAGGCCCAGATGCCGCACTGCCGGTGTGGGTAGCGTTATTATTACGGTGTCTGTGTCTCCGCGAATTGGCTACAACTTCAGTCAAGCTGCCGGGTCCATCCGTGGACTTGGCAACAGGCATGCCATCGTTGAAAGCGACATTGGCTGCGTCGATCCAGATAGTTTCGGGATTGAGGATGTTCTCCGCCGTGTAGAACCGACGGAACTCGGCCGCCTCATAGATAAATTGCAGAGGGAGGGTGGTATCTTCTTCGCGGAAGGCACTGCGGAAATTGACTCCAACACCGTAGAACCTCAATGGGAACTCTGTTGGTGGAATTGGGGCGATAGACTTGAAGTGTTCCAAGTCACTATCGGAAAGGATTGGGGTGGAGCTGTTCTCAATGATCTCAAATGCATCTTCGGTCATCTCAACGATGTAGTCCTGGTCAATGGACTGTCCTCCCTTGACGCCACCAATTGCCTGCATGGGGCCGAGTTCCGGTAGGCCGCCGAAGACAATGGATCGGACACCTTGCGTCTTCATGAGCTCGACGAATACGGTGCATGTGGAGGCACAAAATCCGTCTGTGAGGATCACAATATCATCGGCAGCAAACGGTGGCTTTGAAAAGGGAAGGGGGATGCCACCGTAGCCGACAATGGGCTCACTGGCATCTGATACCAAGTTGAAGTAGAAGTTGGCATACAGTGCGGAGGAGGGGATTTCATGAAGCAGATACGGTCCGTACAAGTCCTCCCAGGTGGCGAAGTGGGTTTTCTGGTCAGGCTTGACCTGGGAACCGAGGGCAATGTTCAATTGGAACAATTCAGGCTGGCTTTCATTGACGGTTGCCAGTGCTTGTCCTATGTAGTTTATGGCGTCGTGTGAACGGAAGCGAGTGGCAGAGTAGAGAGGAGTCTGTGGGAAGAAGATATGGAACAGGTCATAGCCAGACAGGATATCACCACCAGGGTTAGCAGACAAGTCGAGGACCATCTTCGTCTTTACATCGAGAGTGGCATTCCTGATAAAGTCAACTGCACTCTGGGCGAAAGTCGCAGACTCATTGAGAGGTAGAACACCATCTCCATAGGCTGTGCCTCCGAAAACCTCAAAGGTGGGAACCTGCATAACGGCAACATCATCCAGACCGGAACCCGAAAGATAATAACCCACAAGAAAGTTATATGGATCTCGAACGACGGGTTCAGGATATCCAGCGGGGCCTTCGCTGGCTTCTGTTGCGATAGCAGATGAATCATCGGATGTATCTTCAGAGTCGTCGGCGTGATTAACGCAGAAGAGTTCAAATAGTTCCTCACCATCGGTGGCCGGGAACTTAGACCCGAAGAATTGGGCAAAAGTGTCTGTCCGCCACTGTGAGCCATTCTCAAACGTAAACTGAAACGAGGACGCATTGGGCCAATATCCAACGGTGGCCCACGAGTCGCTGAATTCGTTGATGGGCAAAATGTACTTTGCAGGAGAGTAAAATATCGAATTGTATCTATGCTCATGGAGCATCAATCTGTCAGTCCCACTGTCTTGATGGGAAAAAAGGAATAAAAAATCGTCGAAAGGAATGACATACTGCGCATCATAGTCCTGGTTTGCCTGGAGCAGGGCAAGTGTCTCCATGAAATCAGATGCATTGTGGCCATTAATCTGTGCTACAGCAGATACTTTGGCACCGGAACCCTTTTGCACAAGATCATCTAGTATATTCAACCAAGGAGTCAGGAATCTGAGCCATCATCATCAATAGTTCGAACATGCCCGAGAGACAACATACCGAGCAACCAAATCTTGGGAATAGTCGTCCCATCATCCGAAACAGAAACCAAAGCACCTGGCACGCTGAAAGTGAATATCACTGTCGAGCACGGCTTGATATAAAAGTGACCATCGTTCGCTGACCGGACGAGGTGAGTAAGTTCCAGATCGAATTCATACTGGCTGTCGAATTGACCTTTCGAAGCCCGGTCACTGATGCTCTCGAACCACCCGAAAAAGTCTACCGGGTCGGCATTATATTCGGGTGGAGGATCTTTCAGAAGCTCGAGGGTCGACTGGAACTCGAAGTACTTCCAAATTTCGTGGAGAAAGTCAACGGCTAATGTGGAGTTGAATGGCATGGACAGGAGGCAATCCTGCGCCAGCTGGCCAGGTATTATGACAGGAGAAGACGCTGAGAGAGAACATTTCCAGTTAGGGGGACTGATTGATTGGGCTGTCAAAGGGATAGGTAGGGATTTCATACAGTCATTATTCGATGCTGACTCAACCTGACTCTTCACAAGGGCACAGGGCGATGTTACGGCATCCTGCCTGGGCACTGCGGTAGCGGTAGCAGTCAAGGCAAGAACAGAAAGACCTGCCACGGCCAAAGTAACAGATGGAGACAACATGGTGGATTGGGTACAGCAATGAAGACCTGCCGCATGGGCTCACCACGATGGACTGAGACTGGGAAAGGCGACTCTGGTGTACGGACGATGCGAGGTGTATTATAACTTCCAGACATCTAGTTTGGCGCAAATTACGACGTACCATTGGGAATGGGTCGCACACACAGCCTCGGATCCTTTTTTTAGTAAATCGACGCAGTTGATTCATCGCAGTCCTATGAGGCGAGACAGTCTTCTGAAGGGCTCCAGCCAAGGCAGCGCCTGTTTCTGTGCGACCCTCAATTTTGCAATGGGAGAAGAGACAGTGGATCAAGACCACTTGGATTCCTTTGCTAATTGTAAATAAGGCCTCCCACAAGATCCCAGAGGATTCTTACTATTGCAGCAGATCGATGTAGCATGTTAGCGCTTATCTCAGATTGTTAGTGATGGCCGCGTCTGTAGTCTGTGGGGCTGCGGGCTCTCGTAACTCAGCCACGGCACATATTGGCGTTCTTTCAACAGCGAGCCCAGGGCTGTGCGAAAACCTGCCTGCTGCTGTTGGCATATCCGTCTATTCTATCGCAGCTGGTATGTGCCATGGCAGGTATCCAGCTATAATTGCTCCATCCGTTGGAACAGCGGGACAAGACTATGTTTACATTAGCCTTGAGTCTATCCAAACGCCAAGCACTTGGCAATTTTCTTAGAAAGACCTAACAGTGCCTTCAGCCTCCGACGTTTGGGACTTGAACCTGCTGCATAGTCAGAACAATGGCCTGCTAACAGTTTCAAGAGAGTTCCATCTATCACCTCTCCTCCACAGATACAGCGTCTCCGATTATACCACCGGTCATGATCAGCAATTCGCGCCGCGTTTTAGTTCTTCGCTCAGATGGGACGTCCAGCTGGACGAATTCCCCCAAAGCTGCTGGGAGGGGCCCATTGCGTTGGGGGCGAGGATCTTTCGCTGCGATGCGAACGGCCTGATGTACTCATGATGAGAAGATCTGAAGAAAACAGTTCAGAAACAACGGAGGAATTTCACACCGAGAGTCGTTATCTTATATTGTACTCACCGTTGCTCCAGTTCCCGGAGTGTTGGGCCATGGTTCAGCCTCGCTGCATCCCTGTTCCATTGGCTGTGGCGTTGTTAATAAGGATGCAGCGACGCAAAAATACGCTAAAAAACCGCCTTCCTATTTAGTACTAAATTGCGCTATTTGACCTCTCCGCCTAGGGTTTGGTATACCAACCATCTGCAGATAGTAGTAGTAGTATCGCCTGAACACAATGTGGCATAGAGTTCGATAAATTCTGCGGTAGCCCCATTCAATTGCACGAAGCTTGCATAGCGGGAGTTAAATCCTTATTCTTAGCCATAGAGAGTGTACAGAGATTTGAAGCCAAACATGCTCGTGTTGTTTTGCCTCCCAGAATTTTGGGCGGTGGATTTAGCTTGTTTTTGCATGTTAAAAACTTTTGAACACCCACTGTAACTATGAAAAGAGAATAGATATAGTCATATAGATACGCGTTATACAGAGTAGCCTAGTTTCTAAAACAAAAATGAACACGAAAAGATCAGTGTATGTAAATAGATTAACAAAAGGCATGTCCCAGGTCTTCAATGGATGTATGCCACTTCCGCATCCGATGGACACGATAGGACACACATCTAGTACGTCGCTGGTCAAAGTCGAAACTTCGTTTCAATATAAGCACTTCTTCGGCACAACCACAGTCATGGAAAGGCTGGATTGCAATTTGACATCCGTGCTAGAAGAGGGATCCGATGAGAACCATGCGCCGACGGTGTGATGGGGAATCATATTAATTAGATTATTCTTCGCAGACATGCTGGATCAGGGCCTGCTGTGCATAATTACAACAATATACTAGATGAGACAGTTAAGGTCATAACTCCGTGGACGTAACAGGCTAGAGTTCTTCATGCCCAGTTTGCTTCGGGGGGAGGAAGTGGCCGTTCTTCAATTCCTGCCATACAAGGTCGAAGCGAGCACCCATGTACCAAGCAAGACCAACCTATACGCGGCGCGTCAGTAGCGGCCAAGGAATGGAGGCAAGTCCTGAACTTACCATTATTGACGTTATAAAAACGAGAATGATCAGGTTCAGGATAATCACAAAAAACACATCGCTACGCGCCTCAGCGCTCTCTTTTGCGGCAACCTCGTCAGCTTCAGACTTCTGGCCCTTCACGCGACGTTGCGCTTCTTCTGCTGTCTGAGAGGGGAACAATGTCTCGATCCACTTCTCAATCTGCAAAGTATGTCAATATATACATTACCATACGGCAATAAACATTTCCTCACTGACCTGGCCGCAGACAATGCTGATCCGAAGGAAGTTCGGATCCTTGGGGGTATTCTTCTTATGAATCCGACGGATGTACCGGCGAAAAGCAACGGATACGACCTGCAAATTCTGGGTTGATTCAATCATCAATTGGCAGGCATCGCCCTTAGTGATCTTGATGTTGCGCTCAAACACGGCAGGATTGCGGAAGCAAAGTTCCAACGTAGCAATGGCCATAGACTGGGGAATAGCACAGAAGTTGAACACGCTCTGCTCACGGAGGCCAGCCAGATAGAATAGACACTCATTCACATGCTCGAGGGCGTTCAAAACCATCTCAGAACTACAATTCAACGCAGCCTCGCGGTGTTCAGGTTTAAAGAGATCCTCAAACTGATCAACATGCTTGGACCAGATCTCTGTGGGCCAGAAACGACGGTTGTCATCAAAGTCTTCCCGGACGTCACGAATGATGTTTGTCTTCTGCAGAAAGAGACCCATGGACTTGTGCAGATCAGGGCGCTTGAGCAGGGCAGGGTTTCCAAACTTCGCTTCCACAAAGAGGCGTGTCAGACCGTCACCAACCAGACCAGCAACGTAATAGCAGTAGAGGTCATATGCCTCAACCGTCTTCACGGAGGCATCTCCAGACTCGGCTTTGCTACAGTAGTCGGCCATCCCGTTGCCCATCTTCTCTGTGATGTCCCTGATAATGGCCTTGTAAGCCGGCTTCAACTTCTTGAACTCAGTAATGACATTATTGAACTGAACCAGCAGTTCACGGTCTTTCTCCTCCGGTCTATTCCCATTGAAGGTCCAGCCGTCTTTCTCAAGGAAATCCTGGAAATTTCGGAGGAGGGGCTCCTTTGTCTTCAGAGGGATGGAAGTATCATCCTCAATGGTGTCCAAGCCCCGAAGAGTCAAATAGAAAATGCAAACGGGAACGAGCAGTTCCGGATGCAGTTCTTTGATGACAGCACTGAAACTTCGACTCGTCAGGTCGAGAAACTCAAAGCATTTCTTCAGCGTTTCTGATTCGTTTTTCTGATCTCGCTCATGAACAGGATTGTGCCAAACTTTCCTATGACAAAAGGCAACTGGTCAGTGGATGAATGTGGAACATGCTGCAAGGAAGACGCGACGAGGACAGGGTCGGTATCGAGGCCAGGGGATCAGACAAACCATTGTATAATTGACCGCAATTGGAAGGGGTGGAAAAGGAAATATAAAGCATTTGATGCAATACCCATTGTGACACTACGGCAACATGGGATAGGGGAGAAGGATAAACAAAGGTGGGTTTCGTGGAAGAAAAAGAGAGACAACTAGCTTAGAATGTGGAAGATGTGAGTGAGGACTATTGAGCAACACCAGTAGACCTGGAGCTTCAAGGCTCTGTTCAGAACAGAGCTAGAGGGAATGAAAAGGGGAGAGGGGAGAGAGGGATGGAGAGGACAAAAGAAGAGCAAGAATAGAGGGAGAAAGGGATGAAGACAAAGAGACGAGAGCAACACCGTGAAAAAGGAAAGAAAGGAAAGAGAACTGTGCGCTACTGTGAAAACTGCCCAGTTAGGCTTAGTGGTATCAGTTTGAGCCGCTTATTGGTCAGTTGCTCGGCGGTCCGGCTGTCAGGATTGTGCAATACACGATATTACCATAAAATACTCTATGTCTGCTGGTACACGGACCCAGTTGCGGGCACCGATACATACATATTACATTACAATACTTGTATCACGTGTTTACTGCCGGCCGTACGTCCCCGCCCATGACGAAACAGGAATAATCACGGCGCAGGGAAAAGCGTCAAGGGTAAAAAAAAACAACAAAAAATCCCAAAACAGACTGCCCTTGAGACGCTCCTGCACATATTTTGGAAGGCTTGGTTGGCTTTACTTGCATCATTTACTCCTGGTGCCTGACCCCACAATCCTTTGGACGTTTTATTGGTGGCCTGTTTGAACTTGTGCATCCAGCATGGTCGCAGACACCACCTACTATGATATCCTGGGGGTGCCACCCACGGCCACCGAAATCGAAATCAAAAAGGCATATCGCAAGCTCGCAATTGTCACTCATCCAGGTTTGTAGTCTCTTCTCCCTGCCTCACTTCTCCGGCTAACTTTAGCGATTCACAGATAAGAATCCCGGGGATGCAACGGCACATGAGAAGTTCCAAGCTGTATGTTCCTCTCGCTCATATCCTTGTTTTTATTTCGAATATACTATTCCTTCCGGGTGATCCGGCACCGTCTGCGATAACTAACGCCCTTGTCCCGTCCAGATTGGAGAGGCCTATCAGGTTCTCAGCGACCAGGAGCTACGAAAGCGATATGACAAGTTTGGTAAAGAAGATGCGGTACCGGGAGGTGGCTTTGGTCAGTAGTCTTTGACGTTCTACTCGGTTGAATCCACCGCTAATGGCCGTCTACAGAGGATCCGGCCGAGTTCTTCTCCATGATCTTTGGTGGGAGTGCCTTTGTCGACCTTATCGGAGAAATTTCGCTTATGAAGGACCTAACTACTACGATGGACATTACAATGGAAGCGGCGGAGGAAGATGAATTGGCAGAATCGACCGAGGAGAAACTGAACATCCATGACGACGCTGCTGCAGGCACCTCCGAGCAAGCTGCAGGCCAGCCATATACACCTGCGCCACGGCGACGTCTGGGACAACAGGCCATTATGGATAGGTCGGAAGAGGAAGCACGGATGGAGGCAGCCGGTCTGACCTCGGAGGAGAAGGAATTGCGCAAGAAGGAGCAGAAGAAGGGTGGACTAACCAAGGAGCAACAGGATCGCTTGGCCGCGTACGAACTGGAGCGGAAGCACGCGCGCGAAGAACGAGTTAACACGCTTGCGAACAAACTTATTGATCGGATTAGTATCTGGACAGAGACTGATAAAAGCCCCAACGTGACGCGTGCTTTCGAGGAACAGATCCGCCACGAAGTCGAGAACCTCAAAATGGAATCCTTTGGTATCGAGATTCTCCATGCCGTTGGTGCTACCTATGTTCAGAAAGCCACTTCTTTCCTCAAATCGCAAAAGTTCCTTGGTATTTCGGGCTTTTTCTCGCGGTTAAAGGACAAGGGTACACTGGCGAAGGAGACGTGGACTACCATCTCCACAGCGATCGATGCCAAGATGACCATGGAAGAGATGGCCAAGTTGGAAGAAAAGGGTGGGGAGGATTGGACTGATGAGAAGAAAGTAGAATACGAGCGGAAGGTGACGGGCAAGATCCTCGCGGCCGCATGGCGTGGTAGCAAGTTCGAGATCCAAGGTGTGCTCCGTGACGTTTGCGATCAGGTTCTGGGCGACAAGCGTATCAGGCTGGAGAAGCGCATTGAGCGTGCTCATGCCCTTGTGATTGCTGGTAATATCTACCAGAAGGTGAGGCGATATATCGATATATTTTCTTCTGCGGCTGTTTGAGACTTGAATACTAACGTCCTTATCTCTTCTACAGGCCGAACGCGACCCGGATGAAGAAGGAGACTACATGGCCTTTGAACAGCTCATGGCGGAGGCCATGTCGAAGAAGGGCAAGGACGAAAAGAAGAAGAAGAAGGAGAAGTCGAAGCATGAACACTATGTTTCAACGGCGTGAGCCTGTCATTATATTATTTATCCTGTTGTTTCATAATTACTTTCTTTCTCTTCATTGTACTTACAACATCATCCATGCTTTACATGCTCTTGTCCCTAACTGCCATCATTCCCATGCTCATTGGAGTCGCTCCTAAATTATAACGTCACGTTTTCTTATTCGGACAATCTTTCTCTGGTTGAACCCTATGTATAGCCTGTCTCCGGAGGGTGTAATGTTTCGATCGAATGAACGACTTGCTCATCTCTAACTAATCTATTGCTGCTGCTGACTTTCCTGTCCCATGGCTATACAAATACCGCACGCAACGGCTGATCTCCGTGCTTCCGACGGAGATTGCCGAATTATCAACCTGCATACTCCGTACTTTCAGGCATGCTACGGATGCGCCGGGAGATAATAATGGTCTGAATTTTGCAAGCCACCGGACTGATATGTGCGTCTCCTTATAGGGCCCCCAGCCCCAGCTCCATCGCTTCGGTAAGAGAAAGCGGACACTGTTGGGATTGGGAATACGAGTACCGATTGCTAAGTACCCAGTTGAAGCGACGTCAGCGTGGAAACTAGATATCATGGTCTTCCCAACCTCGTCGACGGTGAACCGACGGCCCAGCTGCAGCCAGAAGTACGGTCCAGGACCCATTTCGAGGCGATGGTACCGTACCTCACCCCGGTAACCTTGCGTTCCAACTAAGGAATTCGCACGGCGATCATCCGATCGAAGAGACCGTCTGTAGGTAAATAAATTCCCCTGCAGGCCTCATCGGTCGGGCCATGAGTTGACTCACTCCCTTTGCACTTTCTCCAGGGACAACATCGTGTCAAAATGCCGCAATTCCTGCACTCATCGACCGCCGTGCTTGCGGTGATCGCACTCGCTGCAGCGAGTCCGTCTTCGCATGTACCAAGGGCTGCGCCTACTGGGGCAACCTATGCATCCGGATTCGACATCATGGCTAGCTGGGGGAACCTGTCGCCCTACAAGGCCGCTCCGGGCTTCAATGTCTCCAAGGGCTTTCCCAAGGGCTGTGAGCTCTCACAGGTTCACGTCCTGCATAGGCATGCACAGCGCTATCCAACCCCTTACCCACTCGACGGGGGTGGAATAGAGAGCTTCAGCGAGAAACTCGTGAATTACAGCAAGACACATCCCAACGTGACAGTTGGACGAGGGCCACTATCATTCCTGGATGACTGGAAGGATATGATGGGCGAGGATCTTTTGCTCGTCACCGGTGCTGCGACGGAGGCGACTGCCGGTGCGGACTTTTGGACGAAATATGGAAGAGTGCTTTATCGCGCTCCTGCAGGTGTTCCAACCTGGGACGAGTCGTTGAATGTGTATCCGAACGGCACTGCACGCCCAAAGCCCGTGTTCCGCACCACGTCGCAGGACAGAATTCTGGAGAGCGCTCGGTGGTGGCTGAGTGCGTTGCATCCCTTCCTTCTAGACAATATGAGGCTGTCTGTGTCTGTCTCTCTCTGACCGGTGCTTGTAGGCGGCTTTTTCGGGAACACTGGAGCCAATAGTTCGTACGATCAGTATGATCTGGTGGTTATTCCAGAGGTTTATCCGTTCAACAACACTCTGGCATCCTACGACTCCTGCCCGGGTGATGAAGCCGAAGGGTAGGCAGCGCACATTCCACGCAGAACTTGGCATTCACCACTGACTCCCTGTTTGTCAGAGACAACTCCGCCGAGGACTTCGTCCCCAGATACACGAAGGATGCCTTGAGGCGTCTCTCTGCCTATCTCCCGGCGGACTTTAACCTCACCGCGATGGACGTGTTGGCCCTGCAGAACCTCTGTCCGTATGAGTATGCGTCTCTCGGCAGCTCCTCGTTCTGCTCCCTGTTCACCGAACAGGAATGGAAGGACTATGAATACGCTCTCGATCTGCAGTTCTACGGAGACTACGGCTTCGGGTCACCCACCGGTCGCGCCCAGGGCATTGGCTATCTCCTCGAACTCGCAGCGAGGCTGCAGTCCAAGCTGATCTACTCGTCTGACACGAGCATCAACTACACGTACGACGACAACACTGCCAGATTCCCTCTCGGACAGCCTCTGTACATGGACATGTCGCACGATGATATCATCCACTCGGTTATCACCGCGCTGAGCCTTAATTACTTCAAGTACGGTCCCCACGGACTCCCGGGGAACGTCAGCCATGCTCCCCCGCGAACCTTCCACCTCAACGAGGTTGCGCCATTCGGCGCCCGATTGTTCTCGGAGATCTGGACCTGTCCGTCGAACACCAACTTCCGCAGCCTCCGACCCGTGGTTTACCAGAACCTGGATCTGACTAAGACTGAGGGAACGAAGGACTACATCCGGTTCGTGCTGAATGAGGCCCCGTTGCCCCTCGAAGGGTTGCCGGGATGTGGAAACAGCACGAATGGATTCTGCGAGGTTCCCAAGTTCCTGAGCGGTATCCCGACCCTCAAGGAGGATGCGATGTACCAATTTGCCTGTTTTGGCAATTATACGACGGGAGGTCAGGTTGGAGACGGCCGTCCGGCGCGCAAGTAGGCATTGCATCTTGATTCTCCGAAGATGCGGCTCGAGCCGTTTGGTTTCTATTTTGGATATCTCCCATCATGTACGATGTAAGAACGAATGCACGGTGTAACTCAAAATGAGGCCCCAAACGCCCCAATAGAAGCGCATTCCAAACATAGAACGCCCCCTAATAAACTTCAAACTGATCGTCCGCGGGATGGCTTACGGTACGGCCCACCTTTGTTTGACGAAGCAATCCTCTTTGGGTAGACAGAACACTGAGAACAGGCACTTGTCTTTCACCCCACAACTGTCAATCCCCGGGGCAGTGTTCAATAGTCTTCCTGTCAGATACCGGTACGTTGCCCCGTTGGCAGGGGGTTAATGGATCAATGCATCCTGACTGCGCCGAGACTTCCTCTAATTTCCAGTCCGGGGGAGCGATGGCGGCCCCAACGGCCACTTCAATAATGAGCCATCAACAATGATACCGGGCCAACGTACTACACATCAACCCCTTAATGGGCAGAAGGGATCGTGCACTGCATTACCCGATCGGTTCATCAGGCAACCAGCGGGACCCGGAGGACGTGGAAGTCTGGGAGACGATCCTGCGGGTCACAAATTGGTAAATATAGCCATCTGCTTGGCATTGTTTGCGTCGGCCAAAACCTCAGGCATGGAGGAAACATAATAAATAAATAGGCACTGCCTGTCCTCCTTTTCCATATCGTGGGTCTCAATTGCCTTCATAGATCAAAAATGAGAGCCCTACTGTCTCTGTCTGTGCTTGCGAGTGGCCTTGCTGCGCTCTGCAGGGCCACTCCTATTTCCGCTCGCGATTCTTATGTCGTGCATGAGAAGCGCGATCTATCCTCGACCACTGCCAAATGGACGAACTTGGGCCGGCTCGCGGCTGATTCTGATCTGATGGTGCGCATTGGGCTGAAGCAGAGTAACCTCGACAATGCGCATATGTACATGCGGGACATGTTGGTTCCTTCGATTTCCTCGTCATCATCATGGAAAGATGTTCGCTAATGCGTATCCCATTGCAGTGCTCATCCTGATTCCCCCAATTACGGGAAACACTGGACGTCGGAACAGGTGCTGAACGCCTTCGCACCGTCCGAGGAGACCGTCGCCAATGTCAAGAACTGGCTGGTTCGGTCCGGGATTGACGCGTCGCGGATCGCCCAGTCCGATAACAAGGTATGGCTTGGTTTCTCTGCGCCAGTTAGTCAGGTCGAGAGTCTCCTGCAGACCAGGTACCACCGGTACCAGGACAATTCGAGCGGAAGCAAAGTCATTGCGTGCGAACAGTACCGTGTCCCGAGCTCCATCCAAGGCGACATCGACTACGTGGTGCCGGGGATCATCATGAAATCCCCATTAGTGACCGGGAACAGACGGCCAGCAGCCACGAAGAAACGGTCAGCAGTACCGGCATCGAAGGCGAGGCGTGCCATCCCCAAATCTCGCCGGGAAGGCAAAAGGTCACAATCAGTAGACCCATCCTGTGGCAGTCTCATCACTCCCGACTGTATCAGCAACCTCTACCAGATCCCTGAGGCGAAGACCGCACAACCTGGCAACGAGCTGGGCATCTTTGAGCAATCAGACAGCTACTCCCAGGAAGACCTGGATCTGTTCTTCACCAAATACAGTCCCTGGATTCCAAACGGAACGCACCCGACTCTCAATTCAATCGACGGTGGTAAAGCGCCTGTCCCTACCGACTATGCGGGTGCTGAGTCGGAACTGGATTTTGATCTGGCTTTCCCCATTGTCTATCCACAGAGCATCACACTCTATCAGACTCAAGTGGGGAATCTCAACGGGTCTTGGGAGATGCCGGATGGGATTTTCAACCCCTTCCTTGACGCAATTGACGGGGTTAGTCTTGGTTCTGAGTCTATACCCAATCCTAGCAATACGTGAAGACTAATCTGAAGAAAATCAACAGTCATACTGCAAGTACTGCGCATACGGGGAATGCGGCGACAACCCAGACATTGATCCCAGCTATCCCGACCCAAATCCCGAGAATGGATACAACAGTACTCTGATGTGTGGCGTATACAAGCCGACGAATGTGGTTTCCATCTCGTATGGCAGGGCGGAAAGCGACTTGCCTGCATCATATCAGCAAAGGCAATGCAATGAGTGAGGATGTCCTGTGTCTGAGAAAGACTCATTCATTGTTTGCTGCTAACCGCTTCGACACAGATTCATGAAACTAGGCCTTCAGGGCATATCCATCGTCGTCGCGTCTGGCGATTCGGGCGTCGCTTCTCGCTTCGGCTGCATAGGGCCTCAAGAGAGAATATTCAATCCCGATTACCCAGGAACGTAAGTCAACAACAATAACCAGAAAGAACCGCAACATCAGTGGCGATCCCCGCTAACCTTGACTCAATAAACAGCTGCCCATGGCTGACCATGGTCGGTTCAACAGGAATCTACAACGATACCATCGGGAAATCCCAGCCTGAGATCGCAACCGTCTCATTCCCATCTGGTGGAGGCTTCAGCAATATCTACCCGATCCCGGATTACCAATCTGACGCTGTGGCAAAGTGAGTCTAGGCCTCATACCGATCGCAAGTACAGATCCTAATGATTGAAAATAGATTCTTGAAGGACTACCCCCCACCCTACCCCTACTACGCCAGCACCAACAACAACTCCTTCGGTGCAAATGGAGGCCTCTACAACCGCAACGGACGAGGATTCCCAGACGTATCTGCGTTGGGCGATAACATTGCCACGTTTACATATGGGGAATTCATGCCGAATGCGGGAACTAGCGCCAGTAAGTTCTACCATCACACACACACACACACACACGCGCATATGCATGCACATAAACATCCAAATGAAAGAAGGGAAGAAAGAACCAATCTAATGAGGAAATTAAAAACAAAGGCGCACCAATCTTCGCCTCCATTCTCAACCGCATCAACGAGGAACGCCTAGCCGCCGGCAAGGGAACAGTCGGCTTCGTCAACCACGCCCTATATGCGAATCCATCCATGCTGAACGATGTCACCGGTGGGTCGAATCCGGGGTGTCATACGGAGGGATTTTCTGCATCCCCGGGGTAAGTCCTCCCTAGCCCAGATATTACAAGGGGTGATATGATACGATTATTATATCCCAAGTGCTTGACTGACTGACCTTTGCTGCAGATGGGATCCGGTGACGGGATTGGGAACGCCCAATTATCCGAAGATGTTGGAGTATTTCTTGTCTTTGCCTTGATTCATTGATGAACTGAATCGATTGACCATGCATCTGTACGTTTTTTTGTATCAACATTGAAGGCGTCGAGGTCAGGTGGTTTAGCGACCCAGGTATCAGGCCTACAGTAGAGACCTTGCACATCTGAGCATTCCCGAGGAAAGGGAGCTCTTGGTGGAACTAAGGAAGGAACAAGAGCTTCCTTGGTCAGAAGTGACAAGATTGTTCTCGGAGTGGTTTTCAGGAAGAGATTTGAGTTCGATCCGGGTTTACTAGTATAGCGTGCGTGTTAAGAGGTGAAGATAGGCATTAATACTTCTCCCCATGAAGCATGCAACGTCGCGGATGAGGGAAGAGGAAGGTGTATCCGCCTTGCAGATTTCTGGAAGGGTAAGGTGGAAGCATGGGCTAAGAGTAGCATGGAGTTAAAGTGTATGTGGCGCGTATACAGCGCTCACTGCAGTGACAGCAAATTACTGCATCTGGAAAATTGAGGCTTGGGTTACCGGAGCTAAGTCACGTGCCTCTGCATCTCCTGTCGGTGGTTCCCATGGCTCAGCTCCTTCCTAGTTAGGTTTAGTCCATATTAGTCAGCGCAGTGTGTAGATAGTTCGCCCGGCTCCGGGCCTCCCTAGCTAGATCAACCAACTCAGCGAGTTCAACCCCCTCCAACATCTCCTACCTAGCTAGTTGAGCATCGCTCCGCCTACCCCTTTTAGAAATCAACCATCTTCCTACTAGTCGTCAAAGGCGCCCAGAATGTTCCGCGGTGCCACTTCGTTCTTGCTCATCTCATCACGGCGTTGCGCAGAGGAAAGTTGATTCAATTCAGGATGTGACCAGGTATGGCTGGCCACTTAGTGATCAGCTGTGGAGCGTATGGCACGTTGCCAACTTGAGGCCGAGGAATATCGGTAGTCGGCGGACCATCTGGAATCCGCAGAGAATCGCAGTGGCCATACTCAGTCTGGCAATCTGGAGACTGGCAGTGGGCTGCCGTCATCCCGCAAAAGCCTGACCTGTATACAGCTGTTAGGCGTGGCTAACATAGTAGCAAGTATATAGCTGATGCGAGCCCATAGTAGCACTCTTAACCGTTCTGCTCCTAAAGTCTGTGTTATCTCTGCTAGTCATGGCTACCCTGTCTCATATGGAGTCCGGCCTGTATTATCAGAATAGAACCCACCTGACAACAATGTCCTGGTATTTCCAGCCGACCTTATAACTGAAAGTCACCATATGCCTAGGCATACATAGTCCATGACATTGCTTTTTTTTTTTCCTTTGTGGTCTCAAGAGTTGCAATATGCCCGAGTGTAGCTCATAACAGCTACTAAGAATATGAAGATGTGATATAAAATGCTAGGCAGGGATCTCTAGCGAAGTGTTAGAAATGTTAGTTGTGACGGCCAGTACTACAAATAGATAAAGAAAAGCAACATGCACTATTCAGTATTATTTTCAACGAATACAAGACATGAGAAGAGAAAGGAGAAGATATGAAGAACTGGAGGTCATATAGATTGATTGATTGATTACTATTTAACGTCGCTCGGCAGGTCACGCTGGCACATGATCAACTAGCTCCCGAAGGGTAACCGGATGTGCTACCTAAGCGGAATTCATGAAGTAATAAAATTGAGCAGTAAGTGCTGAAAGAGTAGGAGGGCCCCAGGTACTACCCTGACCCGGGTCCCTGTGGGCAGAGTGCCAGGCCCAGTTTTCCCAACGATGAAATTCTTTGCAGCAAAACCATAGATCCCAGGTCCCTAATCCCACAGTGTTGCAGTTCCCCAAAGGAGCCACTTCTTTAGGTATATAAGACCTTGATGATGTGGAGGGAAAATGACCCAAAACCCGTAGGAAAAAGGGGGAAAAGACCTCCACAAATGTTGGTGACGCTTAGACAGAGAGGGAGTGGATCCTCTCCGAGGGTGACTCATGGAGAGCCAAGGAGACGAGGCTCACGAGGGGCTGGAGGAGGCAAGGCTCACACAGAGCTGAAGGAGAGGTTGGGCTTATGAAGAGCTGAAGGAGGTTGAGCTCATGGGGAGCCAGAGGAGGCTGCTCTGCTCTTAGCCATCGCTAAGGCGATGTTACCGGGCTGCACCACAAGGAGATGGCAGAGTTGGACTTTGCAGCCTTGGAGGTTGTGTAGATGCAGTATGTAAACAGGCACGCATGACATGTGATGGGGCTAAACTGGAGTCGGACCTGGAGGCCACTATGGGACGGGTCGTCGCACTGGTAGTATGGGAATTAGAATTAAAGGTAAATAAAGAATACTACCTCAGAGAACCTTTCAGCTACTGCCTTCTTCTATCTCTAATTTAAGGTAGGGCCGTATGAGTAAATTCCTATAATCTTAAGAAGATTAGCTTTAATCCAAAATGTAACAACTCCAGTCTGAGATAGACCAGCTTGGATCTGAAAGGGACTAACTTGATCTGAGAATAATATGTTGCATGTTGTATGATAGGTATATAATAAATTCCTCAAAGGAAGGAAGAGAATAGGGCGTATTTTAACAATGGCTTTGTGTATAAAAAGAGAAAAATAAGCGAACCAGTCAAACAAAACAAATGGGAGAAATAGGGCAGACTAAGTACCTATACATTGGTCCTGAGTTTCAAAGAGTCACTGGGCGTAGCCCATGACATTGCCAGCTAGATCGATAATGAATACTTCTATGTGGGCATATTGTCTTTGCAACGACCCGTCCCATAGTGCCCGCCAGGTCTGATGTTGGTTCCCCACGGTTCGCTCCTTCCTATTTAGGACTAGCACATATTAGTCGGCATAAGTGTAGATAAACCGTCCGGGCCTCCCTACCTAGATCAACCAACTCAGTGAGTTTGACAACCGACAACATTATTGACTATTTAGCATCACTTGGCGGTCATGTGGCAAACGACTCGCAGCCTCCTGAGGGGCAACCGGACGTGCTTCTTAAGCTAGAAGTAGCCAACTACATGCTTTAAAGAGACAAATATGAAAATTACATGTTGAGGGGAGTTGGGGAAGCACCTGGCACTACCCTGGCCAGGGCTTTTAGCGGTAAAAATCTGTTCTAGCTCCCTATAGGTGGGAGGGAGGGAATGCCGTCCCCTCCTGCCTAGCAGGAAGAGGCGTGGACTGTTGCACTACTCAGTCCTTGGGTAGGCCCAGTTCGGGCCATCCAGAGCAGATAGACCCTTATGCACGAAAAAGTCCTTGACTGACTGGTGGATGAGCTGCACCATCATCCTGTTATACGACTGCACAGTCTCAGAAAGACCACAGCCTAGTGTTTTGCGTCTCCTCGCCATCATGTTGTTGTCATACACATAATCTTCTGCGTTCTGGCATTGTCGCAATGACTTATGCGGGCAGTCAGTATCAACGATCATGGCCCATCGCAGCTCGTCCAGTGATAAAGGCCATGTGGCAAAACAGATCCATTGGATCAATTTCCGTGATGCTTGTCTTTCACCCATGCCTTGAAGGAGCTCTTGGTAGAACTCATCGAGCTCCAGAGGGATAGCATAGATTTCATCCTTGATCTTGGTCCACCCAACCCCCTTCCTGACAAGTGCGAGAATACGCTCTATTATGAGCCGTGCCCACAGAAAAATGCCTGAGGCGTGTTGTGCAATTGCTGTCTGTATTGCAGCCAGAATTGCGGGTGTTCCCCAGGCCGAGAGCTGAAGTTGGACGTACGTCGAAATATCCTTCCTGGTCTCATCCTCAAGGCATATTTCGAACCCGCAACCAATGTCGAGAATTGGTGATGACGACAGGTGAAGCATAAACAAAACTGGAAACTAGTTGTTGGGAGTGTCTGCAGCAATGCCTTAAACTCTGTAACCAGCTTCGCCGCATTCTCTTCGCCACGTTCGTCCAGCGCGTCAACATATACCCAGACTGACTGCTTCTCTAAGACATTCTGAACTGATGACTTGAAAAAGCCTTGGAGCTCACGCAAATGCCACTGCCAATGTTTACCCGGCTCGCCAATACATTATCACATCATTCCTTGAAGATGTTAACGAGGCCTGAAACAGCATCAGGGTCATGGTTGAGAAGCTGATGAATGAGTGACCAGAAAACTCTGAGTGGCGTTCTCTGCAGTTTAACACCACAACCATGGTGTGAGCATAATATTTCGATTTGCGGACGCGCTGCCGTTTTTGACTCCCTCCCGTTCCAGTATAGCGGCGTCCTCTGTTTGCGGTTTAGCCGGATCCAGGTTGGGTCCTCCGCCATCTATATAAATCTCAGTGCGTTGCTCCACGACGCTTCTCTCTTGTTTCCCACATTCCCGCCCTTGATTGTCACCCGGCTTCATAATATTGTTCCCTGAGCCATCTTTCTCTCTTTCTTCCGTCCTCTTACCTCCAAATTTAGCTTTGTGGGAGATTCCAACCTACCTCATATTATACAAGATGCCGTCCCCATCTCCCATCAATGCTGCCCCCCATATACAGCAACTTCTTTCGCAACTCCATCATATCTCATTGGAGCAAGAAGCTGGCATTTCAACAAAAGGGAGAGTCTTCTCCTCGGATATTCTGGGTGACCTGGAGGATAAACAGTCAAAGGGCAGTCCAAATGATGATTTTGATCGCCTCATGCTGGATAAATTCATCGCTTTGGATGAAGATAAATGTCAATTCACTTATCAATTGATCAACGCCATGGGTGCAACCAACGTTGTTGAGGCAGGGACCAGTTTCGGCGTTAGCACAATCTACCTAGCTCTTGCTGTCGCCAGAACCAAAGCTGCCACCGGTAAACCCGGAGTTGTGATCGCGACCGAAAAGGAACATGAAAAGGCAGCAATTGCTCGAAAATACTGGGCACAATGTGGTCCAACAGTCGAGCAAGAGATTGAATTGAGAGAGGGTGATCTGCTCGAAACTCTCAAAGATGGGTTGCCAGACGTGGATCTTCTTCTTCTCGACAGTGAGTTTCAAGTTAATGTGTCTTATTCATCCCCTTAAATTGATTGAACGTATAGTCTGGTCGGCTCTATCCCTCCCTACACTCAAGACCGTTCTACCCCGTCTTCGACCAGGAGCCGTCGTGCTTACTGATAACACGATCTCGGGAGCTAAGGGTTACGCAGACCTACTGGCCTATTTGCGAACGCCTGAAAATGGATTTCAAAATATGACTCTTCCCTTCACCAATGGGTTTGAGATGAGTGTTTACCGGCCTAAATAAAACTGTCATGAGCTACATCCAGGCACATCGCAAACTCAGGACAATGTCTGAGTGCCCTACCACCCTATTTACTACATTTGTCCTCTTTCTTGCAGATTCGCCTATTTCCTTGCTTGAACACAATGCCGTTGTGATGCATTGTAAACAGCCATTCACAGCCATGAAATTGCCAGACCATTTGTCACGAGCTCAGTCTAGCAAGAATAGATGATGCTATTCCGGTTATCTAGGTAGCAACTTAACGAGAACTTCAAGCATGGAGAGAGGATATATGTACTAAAACAAAGCCACGATACAACACGCCGAAGGATGATTTAGTAAGGAAGCGATATAACAAAAAGGAGGGATGCAACGATGATGGAGCCGAGCTCCGTGCTATACGACGACGACGATAACGATATTAGTGAAGCAAACTTGAAAACGACAAGTATGCCTGGTTCTTCTAAACTATCGTATGGCGGAACCTGGCCGGCCAACTCAGTAGCCCAGAATAAGAAATAGGAAAAAGGAGGGTCCTACCTATGGATCTGTAAATGCCCCTTAGCACAATACAGACAGAATTAAATGCAGATTTGGTTGACCATTGTGACAATACTGAATCTACTGACTGGTTATACTAGTGAGAGCAGTTCTAGGACCTCCATCTCAGAATCTTAATATTTTTCTCCTAACGCAGTCGTTGACATCTGGAATGTTCCCCAGGTGTGAGGCTGTGACAATAAGTGACACAGACTGTGGTGTTAATTTACTCAGGCAGGGTACTGCCGAATTGCCTCTCACATCAACCTCTCCAAATCCTTCATCGAAGCAGAGCAGCACAAAGAAAGCTGGAGGGCGCATGGGATTACGTGGAGAATACCAGAAGAAAGTCTTTCATCAGCTCCTGTTCTTGTTTGATTTTTCTTTGCCTGTTTGTCTAGTTATGTATACACCTTATGAAGAATATATGTTCCATAGACCGTAGGATAACATCTGACCTCGCTGCAATATTAACGTCCATTTCAGGTTGTCAAGTCTTCGCTAGCACGCCGAGTCCCTCAGCGAAGCTCTATCCAATTCTTAACGTAGTTTCACCAACCGCAGAACTGCAGAAAAGTACATTTTTACATTTCTCGCCAGATACTCAATAAGTACAGTTCAACCAACACACCCAATGCCAAGCATTGGGTATCTATTAATTCTTTCTTCCAATGACTAACTAATATACAATAAGACCTGCATATGCAACGACGGGAAAGCCCAAACCCACGAGCTGACATCCATCTTCCGCACCGAGGACCAAGGCCGTGAAATGACCGCATCATGTCTATTGCGGATAACATAACGATATGATCTGATGGCTGAAAGGGTAGTAACAAGAGACAGAGAGAAAAAAAGCCAGGTAGGGGGTATTTGTGATCCAACACGCAAAGAAAACACCGAACCTGAAAGTCAAAATGTAGAGTCCCAGACAACCATCCCGGTATATCAAGAGAGCAAGAACATAGAAAGCACACCGATACGGTCACCCCTCTCCTCAGTACGCCAGATAATGCAAGGTATGGGCCATAATTAAGCAAGTGTTATAGACAAAAACGACAAAGTGACGGAGATAATACCAAAAAAAGGGGAAATAAACACCAGAGCGGAATGGAGAAAATCCTGTCACATCTCCATATCAATCAGTCAAAAGACCTTGTACTGTGGAACCGCAATGAGGAAAAAAGAAACAAAAAAAAAAAAAAAAAAAAAGACAAAACGACAATTAGGGAGAAGGACCCAACAATGGAACTGATCAAGATCAGATCTATGTGTCGTGGTCTAAATTATCATCTTCATCATCACCGCTACCACATCGGTAGTTGGGAGATATCACTGATTCAATACCAGCGCTTGGACTCAGTAGCCCATGACTGCTCTCTTCGATATCTGTCAACTCTTCTGGTGGGAGTACTCTTCCACCGAGTGAAGCATCATTGGCACGGACTTTGTATTCAAGGGCTTTGCGGGCTTCCTTGATAAGATCCTCGGTCCACGCGAGGCAACGCTTGAGGCTATGATTCATTTTCCTACTGCCAGCCAGGAGCTCCTGATGGCGAGCAAGATCGATATACACCTTCTTCTCATCCCCGACCCTGAGACGGGTATCATTGTCTGAGTTTGACTCCTGGCCCTGACCCGAATCATCGGCGTTAGAGTCCTCTTCACTGGGTTCGGATTCATTATCTGAGTCAGAAGCGGATGATTGTTCGTCTCGCTCTTCTTGTTCATTATCTTTACCCGCAGCTTGAAGCGACTCCAAGGAACGAGCGGGAATTAAAGACAAGCGGCCTGCACGGCTCAGGCGTCGGAATCTTCGCAATTCAGCATTCTGTTTACGCATTTCGCGCTCCAATGTGCGATTTATGGCGAGAAGAGATGAGTTACTGATCTCCAGATCCATGATTCTGCGCTCAATACGAGAATTAACTTCTTTAATGGGTTCAAGCCCTGCGTCCACCTTTCCTGGGCTATGTGATCGAGACACATGCGTGTCAGCAGAAGCATTGGAGCTGTTGCTGAAGATACGAGGGCGGCGTCCTGTGACGGAAACCGGGGGAACAGCATCATGGCTTGAATGAGAAGCCGAAGGGGATATCACTGCGGAATTCGGTGGCAAGTCACGCGACGGAGTGCGACGAAGGGTAAGATCTATACTAGCCGACTTCACATGTTCTCCTTGTGATAAAGGTGGCCGGTTTCCGTTCAGGGTCCTGGACATGGGATAACGCACCTGCGACCCAACATCGGACGCATCATCAGCAAGTGAGCTGATTGTTGAACGGGCGTCGTCACCGAACCGAGAAGATGAATCCAGAAATCTAGGAGACATCAGTCGGGGAGAAGGAGTGCCTTGAGGAATCCCGAGGAGCGAAGGACGCATGGCACGTGCTGGGCGTCGGGAAGAAGGGATTATCGGACTTGACTCCACCATTCGCGACGCTTGGTGTTCCACGGCTCCATTGGCGTATACAAATGTTGTGACGGGTCTGAAATTAATAGCAGGCTTCTCATCTGAGTCGGAGAGAACGGACTGTGCGTCGGAGGCGTGGAAAAACTTGGGCGATGACTCGCCCGAGCCCTCGGCGAGGGAACTTGGCCGTGAGGTGCGACCGAGAGGCGGTGTAAGCATATCCATTGGTTTGGTAGTGACAATTTTCGAGAGGTCTGGCTTCGTACTCGAGCGGACAGGGCTCCCACCCTTGCGACTCTTCACCGTATTACTCGCAGGCGTAGCAGCGGCACTGATCTGGGAGTTGAGAGACGGGTGTCGGGAGTGTAGAGTGCGTGTTGGCGGGCTCGTTGGAGGTGTGAATCTTTCATCTTGCTTGGTATTCTTCAATCGAGGACCTGATCGTGGGGTGATATTGGATTTCAGGAACGGGCCGGGAGATGCAGAGGGACTCCCCTTGAGGGAGCTGGGAGGGACATGGTCGGCAACTAGCTTCCTTGAGGGGTAGCCTCCCGGATTGGCGAGTCTGGGGGTCAGAGGCTTGCTCGCGCGATGAAAAGCCGCACTGAGCGCCGGGGTGAGAGGTTTGGGTGGATTCTGGCCATTGTTTTGTTTACGGGAAGTCATCATGGCGGGATGATGAATCGGTGGTTCCGTCGGGAAGTCAACTCACAGGGGGGTGGACGGACGGATTGACGATGACATAGCGGGATTCGACAGAACGACAACCAGCACGGGGGTCGTCCCAGGCTGTAGCGATGGCAGATGAGATGGAGCGAGATGGAGAGCGATACACGACGGCAACAGCAGAGACAGCAAGAAGGAACACGGCGAACAGATGCAGATTTGGGCGACGCACCAAAACACCCAAAAGCGGTCTAGCGCGGCAGGGGCTGGTCATGCGCGGATGCACTGGTCCCGCGTCAGGTTTGAAGTTTCCCGTGCATCCGCAGTGTTTATGCTGTGAGCCTGGCCCGTGTGTTTGTATCGTGGCGCCCATTGCCTGACAACAGTGCCTGTTACTGGCTTCTATTTCGTCATATACGGGCATACCCGGCATCATTCCATGGTTCATTGCAGGTATATAGTACGGAGTAGTCACTGTACGGAGTATAAGACGCCCATCCACTGTCTTACAACTCATGACAATTCTACCGAAAAATCCCGAGACAGGAAAACCTCCTGGGTTATAACCAGCCCATGTCAGCCGAAAAAGAGCCGCTTCTGTCGGGGATCAGAAGTCGTCGAGGTACGCGACAAGGGCTTCCGCTTGCGCGGTTGCGTCGGTGTCTCTAGTACATCATGCGAAACGCCCTGTACGGCCTCCTTGATTGTCTGCCGGGATAAGCAGAAGTCGACATGACCGTTAAATGTTCGATCATCGGCTGGTTGTGGCCTAGAGCAAATAGGACAATCCCAGTATACGGGGTTTGATTCAGGTTTCTTCGTGGAAGAAGACGAGGACGCAGCAGGAACGGCATCTCCATTTCCATTATCATTAAACCGGGCTGAAAGAGACATCTCCTGGCTTAGTCTTTCAAGATCATCCATCTCTTCCTGCCGTTCCTCGCGAGCAGCTTGTTCGAAAGCCTCCTCCACGCTAATCCCAGATTCTGGATTCCCGCCCGGAACTCTCTGATCGATGAGTTTCGTCTGAGGTGTCACGCCAAAGAATTCGATCCCGACCTTTTTGGTCCTCACCAGATTTGTGCAACGGAGTCCCAGGAGTCGAAGTTTCATATCCGGTATATCATCCTCCAGTTTCGACAACATAGGAAGGGCAAAGTTATAGAGGTCTTTGGCAAGATATACTGCCATCGGAGGTGCCATCTGGCGCGTTAGCACTTCGAATGTGTGCAGTTTCACCTTCAAGACAAGGGTCCGGCCCTTGAACTGCGCAACGGCCAAATCATTCTCCAGCTCCTGTGCAGCCCACCAGAGCTTTTCTCGGATTTGTGCTTTGTCTCCGATCTCATGGAACGTAGCTTCATTACCAATACTTTTGCGCTCATAAGTTTCCACCGGCTGGATCTTAGTCCTTCCCAGGCCGAGGTAGCATCGCATCAAGAAGTGAAATGCCTTTTGACCAAAAACTTTTGCTAGAAGCCCACGGTAGCGGTAGATGTCTCCGCACGTCACAATACCGATCGCCTCAAGTTCGCGTTCAAAAACACGGCCAATGCCGTTCACCTTGCGCACCGGCAGATTTCGCATGAATTCCATAATAGCTTCTCTGTTACTTGGAACAACGAATTGGCCGTTCGGTTTATTGCGATTAGAAGCAATCTTTGCTAGTCTCGCATTCGCTGCAATTCCCGCAGAGACTGATATCTCCGTATTTTGCAGTACCTCCATTCGCATGCGCTGTACCGCCTCCTCAGGGCTCATATTGTTCTCAACACAAAATGCCGTCATGTTGAGATAAGCCTCGTCGATACTGGCGCTCTCGAAGAGCGGATCATACTGCGCGAAGATAGCACGAATCTCGTTCGCTTTTGCATTGTACTTGTCAAAATTCTGGGGCAGGCATATCAATTGCGGACAGAGCTTCTTAGCCACAAAGGTTGCCATGCCGCTGCGACAACCGTATTTCCTAGCTTCGTAGTTACAAGTAGTCAAAACTCCCTTGCCCACGGCCATGGGCACGGTCTTCAGCTCGGGCCGGTCCAGCTCTTCAACGGCAGCAAAGAATGCATCACAATCGACATGAACGACATGCTGCGAGAGGTCTCTGGTCAGTTCTAACTCGGATATTAACTCGTCCGCTCGACGTAAATCGTGGGAAAGATCTAGTTTCTCTAGACGGGCCTTCTCCTTCAAGATTCGCTCGATCTTGGCAGTGAGGACACGGTCACGGCTCTCTTCGTGGGTAAAATATTTGGACCCTTTAGATGCATTGTAGATAATTTCAGAAACCTAGAAAATTGTCCAGTGTCATTGCAAGGCGACAGGCACGCACTGGCTCGAGTCTCACCTTCTGTTGGTCGACTGCATCTTGGCCGGCCTTCGTCAAAGATGGTCCCAGTAAATGATATTTTAAAGTCCTATGTTCATCAGCATCACTTGAAGAGAACGTATGGGATAGCCGATGCTCATTTTCAGGCTTCTGGCCTGTAGATTCCATGTCTTCTCCATTGGAGTTGCAATAAGTCCCGACTCGTGTTTGCCTAAGCCGGAAAGTCATTAATGACGCCCTAGCACGTGATCACGCGTTCCGGGCACGTGCAGTTCACGTGGACCTGAAGCTGCTGCCCGAGCTGCGTCCACTACTGGTGTCAAAGACAAAACCCTGGCTCGATCTCGCCCATGTGGATCCTGGACGCGGACGGAGATTTTTTAGGAGGTACGCCCAAGTTTTTTTTTTTCCGAATATGATACAATGATGGCTGACCATATTTTAAGGGAAACGTGTGTGGCTACGGCCGGGAAAGAAGTACCTGTTCGGGCGTACTTATCAAGATGGAGGTGAGCAAGGAGCCGTTGCTTCAGTACAAGAAGCCTGCTAATATCATTGAATTTATAGTACGCCATGCGGTTCAACATTCATCGATTTCTAGGAAACACATGATAATCGAGGTCTCCCCTGTGAAACCTGATGATTGTGTAAGAGCGTCTAGATCCTACTGGGCTTCTTCTCCGCTCACATAACTAGCGTCATATCCATACTAAATCCGAGCTTCGAGTGACTGACCTAGACTCAAAATGCGGTACGGTAGTCGATGGAGAGCGCATCCATGGCGATAGCAGAACGTTGGGTGGCGAGCAGCATACGCTCATGTTGGGGAGGTTTGCGAAGCCATTGAGGTGAGTAAGCTATCTCCAGAAATTGATTGAATGGCGGACTTATTGGTATTTGTTTCTGAATAGGATCAACTGGCATTCAGTCGTTCTTAGCTTCTCATTTACAGGCAAGGAACTCAAAGCGGGCGATCCTTTGGCCAACGTTTCTTCTCGCCTTGGAGATTTCGATATCAAGACGGTCATCCCATATATAGTCGATAAAACCACCCACGTTGTCCAGAAGAAACGAAATACAGCCAAAGGACTACAGGCGCTGATAAATGGGAAATATATCGTGCAGGACTCTTATTTGGATGCGCTCGTCTACGCAGCGACGCCGAGCGACCTCGAAAACATGGAATCATTGTCTCCCTTGGAGACTGACTTTGATTCTGCTTGGCCGGATCCAACAGATTACCTTCCGCCTCCTGGAAGGGAGCCAATTCCCAGGCCTGCAGAGGCATTCTCGCCGAATCCTGATAGGATTAATGTCTTTGAGGGGTATACCTTTGTTTTCGGCGATGCTTCACAATACGAGACTCTCCGTGACCCGATAAATAACGGTCATGGCAAAGCATTGCTCTATGAAATCGAGAGCGGAGTAACTACAGCCGAAGACATTGTACAGTTTATGCGAAATGCTGCTGGCCAAAAAGGAGTAGGTGGTGAGAGGGACGAACAAGGGGGAGTGGTACTTGTTCGATTTCGTGCAAGGGGCTCCTGGGAGATCGATCTGGCTGATGGCGTTGCTCAAATCACCGATCAACGTGTGATCGAACAAAGTGAATTTCTTGACGCTATCCTCGAAAATGATGCGTCTCCCTTGTGCCGGCCTCTGCCTCGACCCGAACCGAGTCAGGCCTCCGAATCGGTGCCAGTGCTAGAACCTCTGCGTCTCACCAACCAATATTCCCAGCAGTCCGAGTCGTCATTGCATCTAGCTGAACCGAGTGAGCCAGAGCCGGCCCAACCAGAGCTATCTCAACCGGAGCCGTCGCAGCAAGAGCCTAGTCAACTTGCCCAAACTCACCGTAAACGCCCCAAGGCTCGCAACTTCGTGAGCAAAGTTCAAGCCTTCGATGATGGTTTCGATTTCGATTCAATACCACTACAACCAGTAGAGACAGGTCATAATTCACAATACCAACCGATGCCTATGGAGATAGAGCCAGCTTTGGAACATCATACCCAGTCGGCACCTGAGACACGTATAGCGGAAGAAGAAGACGTGGTATCTGACCTCTTGCCTGGAGCCAATGCTATGAAACGCCGCCGGGCAGAAATGGGTCAGCACCGACGTGGCCATTCGCATGTGCAACCAGAGCTGGAAGAACCCCCCAAGCCCAAACGACAGAAACTAGACCTGATAGAGGAAGCCCGAAAGCACCGCGACGAAAACGAGGAGGCCCAGCAACAGCGACTCCAGGAAGAGGAATCCGCATTGCAAGCAACTCTCAATGATATGAGTATCGATGAGATGAAAGGTTTGGCGGTGGTCGAGGAAATAGAAATTCCAGTTCAGGAGTCTCGACCCCGGATGGTGGAAGACGAGGGCCGGTGGGACGAGCGATGGAATGGCCGGAAGAACTTCAAAAAGTTTCGGCGGAAAGGAGAATCACATCTGCCACACCGGCGTATGCAAGCTGTCATCGTTCCCCTGGAGGAAGTTGGGCGGAAAGATTTCGGGATTGGCGAGCGATACTGGGTTGGAAACAAAACGTCACAGAATGATAGTCTGAGGGAAAGCCGGCAGGAGTCCTTGAACAGTCCGGAGGACGTGGGTATCGATCCAGGAACGGCCTCCTCATCTCAGCGGCTGGCTCCGACTGAAAGTATGCTGGAAGCATCTCAAGCAACGTCCGTGTCCAGACGCGCTAAGAGACTGCGCGAAGTGCGTGATTCGGACAGTGACGATGAACTCCGGTTCCGGTTCCGGTTCCGACGGAGAAGGTAGGATGAGGTTGTTTTAGGTATGGTGGTGGAATCCTAATGTATAGAGACTCACCTCTGGGAGTACAAGGTCTATTGAAATTGATGGCTACATACGATCACCATCGGTTTTCGGCCGGCGCTGCCAGTGCTCCGAGAAACACGGTGATGTCATGAGCAGCGCAACATCCCAGGAACCCGGCCGTGGGGAATGATCCATCGGTCGCTAGCACTGATTACAGTAACCCATGGGGGAAGGAGAGCACGAATCAAGAACCAGGAAATAGAAGGCGATTTTTCCTCATTGCACGGCGATAGGAGATTGTACCTGCAAGTGTGGTAATCCATGCGTCGGAGATCGCGTGGGAGCAGGCCCAGGCGTCTGTCATGCAACCGGTTAATTTAGCGGAGGGGAGAAGAAGAAGAGGAAGAAGAAGGAATAAAATGTCTGGATCTTCTTGTAACAGGCATACACAGGTGCCCTCCATGTTGTACAGTGTAGATAGAAACGAGATGCCACTATAAGACAAAGCCTGGTGGGCTGACGGAATCAATGAGATTAAATTAATTAAAATTGGCATCGCAGACTTGTTCTTTTCCTTCTCGTCGTCATCCTTGCTTCTCTTCCTGCTTCTGTTTCTGCTTCTCCCGTTCGCTTTGTCTTCTCCGCCTGGTCGCGTGTCTTCTCCCGTTCTGTCTTCGAGATCTCTTTTCCTTCATCCATCTTCATCCTCATCCTCCGTTGCTCGCTCGTCGATCCCCCGTCTTACCTGTCCTCCCTTCCCGTTTACACCGTCCAATCCCTCCTGGCGACCCTCAAACAGCCAACCACCGCAATACCGCACCCCGTCATGGGCGGTGTTGGCTGCTATTAATTTTCGACGGTTGTGCTATTCGTTTCCTATTTCCGGGAGGATCTCTCTCATCTACCAGATATATCAGCATTTCGAAGACCATATCATCTGTCTTCTCATCTGCTGTCGGTGTGTTTTGCCTCCCTTTACGCGCCCAACCTCGCCCAACCCATCCCTTCCCGACACAGCCTTCTCTGGGATAAAGCCTGCTGACATTGGACGGCGTACGACGTGCAGCAGAACTCTTTTTTGTTTCGTTCCGGTCGTCTCTTTAACGGTTGTTATCATTCCTCTCCATCCATAACTCGATTCCCTCGATCCGTTTCCTCCATGCCGCTTGATCCCCTCTCTCACAACTCATCGCCCTTCATGATCTCCGCTATTCCCCCGCCTCGCCCTGTTTCAGTCAATTCCTTGGCAAGAACCCCAGCGCCATCCGCAGTTCCCTATCAGAAAACGAGCCGGAGCACGAGTACTGGAATTGAGTTACCCGATGGCCACAATCCCCCTTCAGTGATCCCCGCCAAGGTGGAGGACGATACCTCGGTGGATACGGAGATGGACGACGCCCCTACGCCACCGAACGAGCTCATGTCTTCATGTCGCTCCAATATACGCTTCCAAGATCTCCCACCAGAGATCCACGATGCAATCATCGACCATCTATTCGGGGAACGTGCATCGACATTTACGACATCAGCTCCAGGGAAATTGTCGGCATGTAGCTGGTCCAAGGCCTTCCGCCATCCGCGCCGGAAGGCTCTCTCCAATCTGGCTCTGATCTCACCAGTCTGGAGGCCACTGGTGCAGAGTCGTATTTACAGACATAGTCAGTTCTCATTTCAATTTTGATTTTAATTAGCCCCTCTTCCTTGTGCTGACGCGTGACTCGCCTGATAGTCAAAATAAAAGGCACCATCGAAGGCCTGCGAGAATGCAGCGAGTGGTTTTGTGCCAATCCTCATTTAGCCCCCTATGTCCGTCATATTGAATTCTGGGTGCCTGTTTGGGGAAATCGTACGGGCAAAAATGGAACTCCTCATCTACCTCCGATACGGCGCTACAACTACAATGAGGATGCGGGGTTGGCGAATGCGGCGGCTGTACTCCAAGTTACAATGGCATGGGACGATTCTGATACCAATTCCGCCTCCAGTAGTAGCCATTCATACTCCAGTTACAATGCTTCCTTGGAGGATCTTTTCAGCCACGTGAAGATGTTCTTTTCCGAAGCACGCATCCTTACAATCGAAGGCGGTCATTGCAAGAAGCCACCTATGATACGACATTTCCGGAACGATCCATCTGGACGGTCTGGACGGGAGCGTCTAGAACTGCTGCCAAATATTCAGACATTCGTCATGCGCGGGGCCTGGAACATCATGCGGAATTACCAGCACTGGTGCAATATCTCCCAAGCCCTACCGAATCTGCGCGAATGGCACTGTGCCTATGCGAAGCCCAAAATTGAAGGCTATAATACGATGTCGAGAATCCTTTCGAGGCTGTCGACGTCGCTTCTGCATGTAAATATCAGTCTGGAAGGGTTCTACAACAAGGATAACACTCAGTCTAGTTGGTTCGGCGACATGTCAACTGAACCACATCTGTGCACTCTGCTTGGACAAGTTGCTCCCCGACTAGAATCGCTGGCATTCACTGGGAAAGTCTGTGCTTGTCTGTTTACCGGTGCTCTGGCCTGCGCGTCGAGTATGACTTCGGTGCCCAGACTCAAGTCTTTGGATCTAGTGGTGAAAACCTGCTGCCGCGAGAAGCCGGTTGATGCAACTGTACCACTCTTCGATGACGCCTCGGGCATTACAAACCTGAACTTTATCAGGTCCTTTGAGCGCCTGGTTATCGCTGCTATACAATCCCTCGCCGTCTTCACGGAGCTCAACTATATCCGTATCCGTTTCATCGACCTGGACTCCATTTGCCCACTTCTGAATCCCTACTTTCAGCTAGTTGACAACATATGTACAGGCCTGTGGAGCGGAGAGATCTTGGAAGCACTCCACGAAGCTCGCCCTGAGGCCCATTTTGTGGAACTGTCAGATGGCATTTATCCTCAACACGGGCCAAACCGTCATGTCATTGGGGCCATTTATCCACGCACTCGTCCTTTGAGTATTCAAACGAGTACCTACAAGGTTATCTCTGACGCAACTAAGCCGTGAATAACTTAGGTACCATTTTCTTATTTCCTGAATCTCTGTCGGAGTTCTCGTTGGGCTTCTAAGATCTTTTCACGATTTTTTTACATCATTGCTAAAACATGCCCCGGCGCTCATCGCAATCATCGTTTCATTCCGTGCGATACCCATCGTTAACTTGTTGCGGCCATCTAATAGTAAGCGAGGAGTTAGTCGTTTCCGATTTTGATTTCTTTTCTTTTCTTTTCTTTTTTTTTTTTTTTTTCTCTCAGGTCGCCGATGTCACTGCAGCGCAATGACTCCTAGCTTATTATGCTCTTGCGAGACAAGCAGCCCCAAAAGCAAACAGAACAAATATTTTCAGAAAATCTAAAAATATCAATGGGACGGGGGAGAAATCTAGAAAGAATGGGGAATCTCAAATTATCATTCTCATCTCTTTACATCATTTGAAGAAATCTCCAATTTATTATACTATCTTGTTCAGCTTCTTATGTTTACCCTGTGCATTTGCATTTATGTGTGGCTGGAGCTGGTGTCATCTAGCAAGGGCATCATATGTTCAGAATGAAGCAGGGAATCGTGTTGTGTCAAATGGAGTCGTGGAAAGGGAGAAGGGAAAGAACTGCAGGATATGAGCTTATTGTCTTTGCTATTTGCAGTGCAATTCTCGTTTGTTTGCCTCCTTTTCTTAGCCTTGCTCAGTGATGTTGACTATTTTTTCCCCTTTGTCATGCAAGCGCCATTGCCTTTCGTCTTTGTGTGTTTGTCTTTCATGCTGTGAGGTGTGGGATAGAATCACCTTTTACTCCGGTTTGCCATTTACTGCTTTGCTTCATGTTTTTCAATCAGGCTTTCAGAGTGCTCAGCAACACACATTGCCATATCATGGTGTTTATGAAACATACCCCAAATAACTGCGTTGAAGCCTCATGCTGTGCGTTAGTTACAAAGGAGAAGTATGTAGCAGGACAGTGTTCAATGAATAATAATAATTACAACAACTCGCTCCCTGGTATTGTAGTCCTAGTATACTGTACACCCAAGGGGGCCTACTATTATTTTGCTTTTGAGGATGACGATACAGACGGATACTCAAGCCCACCCAAATCCGAAAGAACAATTCCCAGGATCCAAATATTCACACCGAAGAAGAAAAGCGACGCGAGAAACAGACCTGGGAGAAAGGTAGATACACCGAGAAACTCGAGGTTATAGGCTTGATGAAGCCAGAGTGCCTGTTCATCTGTCAGTCTATCATATATTGGATGGCATATGGACAAACCATGGAATAAAATATACAGACTTACCTGTGCCAAAACCCACAAGGAAGCAGCAGAAATACCCAGACGGGGCTTCTTCATCAACGACGACGTGGGAAGGTAGAAAGGGAGGAAAATGAGGTACCACAAAAAATACTATCGGAGAGGGATATGTCAGTTGAATGATGCTCCCCTGTTGGGTGCATATCTTGAGGGAAAACGAAGAACACATACCTGGCTAGTACAGACTTTATTGAAAGTGACAAAGGCAAAAGTCTGCGCCATCATGGCGCCGGGGAGATTCTTCTTCGCCAGAACCAGGGGGATCGCAACGACGCTCAATAGCAACTGTGGCACGAAAGCAAGGGACTCAAAGCCGAGACCTGTCCCCGTTCCACCGGCAGCAGATAGATACAGAAGCGTGCTGTAGGGGGAGAAGTTATGCCGATGATCAATGCGACTCAGATGGTGTAGATAGGTGTGCTGGACGAACGGGACGCCATAGAGGATGTACATGGAGACGTTGAGAGCGGAAAAGATCGAAAGGGACGTCAGCGTCAAATGGACGCGGTCTGGGGTGAAGAAGGAGGACATGGTCTCGATGACCCCCGAGGAGGACTTTTCACCGTCAGAATTCCGGTTATCACTGTTATCCTTCGTCCTCGGGGACGACTCGTCGAGCCACCACAGAATGGAAAGACCGTATATGAACGGATAAATTTTGAAATGCACCCCGAATCCCAACAGGAATCCAGCGAGAGTGATCTTCCTATTCAGCACGGCCCAGAGCAGCGCTGAAATGAGGACAGCAAGCAACGCCTCCGAACTGCCCCGGGTACTGATATTGGCGACCATGGGATTGAGCAGCCAGAGACTCGCGTATCGCAAGGCCCTATCTAAGCTCATTCCCGTCCGAGAACTAGAGCCAGAACCAGAACTAGGATTCACAAGGACTTTGACGACAAGAGCCCCGGCCAGGATATCTGCCAGGGAAAACAGAACCTTGCCGAACGAAAACCACCAAGCACCCTTCCAGGTGGTCGGAAGGAGCATCCACGCGAGCAGCGGCGTGTAGCGATACGTATCGCGCGCATAGGGGGAGGCACCGCGCGACACATACCGAGCTGCGTCGGTAAAGACATTGTAGTCAATGTCTGTGTATTTCATGGCCGAGTGGGCATCTTGCCAGGCGCCGTAGCCGAGGAAAACAAGGCGCATCGCGGCCGCGGTGAGATACACCCGCGTCGGGGAGGTGAAGAAAGACATGCGGGGTGCGTTTATATTTGGTATAGTACTATCCACGGAATGTCTTTTGTGCTCATTGCTTCCAGTTGTCGATGCGTTGAATATCGCGATCAATGCTGAGTGTAATCGACGTCGACGGCGGGCGGTGGATGTTGATGCTTTTGTTGGTAGCTCCCGGTTAGTTTTCTCCGCTCCTCCAAGACGTTCTCCAGCTCACAGCATCAGTCGTCTTGGCCAACGCGCTTGAAATAGCAGGTTCCTCCATCGCTGTCATCCATTTCAAGCAATCCAGATGGATGTGTACTGTCACTACGCATTCCAGCTATCATGGAGACCGACTTCGGGGATATTTCGGTCTAGGATACTTTGTTTCTGAACGAGAATCATGGGCACCATTCCTCCTCGTCTTTCGTACTTAAGGTTCGATCCAGCGTTTGATCGTGGCTGCAGGAGCAGGTCCAGTAGGATCGCCGCGAGTTCTCGCGCCGAGAATTGATAAGACTGCCGATGCTGCAATCAACAGGGCGAGTTCTACCTGGCAATCAACTTAAATACTGTCATGCCCCTGCTCTGGCTCTTCAGTTGTTTTCTATTATCAGAAAGTAATAACTACCTTCACTGACCCGCTCACCATGTCTTCCTCTTCCTCCACTAGGTCATCCCAGATCTTCCATCGCTCCCTTCGGAAAACCTACCCCATAGCTACTTCCGGGAAGGGAGTCTACCTCTACAGTAGTGATGGCACCAGAACCTTAGATGGTAGCAGTGGTGCCGCCGTATCCTGCTTGGGCCATGGCCATGAGGCCGTGATTCAGGCAATAATCGACCAGGCTCAACGACTGGCATTTGCCCATACATCATTCTTTTCCAACGATCCGGCGGAAGAGCTGGCACAGCTTCTGATAGAGAGAAGTGATCGAGCCTTTTCCAGAGTCCTGTATTTGAGCTCGGGTAGTTCGGTCGTTTGCACTGACAGTTGCCTCTTTTCTTCACTAACTTTCATTGACAGGCTCCGAGGCAGTGGAATCGGCCATCAAGTTATCCAGACAATACTATCTCGCCCGTAACGAGCCGGCCAGAGTGAACTTTATTGCCAGAGAATCTTCTTATCATGGCAATACTCTGGGAGCGCTTTCAGCGGGGAACAACCCTGTTCGCCGAGCCCCGTTTGCGCCTCTCCTCTCGCCGGTCTTCCACCATGTCTCTCGATGTTTCTTTTCTCGTGACGCGAAACCAGAGGAATCCGAGGATACATACGTGGACCGGCTCATTGCGGAACTCGAGGCTACTTTCATCTCACTTGGACCCGAGACAGTGGCAGCTGTAATTGTCGAACCTATCTCTGGTGCATCCCTCGGCTCTGTACCCGCCGCAACGGGTTATCTCAAGCGCCTACAGGAAGTCGCTTGGCGGCATGGCGCGCTGGTTATTTTCGACGAAGTGATGTGCGGAATGGGCCGCGTGGGGACTCTCCATGCCTGGCAATCCCTGGGCGCTGAGCCACCCGATCTACAAACAATTGGCAAAGGCCTTGGAGCCGGGTATCAGCCTATATCAGCCGTGCTAGTGGGCAAAACAGTGCACAAGGCCATCGAGTCAGCAGATAGCACCCATCCCTTCGTGAGCGGACATACATATCAAGGCCATGCAATCGGGTGTGCTGCTGCGTTAGCCACGCAAAAGACTATAATCGAGGGTGACCTGCTCCGAAATGTCCGAGAAATGGGGGCTCTCTTGCGGTCGAAGCTGGGAAATCTAACGCCGAATGTGAAAGAAGTCCGTGGCTTAGGACTCTTTCTTACGGTCGAGTTTCAGACCCAGGGCAACAAGCCAATGGCTGCCCGGGTAGCGTCGATCTGTTTACAGAAGGGCTTGGCTGTATATCTCTGCTCGTCGCTTGTGGATGCTGTTATGTTTGCGCCACCTTTTATCATAAATGAAAATGAAATTGAGGAGTTGATCAGGGTTTTCATTAGTTCGGTGGAGGAAGCAGGGGAACAGGAGTGATTCGGTGGTTTGACTTGATATACCAAGAACGGCCTAAATAGCTATAACTCTCGTCCCTGCAGCCGCATAAATGCCATTTGCGAACCTGGTATCCTTTCTCTTTCTTGTTCTCCTTTTCCAGCATTTTTCACTTCATAAACATGCTAAGGTCGTGACATGCCGCCGAATACCAATGACAACTACAACGTCGCACAGTGGCACAGTTAAACAAGACGCTACATCTATTAAATGAGCGCGCCGCTTCGAAATAAGCAGGGCTGTTGCACCTGCCGTGTGCGCAGGAAGAAATGCAATGGCGTCTGTCCTAATTGCCCGACATGAATCGCTTTCGATCACTTGCTGTGAATACGATCCGAAATCAGGCTGGATGGACCATGACGAAAGAAAGAAAGCGATGGTGAACAGCTTTAAAACAGATCGTGAAGCATTCGTCGAGAAGCAGCGGCCCCAGAGCCTTTAAACAACCCTGCCCAGTCGGCAAGGATAGCACACTAGCAGCCAAACGGGGCTTTTCCATCAAGTCCTGTATCGAGCATCCGTCAGTATGGTTCTGACCTATTTGCAGATGGAGGAGTTAAATATGCTGTAGGGCGAATCATCAACCGTAAGTTTGTTTATATTGGGAGTGTGGCAGTCATGGATACTATTACCAGGAACAGCTGCCGGAAAATCATCATAACGATCTAGTCCTATTCCTACTTCGGCGAATGAGTCCACCCCTTTAATGCACTATCTCGACGATGTCTTCCCACTGCAGAATCCGATGTACAAGCCTAACACTTTGACCGGAGGACGGGGCCGGTTATTGGCTCTTCTACTTCGAATGAAGCCTCTCTGTCATGCGACGCTGGTCGTCAGCTCGTACCACCGCCGAAAGGTACCACTATAGATAGCAACAATCACCCGTGTCGTCTGGCTGTTTTGGTTGAGCAAGAGAATCATCTTGGGATTTGTCTTGCTGAGTTCCAAAAGGTGCTGAGGTCGGCCAACAAGTCTCCCGAGAAGGTAGGCTGCGCAAGTCTTCGGCTTGGTACTATGGCCTTGGTCGTTCAATTGATATCCTTCAAGGTATGGTTATCCAGGTTTCTGTGTAAATTATCTCGTGGTTTTTTTTTTTTTTTTTTTTTTTTTTGGCTGACATGTTTTCCTACTCTGCAAAAGTCCTTTACAGGTCATGGCAGTGAAGGGAAGATTCATCTCCGTGCAGCAACGAATATATCTCAAAAAGGCTTTCGAGATAAACTGGTCTCTTTCGATCCGAATGCAAGAGCAAAGAGCATATTGTGCGGTGATCGCCTTCTTTCCGAAGAGGATGGCCTGGCAGCTATGGAGGTTACGCTGTTCAAATTCTTCACCGGCGCAATTATCTGGCTTGATATCATATCCTTTGTCACGGCGGGAACAGCACCGCATTTACTGGATTACCATCTCCAAGCAAAGGGCCTTGAGAACCAGCATGCATGGGATATTGGTGACGTGTCTGATCTCGAACCGCCACAGACTATATATGTTGAGAGACAGTTTGCTCATCTCGCAAGGAACATCGGCTTGATCTTGGGCAATAAGAATCCGTTTCCGGATGAGGAGGTTATACGTGGTAAGTCTACTTTTTGAGATTATTGAAACTGAAACTGAAGTATTGCTTGGAAGTATAAGATTGCTAGGTTTCTTGACAACTTGGCTCAGAAAGAATCTCTTTGTGGAGAATCCAGGGCCAACTGTCGTTGGTTCTGCGTTTTGATGTTGTTTTCTCTTTTTCATAACTTAGACACTCATCCTAAGTGCACAATCAATCCTCAACGGAGAGAGAGCTTAATAAACTAATAAGACGCATCATTTACCAACACTGCCAGCTTCCTCCGTATAAATAAACCCATCACGCTCCCTAACATCTCCCTGCGGAAGTTTCCATTTATCCACCCGACCAGCGTCACACGACGACACGGGAAACACGGACACAGAAACCGGCTCGAAGAAAGCATTAATCTCCTCCAACGTCTTCCCAGCCGTCTCCTTAACGCAGATCCAGACAAACACCGCATTAATCACATCCAACAATCCGAAGAGGAGAAAAGTACCCCACCCAATCCCCGACATCATGTACGGAGTACTGAAGGACCAGACGAAATTAAACAGCCACTGAGCACCCACAGCGATGGCGACACCTATTTCACGGGTCCGCGTGGGATAGATCTCAGACGCACAGGGCCAGGGTAACGGGCCCCAGGAGAGGTTATAGGCGATGATGTCGAGGTAGATCAGTGCGACAGTAGCGATACCGGCGGATGTCACAGTCTTGTTACCCGGTGGGGGACAGTCTTTCACCACTGCCGCCGTGGTGATCATGCATGCGGACATGAAGAGCGCACCGCCGAGGAGGAGGGGCCGACGGCCGAATCGTTCCGAGACAAGCGTTACGAAGACGAAACATGCAACGACCTTGATGGCGCCGAAGATACCGGTTAGAAGGAGGTTGTCGTTTCCCTTTCCGACAAGGAGGGCGAAGAATTGCGGGCCGAAGTACGCCAAGGCCGTGGAGCCGGTGGATTGTTGTGCGAGAAAGATGCCGAAGCCAAGGAGGAGCCGATGCATGTTGGGCCATTCGAGCAGTTCCTGCGGCCGGAGGCCGGCTCTGGCACGTCGTTCGTCTTCAACGCCTTGTTTCATCTCTGTGAACTCCTGTTCGACTTCTTCTGAATCGCTGGCACGGACCCATACGAGGCTTTCCCAAGCTTTGTCTTCGTCGTGCCGGAGTAATAACCATCGCACGCTTTCTTTCAAGGTAAGCATACCAGCGCCCATGATGAAGGCCGGGACCAGTTGCAGGCTGATCGGAAGCTGCCATTGCCCCGGGTAGACGGACATGTACTTGGCGCCGTAGTCGATCCAGTAGGAGATTAGGATACCGATGGTATAGGCCAACTGGTAACAGCTCCCCAGTCTCCCACGAATCTCCTTGGGGCTCATTTCAGAGATGTAAATGGGGATGATGGTAGTCGAGCCCCCGAGACCGACACCAGCCACAACGCGACCGACGTAGAACGATGAGGTGGAATGGGTATTGATGACCTGAATGACGACGCCAATGCAGAAGATGAAGGCACAAATCATCATGGCGATTCGACGGCCTAATCGATTTGTGAGTGGCCAGATGGCAAAGCAGCCGACAAAGGCACCGGCCTGTTGGATGCCAACGGCAATAGAGCTGACACGGGTTTCATCCTTGGAGCCGTAGCGGAAATCACGTTCAAACGCCTCGAGCGTCAACACGCCACCTGGAGGAAGTCAGCAGGGACAAACAGCATGCAGGCCAGGATAGTTCTAACCAACGACGCCCGAGTCATAGCCAAAAAGGACACCCCCACAGCATGCGACGGCCGCAAGCCAGTAGATCCGTAGACCAGCCAAACTGATGAACTTCATATGGCAGTGTACAGCGTGAATAGCACTTTAGATATTGACAATCAGGGTTGCAGAGTCGAGAGGGTGAGACGAAGATCACAGAGTCATCGTGCAGGAATCCCAACGAGCACAAAGAAGGAAACGAACAGACAGCCTTTCCTGCAAATTCCCAGGAGATCCATGCCGTTATATAGAACAAGCATCCTGGCAGTAACCGTGCACAGTATCTGACAAGGTCAGCATGTGAGACGGTGATACCCAAGTTACAACGAAGCCCTGACATGGACAGTTAGGGTTATCTAGCCGCCAGCCGAGCGATGCCATTTCGGGCTTGGATGACGCCAAATCGGTCGCTCCTGGACGCCTGCAGATTGCGCCATCGCAGACCGGGATCGTATCATGGCTGGTCAATAAGACAGGAAGCAAGCCTTCGCTGTAGAGGGAGGTTTCCAAATTGGGCCGTTTGGGGGAATTTTCTGCAAGAGACCCGCATATTTAGCATCGGAGTAACTTCATATCTCATAGAAAACATATAAGCAACATGCGGCACGCAGGAATTAGCTCGTTGGTGGCTGCACGAAATCCGGGGAACGCGGGGTACATGATTATGTAATAGACAGATTCCCGCTGATGCGGAAAAATAGAAACCCGCTAGAGCTCTGCAGGTGGGGCATCATGCGACAGGCCAATCCCAGATAGGCAATCCAGCCGATAAGCGACGGCCGACAGACGACAGCCGACGCGCCGTTTCTGCATTACCCTTTTGGGGAGAAACGGCCTTCTTATCGAATCGACGCATTGCAGCCATGGCAGAGGGGCAGTCCATAAGGCGGGCAAATATCCTTGCCAGTTCCTCTCATCCTTCCTGTTGAATTCAATTCATCTCATCCAACTTGAGAAGCATACTGTATTCATACATTGACTCCTAATCGCAATGGTTGAAAAAAGACCCAATTTCCTCCTCATTGTCGCTGATGACCTTGGCTTCTCCGACCTGGGCTGCTTCGGAGGTGAGATTCGCACTCCGAACATCGATAAGCTGGCCCTCAACGGCGGGGTTCGATTCACAGACTTCCATGCGGCCGCTGCCTGCTCGTTAGTACCATCCACCTCGAAACATTCACAGAATTCTGGTAACTAACAATGTGTCTGGCTAGCCCAAGTCGCGCAATGATCATGACTGGAACAGACCACCACATCGCTGGTCTGGGAAACCTAATCGAATGGACCAATATCTCCGGGCAGAACGGGCCAAAGGGCTCACAGATGAGCACGGCCCCGCAGCGTGGAATGCCAGGGTACGAGGGATACCTGAATGAGCGTGTCGTAGCGCTTCCGGAGCTCCTGCGCGATGCGGGCTACCACACTGTGATGGCGGGAAAGTGGCACTTGGGTCTGACGCCGGAGCGATCCGCACACAAAAGGGGATTTGAGCGCTCCTTTTCTCATCTGCCGGCATGCTCGAATCACTATGCCTATGAGCCGCAGCTTCAGAATGGTGATGATACGCCGACCTTTCTCGAGGCGAGCTATATTGCTCTCCACATGGAAGACGATCACTACGTCCGGAAATTGCCAGACGGCTGGTATTCCTCAGACGGTTATGGGAACAAGATGCTCCAGTATCTCCAGGAGTGGAAAGGCAGGAAGGACGAACGTCCATTTTTTGCGTATCTGCCGTTCACAGCGCCGCATTGGCCGCTGCAGGCGCCACGACAGTACATTGACCACTATCGCGGGGTCTATGACGAAGGACCCGATGTCTTGCGACAGAAACGGCTGCAAAGACTGAAAGAGCTGGGGATGGTCCGCGGAGATGTGCAGCCACATCCTGTTGTGGCCGGCGAAGTGAAGGAATGGGCCGACTATTCGCCGGAAGAGAAAAAGAAATCTTGTGTGGCCATGGAGGTCTATGCGGGAATGGTCGAGTGTATTGATGCCAACGTGGGCAAGGTCGTTGACTATCTGGAGAGCATTGGGGAATTAGATAACACCTTTGTCTGCTTCTTGTCTGACAATGGAGCCGAGGGCGCAGCGTACGAAGCATACCCTATGGTCCAGAGCGGCGTAATGCCGCATCTTCAGAGATACTATGACAACAGCTTGGAGAATCTGGGAAATGCGAACTCATTCATCTGGTATGGCCCTCGTTGGGCCCAGGCTGCCACTGCCCCTTCCCGGCTTTATAAAGCATACACAACCGAAGGTGGTGTGCGTGTTCCCTGTCTGGCCCGTTTCCCTAAAAGTGTACATGTCACCGATCAAGCCCAAGGAATCACAGACCAGTTCTCCACGGTTATGGATCTGGCACCGTCTATTCTCGAGATGGCCGGTGTGAAGCATCCTGCACCAATCTATCAAGGAAGAGAAGTTGTTTCCATGCGTGGTAGGAGCTTCTATCCATGGGTCACGGGACAGTCGGAGAGGATACACGAGAAAGACTTCGTCCAGGGCTGGGAGACGTGTGGCCGCGCGGCACTGCGGTTAGGGAACTGGAAGATAGTCTACATTCCCAAGCCCAAGGGTCCAGAGCGCTGGCAGCTCTATAATCTCGATGCTGATCCTGGCGAGATTCATGACCTAGTAGAAACAGAGCCAGAACGACTGAACCAACTGCTGAAGTTATGGGACCAGTATGTCATCGAAACGGGCACCATCCCACTCAGCCCGGATCTCGGAGCCTTCATCGAGGCAACTGAGGCACAGATGCCAGAGAATGCATGGATGGAGTATGATTACTGGAAAAAAGGTGCGAGAGACGAGCCGGAGAAGTTCATGCGCAAACCCCAGCGTTTCCAACGAATCGTGAAGCAATTCTAGATCTGGAGCATGTGGGTTGATGTGCTTTGTCATTCGATGTATATATACTTAGCCATCATATCATAACGAAGAAATCAGGAAATAGCTCCCTCCTGACGCATTTCGAGTCAGCCCATGTACGCGTTGCATCTTGCCGCTTGGTCATCTCGTCCAGCAGCAGAAGCAGTTTCTCTGCATTGGGATGTCGTAGAACTGCACGGTCCTGGTCCACCATTTGGCGAATCTCCTGCATTATCCACTGCCTTTGCTCAAGTGAGGCCTCCAGACCTGCAATAAACAACGGCCAGAGAAATCCAGAGGCTACGGGCCGACCATCCTTAGAATCTATGGTGGCCAACTGAATGATCTTACGGACAGCGCCGTTGACACGATCCGTTCGCGGATAGATAGCAAATGCCACACGATGCAAGTATATGAATATGGCCAAGAAATTTGCCACGTACTGTCGAAATGTTCCACAGACCTCAACTGCAAGTGATGGGCTTAGCGTGTCTAGCAACTCGTCGGGGCGATTGTAGACATCTATCACGGGGGGCCGGAAGTTCCATAGCATCTCCAAATCTGCGCCAACTTTATGTGCAATCTGGAGGACTTCGAATTCGTCGTTCAACGTACCACGACTGCGATGGTGGAGGTCCATGTCCACAATGCGCCGGATAACCTGCTGTGTTAGACTGTAGAATCTAAACACGGGCCCAACAATGGCATCGTACACCAGAAAGCTTGGGCTAGAAAAGCAATCGTCAAAATTGTTTCCATTTACAGACGCCCTGGCTGGTCTCTCGGATTGCGATACATCACCCTCCAGATGTCTGATCACAGACTGAGACACGTTGCCGAGTTCCACCAACGGATCACCTTCCCGACCAGCCACCAGGGATTTCACGTCGAGAAGAGCAACCCAAGAGATTACCAGACGGGAGAGCCCCGTCCAAGACTGGGTTTGTTTGTAAAATCGATCGAGCAACAAATACGCCGAGTGGAGATGAGATGTCCCCGGCCGGCAGAGCTCTGGATAGGACAGCAGCTGTATTAATCCTCTTCGTTTAGCACTGAATATCCAACAATCAGAAACCTCTGCATTCATACCTCTGATAGCATGAGTAGCAACATAGCAGAGAAGATTTTTTTCAGCATGGGGGTGGTCACATCACCGAGAACGCACGACTGAATTTCCGAGCTCGCCAGTTGATAGTACATGTGTGCTGCCTCCCACCTATTTCCATCTGCCATGGCTTTATGTATGTCAGAAAAGCAGTAGATAGCATTCAGTAATGATCCAGATTCTGATAACAGGGACACCATGGCCTGTTTCATGTACTTCCACTCCATTCGGCACGAACTAAATATTACCGGAGGCTCATCTATAGATGTAAAATACAGCAATAGTTGCTCTTCGTATGCGGTCCTGCTTTCTGGCCATATGGCAACTACCGACGGCTCTGCACCGGCATCCCTGTGGAGGCCGCTGACAGCAGAAGCGTCGCCCGTCGACGAAGGTCCACCAATATTCGGCATTGCCTGTCGCTGACTGGGACCAGCATCAGATCCATCATTCAGAGATGGAAACGCAGCAAGGGTCATAAAATCCGACCGTCCATTGGACAGATCGAAATGCTTTTGCTGCAACTCGGACGTGATCGCTCCGATCAAGCCGAGCATGTCAAAGGAGTCCGGCAAGTCGGATGATGACGACTGGCCAGCACCCCCATTCACAAGGGGTGGGAATGATGTCCCTGGAAGGAGTTGCTGCTCGTCAAACCGCAGAACCGTGTTGAAGAAATTGGCATCTGGTCGCTGGGGAGTGGTGCCTGAGGCCGGAGGAACGGACGGTCTCTCATCGCGCCGTCGCAGCGAGGGCCCAACAATAGCCGGTGTGTATTCGCAGCACAATCGGAGACGGGTGCAGTTGGTACAGACTGGTTTTTGCTCGCCGCATTTGACTTTACGAGCTCTACAGGTCATGCAACCTGTTCGCCGTCGCGGGCCGGATCTGCCTGTCCCACGCGCATGGGGAGCCTGCAGTCAACCATGTCAGAGACTCGGCGCGTAATCGAGAAAGAGCATCCATCCATTACCTGCATTTGGAGCGTGTATTCGCCAAGTGAGTGTTATCGAAGGCGATACCTTGAGAGGGAATCGATGAAAAGTCTCCATGGAGCAATCCCTGCGTAGTAGTGAAACGAGTCAGGCATCAAGTTTACTAATCACTTCCGATCATTCCATCTTGCATTGTCGAGACCTAACAGTAGTATCTCGATCATAGTTATCCAAGCGAACGAACCCGGCAGATTCACCAAAATGAGCGCTGTGAAACGAGGAAGCGGAAGACAACAATGCAGCATCTGTCCCTCAACTAACTATGGGGAGCGATCAACAGAAGAATCTTCCGTGAACTTGAAATGATCTCTTTCACAGTCCTTAAGCAAACGCGAGTTCCGCCATAACCGGGCCCATGATGAGCTATGATCATTATTCAGAAAAAGAAGGACAAGAATGGGAGATTTCAAACGTTACTACCTGCAGGTTTGCTCGGGATTCATCATGATTGACAGGGGCATCCTGCTGACACGCTCATCCAAATTGCTCACCAAGATCACTGCCACATCCCAGCCTTGCTCGTGCCCTATTTTCAGTCTTTCCAGGGCAGAATTGATTAATAGACGCTGGTTGAGGCTTCTGATCCTGTGTTGCCTGCTCTCCTGAGGGGTAGCAGGTTTGATCTTACTAGTCAAGATCATCGCGCTCGCCGTGATGTATGACATATTCAATGTCGTTGACTACACGCACTATTACGTTCTTCACGGGCAGCTGCCGGACAGCCAGTGCTGTCACCATTGTATCCCATATCATCACAACGTCCCGAACACTATCTTGCTCGCTGCTAGGAATTTCAGCATGCAGTGCTTGGGTTCGCCGTCCAGGGAAGAGGTATGATCTTCAGCATGGTGTAAGTCTTCTTCCTCCTTCTTCCTACCCATTAAAATTGTTAAATGGGAGTTTTCTTACTGAGTAGACTAGGGCTATCACTTCGCATATCATCGAGAATTACCCCGATCAGCCGACGCTGGTATCTGCCATCATCATTTGGAGTTCAGGCGGCTGTTCTTGTGGGAATGTTGATTCTCACTACTCCCCCTGTGATCTTTCTGGGGCATCGTAAGGCCAAGCTGCAGCCTGGTTGGAATGAATGAAAGTGATGAACGTGATGTACATGTGCATGATCTGATTGTACGGGCTCTGCCCTAGTCTACCTGAAGACTCCGGTATACTCTGGGGATGGTTAGGATTATTATTGTTAATGCCGATAATAACTTCAATGAATTCTACATTTCTCGTGTTGAATGATTCTTTTTAAGCAAAGGCAATAGTGCTTAGCATCATCCCATACTAAATACAATTCCGCTACTAAGTAGTTATATTTACTCGGAAGTCAGACTCTGCAAAGCATGAATCCTCCGCAACACATCCACCCTCACCTCATGGACAATATCCACAGCAGGTTTCACCTCACGAATCAATCCAACAGACGCGCCTGCATAAGTCCCAAGTCTCCCCTCAGGACCCCATCCACTGCCATCTCCTGACCGGGCATTCTCCTCGTCGTGCAACCGCTTCAACTCCTCGAACGGCCGTCCTGCCAGATATTCGGTGTACGACTGATTCACAATAGTCCGAGGACTATATCCCTCTGGCCAGCCATATATGCCGCGAAGGTGATTATAAAGCAGCGTCCGCACCGTCGACACAGCTCCGTCAGATGCACGCACAATCTCGTCCTGATACCCCTTTTTAATCCGCGCTTCTGTGGAGGCGAGGAAGCGCGTCCCCATCGCCGCTCCGGATGCGCCGAGGGATAGGGCCGCGGTGACGCCTCGTCCGTCTACGATTCCGCCAGCTGCAACAAGTGGAATCTTGAGATTATCTCTCGCGAGGATATCCGCAACTTCGGGAAATAGAGTGATGAGACCGATTCCGTCCTTCTCCCGGCCGTGTCCGCCTGCCTCCGAGCCCTGGATGACGAGGACATCTGGTTTCTCGGAATTCGACAGGAGGGATCGCGCTTCACCGACGGACCCGATCTGAATCCATATCTGTGTCTGAGGGGATGCATTTCGAATCCGACAAGACCAGTCGTCGAATTCTTTGACCTGGCGTGGAGCGAATAACCATGCCGCGCAGGGTCGGGATTTCTCTATCGCTGTAACGACAACGTCGAGGTCGTCTTTCCAGAGCTGGAAGCCTACTCCAATGGGAAGTACGGAAGTTGAAGTTGCACTTGAACTTTCATGGATCCTGCTAAATGCGTCTAGCGAGCTGGAGGAGCGAATGTCTCTGATCAAGGACGATGCTTGCTCAAGGTCCGTAATCGTATCCTCTGTCTTCGCGGCTGGTCCTATGAATCCGAGTCCGCCGGCGCGGGAGATGGAGACTGCTAGGGCTGGCCCGGAGAACACGCGCATGGGGGCGCCCACGATGAACGGGGCGGATACCCATGGATAGCGCGATAGTAATTTGGACATGGTGAGATTATAGTTGAATAGCTTGTCTCGGTTGAAGGACGAGTGTTTGGCAGTTATATGCAGACGCTGGAAGTTCTAGATATGACGCAAACGGAACGGTTATTGCGGGCCGCAATATGCGAGCATATTTACCAAGCATAAACGATGGTTAATATTGCATATCATAAGCTATACTGTTGTTCTAGCCCGGCATGAGAATAAAAGTCATCAATATCCGAAAGAAAGAAGAGCAGAGATAAATGCGAGACAAGCAGAAACACCCAAAAAAAACAGTCTAAACGAAAACCTCTCCATCACTGAACCAAAAGCCAAAGCCAGAATCAAATTCAAGCCAGCCTCAACGTCCGCCTCCACCTCATAACACTCTTCCTCAGAGCCCTCTGCGTCCGCTCAAGCGGATAGTTAACCGGGGACTCTCCGCCCGTGAAAACCAGAAAGTCGTACAAGAAGCCGCCGACGAACGCACCGGAAAGCGCACCAAGCCACGGCCCATACCACCAGTACGAGTCCGCCGTGAACAGCTCCCGACCGTATCCCAGTGCAAGCAGCGCAAGTCGCGGACCAAAGTCACGACTCGGACTGAGGGCACCGCCGGTCTGATAGGCAAACGTGAGACCCAGGCAGGTGATGACAAGACCGACCATGAGAGCATTCATGCCTGGCCCCGGCGGTGCGTTCTGGTCGTCACCCAGGGCCAGGATGGTGATTGTTAAGATGGCGGTGCCGACGAATTCGTTGGAGAAGGCCGTTCTAGGAGCTACCGCCGGCGTCTGGGGTCCGGTTATGAAGCTGTTGATTATGCCCTTAGCCGTGTTGTTCGAGCTGATATAGTCTTGGATGGACTCATAGTAGACGCTGTAGGCGACGATGGCGGCACAGAAGGCGCCGATGAACTGCGCAGCGAAGTATCCCGGCATCTTGCGCTGGGGAAAGCCACGGTAGAACCAGAGGATGACGGTGATTGCCGGGTTGAGGTGGGCACCCGACACGCCTCCGGAGATGTGGATGGCCATCATTGTCGCCATTCCCCATGCCCAGCCGGTTGTGTTGGGGTTACCTGCGTTGGCCAGGGTGACGGCCAGATCGGCGCAGAAGCCGACGGTGAGCTGGACAAAGACCGCCAGGGACTCTGCCAGTGCTTCACGGTGGTGAGTACGAATCACTGACCAGGTTGTATGGTTGTTGTGCACTTCGTTCTCCACGAGATCCTGCACGAGCGGGTGCAGGTCATCGGGACAAGCAGCCTCGTCAAGGGGAGGCAGGTCCGTCAATTCCTGCAATTCATCATCGCCCAGCAGCGGGTCGTTTTCCGTGGGGGCGCGAGCAAGAGCATCCTTCCTGGGAGCTTCACCCTCCGTCTGGGGCCCTGCTTCGTCAACGGTGGGCAATGGCATCCCCCAAGTCGACGCCCGCTTCATGCGGTCTGCAGAAGTGATCGAATGGCGCGAAGACGAAGACGGTCTCAAGGACAGCAGTCCACTGCCACTCAGAATCTTGTTCATCAGGTTATGCTCGCGCTGCACTCGGGCATCTTCCACCTGCGCCGCCATCTTCCGCGGGTCAGCACTCTTCTTGATCTGGCCCTTTTCGAGCTCGTTCAGGTCGACATCCAGTCCCATCTTCTTCGAATTCTCCGCAGATCGCCGAGCAGCCCCGGTGCGATGCCTCAGCAATTCGTCCTTCGTCGGCACCATGCCGGGCCTGACGACACGCGGCAGCGGTTTTGCCAAACTCCACACCGGTTTGGCGTTGGTAGCCTGCTCGTACGAAGGATTGAGATCCGCATAACCGGGCTGGACGAACGGTTCATGAGCCAGGCGCACTTGTGCTGTCTCGTCGGGGCCGCCGATGGTGAAATTTCCTCCCGTCCGCTCGGCCAGCGACAGTCGGCGAGTAAGGCTGGGTACGCCCCTGCTGGTGCTTCTCTGTCTTGGGATAGACCAGTTATCCGGCCGCACGTCTGCGCGACCGGTCGTCCGGGGCTCATCGTCCACTCTCGTGGGTGAACTTGGGCGTTCCCAATGAGCATCGGCGCCTCGGAGGTTGCGAGGGGAAGCCTCTTCCGACTGTCGTTGAGAAATCAGCAACTTTCCGTTTTACACAATACCAGTCGGTTGGACTCACGCTCGCCCTTGGCCGTCCGGGGGTTTCTGGATCCATATTATTTTCCCTGCCAGACAGATAGGTACAGTCGAAGTTCTCTGGGGTTTACCGTGTCGAGCGGGCAAAGAACGCGGCTATCGCGTGGAAAGGCGACGTTCACCCAGACAAACAAAACCTGAAAGAAGAAACATTGCATCGGGGGTACGCGCAGAAAAAATAACAACAGCACCACTTCGCCCCTCGGAGCCGTGTAACTGCAAGTGGACGCAACGCGGAGCCATATCAGTGCTGAAGTCCAATCAGCAGAGATGCAGCGGCCACTGTTTCAGATCGGCAGTTTAGATCTACGCAGCGCAGCGTGTGATAAGATGCAGGGATTGCCGGAGGTCTTGGATAATAACTATGAGCATGTTGGTGCTGGTGGCTGGCCAATGTCCGGACTCTGATTCCTATATCCATATTATTGCTTGATGCTCAATGACGACCATGACAATGGCTATATGGATCATGAACACCAAGAGATCGGGAACCAGGCAGCCAGATCTCGCAATAGCCCGTGCATTATCAGTGTCTCCATAGCAATTTACATGGTGGAGTCGCTTGCATAAGAGCTGTTCACTTCATGTAACCACGGGTCCGTGCTGCTCTACGACGCATGGAGGTACTCCTTTACGCGAGGACGGCTTTCAAAAGCCTCTCGAAACTTCTTCAGTGTCTCCGGTAGTCTCGCCTGGGGGTTCGAGCCATCAGCAGTGGGCTATGGACATCAGGAAAGCCCTCGTCTCCTCACCGGAAGAGTGCCAGTCCGCTCATCGTTGTCGATGGACTGGTAAACTGCGAAATCAGCATACGTAATGCGGTCCCCTAAGAGGAACGGACCTCCTCGATCGGAGTAGTACTGCGAGAGGATGTTGTAGTAGTCTGGCGCGTAATTGTTCTTGTAGTCATCCGTGGCATTCGTGAGATTGGCGACCCATTGAGCCTGGCCCTCGGTCAGTCTCCTATCTATATCCAGCATGTACGGAGCAGTTATAAACACAGCCGACTCACTCTCCAGTCAATGTAGATATCCGCCACCGCGTCGACGATGTATTTCTCTGGACTCGTCCGTCCGTTGTATTCGCCCAGTTCCCGGGCTAAATACCGCAGGATCGGGATATGCTGGGCGTCCGTTAGATAACGTAGCCAAGCACTATGCACTGCAAACCTCAGTCAAAATAGTCCCATGGTACTCAAGCGCCGGCACCTTGCCAGTCCGGGAGATGCCTTTCTCTCGAAGCCATGCGCTGGTTGCCGCCCAGGAACCATCGAAGGGATAGCGGACGTCTTCGAACTCGATTCCAGCATCTCGCAGGAAGAGCCTGGGACGCGGTGAGTGCACTGTATTTCCTGGGACAGGGACGGAGTGGATAGGGTCAGGATTTACCGTACGACCTCTCCCCGGCCCAGACGCCCGATATCCAGGTAATGCAGAACAGGTTTGTCGGACATGGTGTAGATTGGAATAACCACACCTCTTGCGTGAGACGTCTCAAATAGGTAATTAATGAGGGGCTACAGCAGAGTGAGAAGTAAGCATGATGACAAATTGCACCAGCATTAACTAGTTATGACATCTCAGGAGGATGACATGACTCCCATCGGCTATTGCGGACGTTCCTGCAGAGCCCGCATAGTCATCGCGTCCATCTGCTACCGCAATTCCCGCGTCCTCCGGCTTTTGGCTTGGACCCGCGATTCCTTTTGGCCCAGCCGAATACGCACTATACTCCCTCTAGGACATGAATGCCGTCAAGCGGAAACGCTCCAGGGTAGCATGCAAGCCATGCCGGGAGCGTAAGCGGAAATGCGACGGCGGCAACCCGTGTATCACCTGCACTGAATGGGGCTACGATTGCTCCTACGAGACCCAACCGCGTCGAAAGCTAGACAAACGACGTCCATCTCCCATAGAGCCGTCTCCGGAAGCGGCGCCTACCCAGGAGACTGCCCCGCCAGATGCTCGGGGTCTGACTCGGCGTCTGGAGGCTAACTCGGGAGCGGCCTTCGTGAGGCGGATAGGCCTCAGAGTCGACCCTACGAAGGCTCCTAGAATGAATCTCTTCGGATGGAATATCGGTGCACGCCCATTGTCTTCCGGAGCGCGAGGCTCGTCGTTGCCCATCACGGAGATCACTTTTCTGGATCATATGAAGCTGTTGGCGACAACGTATTTCCAGAAGGTAGACCCGTGCTATGGTTTTATTGATCGACATGCGTTCTTCGAGCGGCTGGAGCAACGGTGGCAGTCTCCTCTATCCAGCGATCATCTATATGACAGCGTGCTGGCTGGTGTAGCTGCTCTGGGGTGTCTGTTTTCCCAACGGAGCATCACAATCACGGAGCTCCATCTCGTGGAATCAGCTCGTTCGATCTTGGACACGCATGTTCTATCTGGCGCACCTCCCCTGGCTCTTGTCACCGGATGGGTTCTTCGAGTCGCCTACCTGCGCATGACAGCTTCGCCTCACTCGACGTGGACAGCTAGCTCTACATTAATGCATCTCGTTGAAGCTGCCGGGTTCCATCTCAGCTCGTCAAACCCTGTTCTCCCCTTCATCACGCACTGCGATCCGGAAATCGCAAAACGGATCTTTGGGGTTGCGCAGCACCTGAATATGTGGACTTCGTTCGATCTGGGACTCTCCAGAGTCGTTCTCCAGAAACAAGAGCCTCTTTCTCTCCCATCACCTAGACCCGGCGAATGCATGAACGAATTACTTAGTCTTCTACCGATATCCGCCAGCCTCGATCCCGGGAAGCCGATAGACAACCTGGACATTGAGTCGAAGCTGTCGACGGTCCTGGACCGTACTCACACACAGCCACCATCAGTAATGGCGCAGTGTAATCTTGTCCTCTGCATGCTGCGCCGTCTTCACACTCAGAATTTCGACATCTCACATGCACTCGCAGAGCGAGTCCTTGCATTACTCAAGAAAGCCCTCGGATGTGCACACAGCATGGTCGCAGATTGCTCTCCATGGCAGCATATAGCAAACGTGCCATTCCAGATCATCTGCGTCCTTCTGGTGATGGATACACGGCCGTCACTCGCAATGCTTTCGGAGGCAGTGCAGACTCTGGAACTCGTTGCGTCTACCTACGACACAGAAACCATGAGGGAGGCTTGCAAGGCGGCCCACTTGTTGATCATGCTTCACCAACAGCGCAGAAGAGATGACCTGGCTATCTTTAGTGGTATACTGAATACCTATAGCCGGCATGAGAGTGGCCAGGCCGAAACTCTGCCGTCGCTGTCCAGTCCCAGTGCGGAGGAGTATTCTTGGCTTGGTGCCTTGGTCGCTGATCTGCCTGGTTTGCAGAAGGTTGATTTCGATCAGTTTCTAAATACGGATATCATGAGCCATTCATTCTGATATGCTGCTTCATCGGTGTGCTTCCGACCAAGATTGTGTAAGAAGTCCGGGATTTGCATAGTCTGTAACCCTCCGCAACACCCGCAAGAGCCGTCCACCATCTCCGAAGCCCTAAATCAGACAAGCATAACCCAGTGACTCTTTTCTTTTCCTTCTCTTTTTTTAAAAAAAAATAAAAAAATTATACTTACGTATGACTCTTAAGGACTCCCATATATCAAGAGTGATTATATCTTTATGTGCCATATTTAATTGTTTCTCCAGACTGGTCAAAGTTCTGCCTTGTCCACCACTTTCTCCCCCTCAACCTAATCAACTAGACCAAGCGCCTGCAATAGATACAGACTTACCAGACATGACGGGCAACTGTGACGTGAAAGACAAGGCGTCTTACACAAGCATACAAATCCCGGGACTCTCAATGGGAGCTGGTAGACCATTTCCACCATCACCTTCTGATCCCGAAGGCTATATTGTTGAGTTCGATGGAAGTGATGATCCCACACACCCATATAACTGGAAAGTATCGACGAAGTACGTTTCTCTACGCCCCAATGGTGGACGGAAGACATGCTAATAGATATTCGCCTGTTCAAAAGACTTTATACATCCCTTATAGTCTGCTCAGGAACATACATTGTCTCCCTCACAAGTGCAATCTTCGCCCCCGGAACCGAAAGCGCAAGCAGGACGTTCAGAGTTGGCACGGAAGTGGGAACTCTCGGGACAACTCTATACATCCTAGGATTCGCATCTGGCCCGCTGATATGGGCTCCCTTTTCCGAATGGCGAGGAAGAAAATGGCCATTGACGATCGGTATGTTGGGCAATGGTATCTTCAGCATCGGGTCCGCCGTCTCCAAGGATATTGAGACGTTGATTATCTGCCGCTTTTTCGCTGGGATGTTCGGAACCAGTACACTGACAGTCGTGCCTGGTGTGCTTGCGGATGTCTTCACGCATACGCATCGCGGTGCTGCTATTTCGGTTTATGCTCTTCCTGTTTTCTTTGGGCCGCTGACAGCGTCGTTTATTGGTGGTTTCATCTCATCGAGTTACTTGGGATGGCGATGGACGCTCTATATTCCAGCATTCTTCAGTTTTGCCCATTGCATCTTATTCCTTTTCTCGCTGAAGGAGACATATGCGCCATGTCTGCTCTCGGCACGAGCTGCTACTATCCGCCATAAAACTGGCAATTGGGCCATCCACGCCAAACATGACGAAGTTGAAATGACCCTGCACTACCTTTTCACAAAGTACTTTACAAGACCATTGAAGATGCTGTTTACAGAGCCGATTATCCTGTTTATATCCATCTACATGTCGTTTATCTACGGGCTTGTCTATGCCCTTCTCGAGGCCTACCCTTATATCTTTGAGGATATCCACGGCATGCATCCTGGGGTGGCAGGGCTAGCTTTCATAGGCCTTATAGTCGGCCAGCTGCTGGCGTTCAGCTTTATCCTTTCACAGAATTGGACCTATGCAAGGAAGCTCAAGGAAAATGGGAATATCCCAGTCCCTGAATGGCGATTGACACCACCTTTGATCGGTGCCCCAGTATTCACCATTGGGCTGTTCTGGTGAGTTTATAATATTATCACGCCGTCAACGGTCCAAATAAATGACTTTGATAACCAGGTTCGGTTGGACTGGATTCACCCCCGAAATCCACTGGGCAGCACCGGCCGTATCCGGCGTCTTCGTTGGCTTCGGAGTCCTGTGTGTCTTTTTACCATGCTTCATTTACCTCGTTGATGCATACCTGCCTTTGTAAGCTCTGGGAATAGATGGAACCCCCCACCCTCCTACCCTTATTTAACTAGCTGATTTATGATCAATCCAAGAGCCGCTTCAGCTGTTGCAGCCAACATCATCATTCGATCTGCGGTTGCCGCGGGATTCCCACTTTTCGCAAGACAGATGTTCCAGAATATGGGCGTGCAATGGGCTGGTACATTGCTGGGTTGTCTGGCGGCAGTTATGATTCCGATTCCGTTCACGTTTAGGATCTACGGGCCGGTGTTGAGGAAGAGGAGTAGGATACTTGTGATGTGAGGTTTCTAGAGGTACGATACCTTTCCCAATGGGGAAATATTTAGCGCTATCCGGAGATTGCTCCAGACGCCGTCGCTGTTTTCTGTTTTCTACTTTTGCTCTCTCCTACTTCTGATGGCCACACTGTATATGATGGCTGCCTGCGATCTCTATGGCGACCGTCATAGATAATGACCTCGTTGCATTGATCTCTTTACTCCTCGATGAAGCCGGCTTCCCCAGTCTTCTCTACAGGGGTCCCCACGATTGTTGTCAGTGTTTCCCGATGTAAGATCCTCTTCTGCCTACCTTTATGACAGGGCATTGACTTCATCATGCCTGATGCGTTGATAGACACTTCTTTCTCCGTCCTGATCCCAAGTGAGTGCGCTGAAGTACTGCGAAGCTGTAATGCTTCCACCTTGTCGTGATCGCAACATTCCTTACGGAACTTAATTGAATGATATATATGCTCAAATTCGTTGGTGGAACTGGCTTTCTGCACGTCAAGGGTTTGGGAGAGGAATATGGACCATTCTTTGCTATGACGCATGGAAACTCGAGGATGTGCTTGCTCCTTGATGGGCTTCGCTGTGGCTTATTGAAGAGGTCCTTCAAAGCAAATAAGCAACATCGGAAGCTCTCTTTGAATCTCGCATTTGGAATAGATCGCACCTTGTTTTTGCTATTAACCCCATATTGACTAGGAGTAATGGCCTCTCTGGGTGATATCACTCTCTTCCGGATCGCCGGATCCATAAGCTCAGTCACAATTCCATGCTTCCCTCACTGTTAGAGCCAGGGCCTCCTCTTCTATCCTTTAGGAATGCTGCCCGCAAGGGGTGAAGACCACTTAACCTCGTGAGCGGAATTATATTCCACCTGTCAGGCGAAGAATTGCAGTCCCAAGACATCAAGGGCGGTCTGAATGCAGCCGGCAGGCTGCATTCCATGGGTTGGGAAGCGTCCGTTAGTGACGTAGAAATCGACCAGATATATGCTTTTGACATCAGTACGAACATTTAATGAGTATGACTGCTCGCTGCTAGGGGTTACGAAGGATGTACCTGTTTAGATGCTTCAAGGTGAACAAAAGAAACTGCATCTCATCTGATCCCTCTCTTTTTCTCTCCCAGGGGCGCTTTAATCTGCCTTCTTTTGCATCGGGGTCTTTGCTCCAAGTTGACTAGACACGACAACTTTTTTCAAGCTTTTTCGACATGGGTGCACAGCTGAAGGATGCCTACGACTACATTATCCTCGGCGGAGGGACGGCAGGATGTGTCATTGCGAATCGACTTTCTGAGGACCCCAACACCACCGTCTTGGTAATTGAGGCTGGGAGTTACCGGCCCGATGACCCAAAAATCAACACCCCTGGCTTGATGACCTCGTTGTACGACAGGCCCGAATACGACTGGAGCTTCTTTACTGAGCCTCAAGTAAGTCGAGTTGATCGATGACATTCCGAAGCGGGCAATCATTGATGAAGACCAGAAACACCTGAACGGACGAATTATCGGCCATCCTCGAGGCAAGGGCGTCGGTGGATCTACAACTATTGCGTATAACGTAATCGTATTCCCTTCCCAAGCTACAATAAATGCATGGGAAAAGCTGGGTAATAGAGGCTGGGGATGGAAGGATATGTGCTGCTACTATCGCAAATTTCACACCCTGTACGAACCGATCGCCAAAACAGCTGAAGACTTGTCCCTGGCATATTTGGACAAGAGCATCCGAGGTGCCAATGGACCTATTCAAGTCTCCTTCCCAAACGAGGACTTTTATGGACCATTGCATAAGGCCTGGCCCCAGACCTTTCGAAACCTTGACATGGGATACACGGGTGACCCTGCGACGGGCAAGATGAAAGGCGGCTTTACCAACCCCTGCTGTGTCAACCCTAGGTCCAAGATGCGGAGCTATGCAGGAAACGCCTACTATAACCCCGAGGTGGCTAAACGTCCCAATCTCCAGTTTCTTACCGAAACACTGGCAGAGAAAATCCGTTTTGATGACGTTGACCGACAGACGGCCACGGGGGTACTGTTCCGGACTGTAGATGGAAACCAACAGACGGCTCATGCAAGGAAAGAAGTCATTGTGTGTGCTGGCGCAATCCAGTCGCCGCAACTCTTGGAGCTGTCGGGAATTGGAGATGCTAAACGGCTTAAAGCACTCGGTATCACCCCTGTTGCTGACAATCCCTATGTGGGGGAGAATCTGCAGGATCATGCGTGCGCCGGCATCAGCTTCGAGGTCATTGAGGGTATATCAACAGTTGAAGACACTAAAATTCCGGGCAAACTAGACGAACTTATTCAGGCATATCAAAACACCCTTTCCGGTCCGTTGACAGCAAGCTGTATCTCGTCGGCGTATATACCAGTGAATGATTTATCGATTTTAGGGGACCATAAGGTGCTCCAACCTATCCTAGATGCCGAATTGGAAGTTAAATCTGGCGGACACCCAGCTCTTCAGAAGCAATACGAGTTACAGCGCGCCATTGTCGAGGACACAAATGATTCCACCATCCACTATTGGATGCTAAACACCCAACTCTGCCCGCATACAGGGCCCAGGCCGACAGACTGGTTTGGCATGAAAGAGGATGGCCGCTACACTGTGATTGACGCTGCCCTAACAAACCCGTTCTCTCGAGGATCTGTCCATATCAAATCGGCAGATCCAACTGCAAAGCCAGCTATCGACCCAATGTACCTTTCCAACAAGCTCGACCTTGAACTCTTAGCCCGCCATGTACTCTTCATCGAAACCATTGTGAAGACCGAACCATTCTCATCCTTGATCAAGCAAGATGGCCGCCGGGTCCCGCCCAATACACGCCTCCACACTCTCGAAGAAGCAAGGCAGTTTGTGCGTGACACCGTAGTGTCGAACTATCATCCTGCGTGTACATGTGCCATGCTCCCACAGAAGCTTGGGGGAGTGGTTGACGACCGGTTGAAGGTGTACGGCACAAAGAACGTGCGAGTGTGTGATGCTAGCATCTTCCCGCTCATCCCCCGTGGGAATATCCAGACCAGCGTATACGCCACGGCCGAAAAAGGAGCCGATCTGATCAAGGGCGTGGTATGACTTGGTGTATCCATTGGAGGCAATGGTGGAACATTACAGAGGGTGAGCACAGATGGATTGTTGACTAATTACATATAAAAAGGAATTTAATCATCAAAGATCTAGGGCTGATGAAGGTCATTCCCGGCTTCTAGATGAACCCAGAGGCTTGATACATGTGGCGATGTATTGGAGCCCTAACATCGGGCAGCATAGCCTTGAGCCAGGCCGTGGCGCTCTAATCATCTGATTTCTGGATGCTATACGGAGTATTTTGTGCCAGGACATCTTAACATCTTGCGTATGGACTGAACTAATCAAACATTGCCAGCCTTGACGTTCTCAACCAGGAGAGCCTTTCTACGGCACTATACACATAGCGAACCATGGCATACTCCAAACAGCCACTGGAACCTGTCCGGATGTCATCGATCAGAAGTGCATTGATGCTCTGACCGCACAGATGCAAAATGTGACTAGCAGTGGTTCAACGAGGCATCGCTGTGCAGCTGTATCATGAACTGAGCAACAACCAGGATGATGAATACCGCGATCTAACCGGCATGGATCAGGGGATGGGGGGCTTTGCTTTCACTCTGCTTTTCGATATATCCCCAATCAGCGAGTCGCAGAATTCGTCTTCAGATATGCTGGCCTGTTCTTCCCCAGTCTCAACAATTTAGCTATGATTGGGATGGATACTGCTTTGGTGGGTGGTTAATTTTTACTTGCCCTTCCCAATCTTCTTCCTCTCATCCAAGTAATCACTCCATAGACTCTATTGTGCTAACTCAGTTCTCTCTGACAGGGAAATTACACACTCGAGGGAAACCTGGAGGAAGTCTACAAGATCACACCCATGCTCACGGTATTCCTTAATGAAAAGGACGGCAGCCTGGTTGACGGCACCAGCGCGCAGTTGACATGTCTCAAGGTTGTCACTGAGGATTCGAAGGACGCACCATCTATGTCCTCACGCAATTTGCGCGGGAGTAGCAGTGCTTGTTGCTCTCCTGTTCAATACTCTCTTTTAGATCAGGCAGAGGAATTTGTTTAATTGAATTGCCTTGGATAATCCATGTCTATCTTTACGTTTGTAAGAACAATATTACGTCCGATGCAATGGGAGTACGGTACATTTAGGGCTACCGTTCTCTGCTATTGTTCTGTGATGAAAGAACATATGGTAGAATTCATATAATGCAGTAATAATAATTATAAAGTGGCATTGCCTCAAAATGGTTTCATAGAAGGCTTGGTCGAATGAAATCTGACTGCGGGGTAGCAGATCAAAAACAAGAACATCTGCTTCAAATCTCCCTCCAGACGGAATGATTATCTCGCAAAGAAGAGGGTTATTCTTTCGAATGTACGCGTATTCTGAACAATAGATCTGTCTCTTAGCCGTCTTTTCGCCCTTGAATGCCATTCTTTCATTGTCCGAATGAGTTTGATCCAGACAGCATGGCCAAGTTCTCCCAGCATTCTCTCTCCACAGGCTGGAAGTTCAGGGAAAGCGACGATCATATAGAGAAGGCATGGATGTCTGCACCCAGAATTCCATCCGTCGTCCATCAGGACCTAGAAGCAAACAACCGGTACGTGCGTCATTCGCATCAGAACAAAGCTGCTGTAACGTCTGCTGACGAACGCGAACGATACTACCAATCCATCCATCATCCAGACTAGAAAATGTCCTTATCGGATTCAACGAACTAAAAGCCAGATGGATCAATGAAAAGTCCTGGACATACAGGAACGAATTCCAGAAACCCGCCATCCCTCGCGGATGCTCTGTGGCATTGGTATTTGACGGACTCGATACCTTTGCAAGGGTCAATCTTAATGACAAGATCATATTAAAAAGCAGCAATATGTTTCTTGCACATCGGATCGATGTAACTGATGAATTGCGATCTAAGGATCGGCATGTCCTGGAAATCGAATTCGATTCTGCCTTCCTTCGAGCAAAGAGGATCCAGGAGCAAGATCCCGGTCACAAATGGGCGAGTTTCAATGGTGATCCCTCCCGGCTTGGTGTGAGGAAGGCTCAGTACCACTGGGGGTGGGATTGGGGTCCTCTGTTAATGACTGCAGGTATCTGGAGGGATGTTAGGTTGGAGGTGTATTCTGGACGGGTCTCAGATTTGCGAATCAACACGACTCTAGGTGTGGGTTATCACACTGCTGAGGTCGCTATTTTTGCTGAAGTTGATTCCGTGCTTCCTGGTTCTTACAAAATGCAATTCACTTTATGCCTGCATGGCAAGGAAGTCGCCCAGGATGAAGTACTCGCGACAGACTCGACTGCCAAAGCATCGTTCCATCTCAAACAACCATCTCTCTGGTGGCCTCATGGGTATGGGGAGCAAGCGCTCTATGAGCTCTCCGCGTCTTTGACGAATAGCAAATATGAACTTCATCATGTCACAAAGAGATTTGGTATTCGAACGGCTGAGGTCATCCAAGAGCCTGATAAACATGGCAAATCATTCTTCTTCAGGATAAACGGAGTGGACATTTTCTGCGGTGGTTCTTGTTGGATTCCTGCCGATAGCCTCCTCCCGAGTATTACACCAGAAAGATATCGAAAGTGTATTGCATTGATGGTCGCTGGCAGCCAGGTAATGGTCAGGTTCGTTGCCCTTCTCCCTCTAGCACTTTGTTGTCGGTAAATATTAACCACAAACAGAGTCTGGGGCGGCGGAATCTATGAAGACGACAGCTTCTACGATGCCTGTGACGAACTAGGCATTCTGGTATGGCAAGATTTCATGTTCGCCTGCGGAAATTATCCGACATGGCCGACCTTGCTCCAATCAATCCGAGACGAAGCCGTTTACAACGTACGCAGGCTCCGACATCATCCCTCGATTGCCATATATGTTGGAAACAATGAAGATTATCAAGTCCAGGAGCAGTCAGAGCTCACGTACAACTACGAAGACAAGAACCCAGAGAACTGGCTTAAGACGGATTTTCCAGCTCGCTACATCTACGAGAAACTTCTACCTGATGTGGTCAAGGAACATTCTCCGAGTACCTTCTATCACCCTGGGAGTCCTTGGGGCGATGGAAAGCGAACTTCTGATCCCACCGTTGGCGATCTGCACCAGTGGAATGGTAGGTCCTAGAAATCTTGGGTTCTCAACAGCCTTATATATCTAGGTCTAGCTAACCAACCGAACTAGTTTGGCATGGAACGCAGGAGAAATACCAAATTTTCAACACGCTAGGCGGCCGATTCAATAGCGAATTCGGCATGGAGGCATTCCCACATACGTCTACTGTGGATTACTTCGTCGAGAACGAGACCGACAGATATCCAGAGTCACACGTAATGGACTTTCACAACAAGGCTGCAGGCCATGAGCGAAGGCTTGCAACATATCTCGCTGAGAATCTTCGAACAGCAGCCGATATGGAGGTAGATTAATCCTAGCTTTACAACATTCATAACTCTAACCACGAATAGAACATACTAACACATATGCAGACATATATCTACCAAACACAAGTTATCCAAGCCGAAACAATGATATATGGATACCGCGGCTGGCGCCGCCAATGGGGAGATGAAAGACATTGCGGCGGTGCACTACTATGGCAACTCAACGACTGCTGGCCGACAATCTCCTGGGCGATAATCGATTACTTCCTTCGCCCGAAGCCAGCATACTACGCTGTGGCGCGGGTACTCAGACCCCTAGCTATCGGCGTCTGCAGAGAACACCACGATTGGAGTGTGGCACATGCCCAGCCACCGAAGACGAGCAAATACAGCCTATGGATCGCTAGCAGCTTACAGATAGATCTTACTGGAAGAGTTGAGCTGAGGTTTATCTCCATCAACACTGGTCTTGAAGTTCGCGATCCCATCGTCCGAGATAAGCTCCGGGTGGTACCCAATGGCACGACAGATATTGTTGTCGACGGTGTTATTGACCATACTATGTACCCGGAACCTCATGTTTTGGCTGCAAGACTATGGATTGATAACCGTCTCATTGCACGCGACGTGGATTGGCCACAGCCACTGAAGTATCTTGATTTCTCAAATAGGGGTCTCGAGGTGAAGAGAACAATCGAACTTACGGGACAACAGAGACTGGCCATCACTGCGAGGAAACCGGTAAAATGTTTGGTCTTTGAAGAAAGGGATGGCGTAACGCTTAGTGACAGTGCTGTGGATGTTGTACCAGGGGACGAGCAGATAGTAACAGTGACCGGGCTGAGAGAGGAGGAAAAACCTTTGACATGGAAATTCCTTGGCCAGTAGTTCTGGATGGGAGATTTTAAGGCTTGAAACAATCATATTATATCTGCTGCAGCAAACAAAGAGTTCCTTGAATTCCTAAAGCATGGAGTCTGCATAGGAAACTAGCAACTCAACTCAAAAGTACAAGACAGATAGAGCATGGTCTTTGCCTCGAGTAGAGTCACGCCAGGTCCCCTTTTCACGACCAGCCCGAGACGGACTTGGACGACGCCTGATTTGAAGTATTTCAACTTCATGCGCTTCAGCTTGTTCGGGGAAATAATTTCATGGTCTGTAGCGCGATAGAAGACGTGGAGTTTTGGGAATAAGGCGGCCATGTCCGGGTATGGAGCGGAACCCTTTGTGGTCAGTCTTTGAGCCTCCGTTGAGGTATACAGTTTCATCACTAGGTATCAAAATATGGATAGACAGAGTCATACAAAAACTGCCGTTATGAGAGAGAGGGGGGCTGGTTCAGGAAGCGAACACCTAGATAGAAATACAATACAAGTTACACCTCCAATACAGTAAGATCTTATTCTTATCAGATTAGATAAAAACCCCACTAACCCAGTCAGGGCAAGCCCACCACTCGACCTGAACCTCACAATGACGCAAATTTCCGATTTCCGTCTATCTCTCTGTCCGTCGCGTCGCCCTGCCACTAATGGCTGGAATAAAACGTTCCTGGGAAGGAAAGCCGCTGAGAATCCCTTCGTCCAAAGAATCTGCACCTGCACATTTCTCGACGACAGCAATGGCAGCAGCGGAGTCGGATCGACCGCCAACGGCGATACAATCGATTTTCTCCACGTTTCGGGACGAATTGGATCAGCATCATGATCGGAGGGAGAGGATTATTAAGGCGTCGAGAGATATTACGGCGCTGAGTAAGAAGGTGTTAGTATTATCTTATCATTGATGATGATGAAGAGTCAATATGACTAGTATGGGATGAACGTTAACTGTCTAATTTTTCGAAAAAGTATCTTCTCGTTGCAACGGTGAGTGACTTATTTGCATGAGACCCAGATATTACTCCAAGAACTATACTGACTACTTGTTCGTAGAGTCCGAACACTAAACCAACCCCTCCCCCCCTCAATCGCAAACGAAAATAAATCCCGCCTTGACCAAATCCGCCAACTCTTCCAATCCGTCGTCCCCGACGTCACTGGCATAAACGCCTGGCGGTACCAACGCCAACTCAGTTCCGGAATCCAGGAATTCATTGAGGCACTCTCCTTCCAGCACTACGTGCAGAACCAGAAACTCATCACGTTAGAGGAAGTCACCGCGCAACTTCCCCCGGAGATTCTCGTGACGGAAGAGGATTACCTGATGGGACTGTTCGATTTGACCGGTGAATTGATGCGGTTTACAGTGACGTCTTTGTCGACGGGGGGGTTGGCGCAGCAGCAGCAGACAAAGGAGGCTGGGATGGTTGGTGGTAAAAACGATGCGAAGGATGGCCCGAAACTTCCTCCGGCGCAGTCTGGGATTGTGATTGATCTGCGGGAGATGCGGTCGTTGTTTGAGTCGCTTACTATTCCGCGGAGACATAATATGCTGAGGGATATGGGAAAGAAGCTGGATGTGATGCAGGGTAGTGTGGAGAAGGTTGAGAGAGCAGCGTATGGGATTCTTGTGCGTGGTAGTGAGCGGCCAAGTGGGTGGATGCCTGACTTGTCTAATTCAGCTGAGGTGGATAGTTATTGATTGACTGAAATATGGATGTCGGATGGCGTTTTGGTGTATTAACGGTGTAGGGATGATAATGAATGTGCCAATTGGCGATAGTTCCATTCTCTTCAGGATAAAACAGAATAACCATACTTTCCTAGACTCCATCATTCCGATCCAATCCCAGTCTTCCATGACCCATTATTCAAATTCCATCTGTCCAAAATAAGAACCAATAAACCCAATCAAATAACTCCAACAAATCATATCAAAATCAACCGAATGAATCACAGGGTCCTCGGATCATCACCCAAAATCCCATGGCTAATCAACTCATCTGGCTGCGGCCGATGCTGAATCTTCTGTTCCAGAGAATCCGCGCGCATATTCTTCTCGAGCTCGAGAGCATGGGCCTGGAGAGCTGGCGCCGCATTCACAGCAGGGAGGATATTGCCTTGATCGAAAGTCAGATAAGATCAGTCCGGTTATAAACGTATGAAACAATGTATAGGCAGATAGAGGCAAGACATACGCTCAATAAGAGCTTCCCTATCGGGACGTTTCTCGAGATGTTTCTTTAGACTATCCGTTGTGCTCTGACGGGCAAGGCCCTGACTAGCAGCTTGCAGGGATCTATAAACCGTATTTCATAAAGAATGATTCTAGTGGTTAGCAATGAGTGTAGTGTAGATCTGGTGATTATTATACATACGGCGCCACGTTTGTATCTAGCAGAATATGTCTCTCCTTGAGATCCCTCTGGTCCGGACGAGTCTGCAGATGCTTCTCCAGCGAGTTCCGGCGTTCAGACGGGGATGCGGAGAGCGGGGTTTCGTCGATCATGGTGATATCAATCAGCTTGCGGTGTTTCTGTTCTGTTTTGTGTATATCGGGATGGCAAGTATAACTCAATAGAATGAAAGCCCTTAAATAAGAGGACTGGTGATGAAATGGAAGACGACGGATGGTCAGGAGACGAGAGAGTTGATTGCTTCAGCATCGTGGAGGATGCATTGACGAGTGGAGTCATATGACGCAGATGCAACAATCAACGGGCTTTGCGGAGGAACGGGTCCTCTTCCTGTATCCGCTGTCAACCTTCTTTTGCATGCTGGATCCTCCGTACCCATGGTTTAATTTCCTTGCCAGGATAATAGATCGCAGCGCTCTTATCTGATGGTATCGATCTACTTTACGACTACTGGTATGCATGCGTTGCTGACCTGGGGCTCAAGCAATGGCTGTAGGGGATAAGCTTTACCCAAGCTTTCCGTATAAACCCAGCAATAGGTGGTAGTATTTAAATATGAAGACAGACTTATTATTGTAGTAGGAAAGCAGTCATATTAGCAATATGTCCCTTTGTTCTGCAAATACATTCTGAGTAAATAGTCAACTCTCTCCTTCCCATTTGCATTACACGACGCGATCCTGTAAAGCAATCTGGACGGAAAACATCATTGATATTGAAGGCAATTTCTTCGATTTCCTTTTGCTTTTTTTTTCTCTTTCGTGGTTTTTTTTTTGGGGGGATTTTCTTTTTGTGGCGGAAACACGGATAGTCGATAACAAAAGCATTCGCGTTCCCTTCAGAAGGGTGCCCTCATGCATCGCTCCCTGAAACCATCGGTCCTCCCCAAAGCGTCTCGAGCATAGGTCAAATCGAAATGAAAAATCGCCCCAGTCTCATAAATGAGAGGGCAGTTTCGCAAACAATCGGAATGAGCATGTCCGAGTTTTCCCCGGGGTTGTCCTTTAGATTTCATTACAGGCCAGTCATAGTTAAATCGGGAATGTTTCACGCCTAGCATCAAACACTGAGCTCCAAAACGCTCGTCACGGTCCGTCTGCCAGTTCTCGCAAATTCAAACCTGTTTTCGTCCTAGGGGCCGATTCGAATTCACCCGTTGCCGTCAACTGATTCGAACAAAACAGGTCCGATAAACAAGGCAGTCCGGGAAAAACAGATCTCGCTTTCCTGCTCGAAAACGAGCTTGCCATCCTAGTTCAGGAAACTGCAAGAAAAGAAAAAGAGAGAATCAGTTCGTTGGAATTACCGACCAACGAACACTAGATACCTTCAAGGAACCCAAAGTTTCCCACGACCACGGCCGTTGCCGCGAGATGGGTTACGGGGGCCCCCACGACGTCCGGAGGCATACCGGCGAGAGGCACCGGCAAGGCCACGCGCTGCCCCCGACTGCGTGCTGAGGTCAATGGGCTGCTTGTTGGATACCCCCAGAGATCGACTGAAAGAATCTGGATCGATCGGCTGCGTCGGAATTTCAATCGTGGGCTCCAAGGGAGGAGGCGCGGGCTTAGCGGCAGTGGGCTTGCGCGAATTGTTGTTCGTCCGAGCGGATCCACTTCTTGTCCCGGTACTCTTTCCACGGCCACGAGGGACGAAGACAAGTTCGTCTTCATCGGTATCATTGGCGTCGTATGAAAGCAGGGGTTTTGGTTCCGCTACGGTGGTAGTAGCCTGTGTTTTTTCGACGTACTTGCAGCGGTTCTTGTATTCTCGATCTTCATATTGAATAGCGGTACGCAGCTGGTGGATGTTTTTGGTGCCAATGCCAAATTTCTGGGCCCAGACCTGAGTCGTACGGTCGTTTGTAATCAGAATACAACTCTTCGCCGCATTCTGCGCATCCGGACCGCTGTGCAGGCGCCAAAGAATGGCACTCAACAAGGGTCGCAGCACCAACGGAGCCGTCGGAATGATCGAGCCCGAAGCGGAGCGTTTATGTCCATTTACCCTTGTCTCTTTTCCTTCTTTTCGATCTCCATTGGGAACGAGATGAGAACCGGTGCATTCAGGGCTAGTACGGGAGCTTCTAGATGACGGGCGGGAAGCAGGACCGCTATGAGTGCCCATGGAAGTAATCGAGATAGCATCGGGGTCTTTCTTGAAGTTCAGTTTGTTGAGAAGCATCTGCGACAGATCATCGGGCGCCGCCCCATTACTCAGAGTGCTTTTCCTGTTGTCCACCTTATTCTTCGATGGCGATTGTGTCTTCTCCTTGACGACACCACCGGTAGCCTCCGGCTCTTCCTCGAACTCCGGAAGGAAAAACTTCTCAGCATCCTCCCAATTTTCGTATTGTTCCATCGGACCCTGAAGAACAACAGTATCGGCGGGGAGATTATCCTTTCCGGAGGTTACACGGTCAAGAAAACGGACAGCTTCACGAGCATTGATGGCGATTTGCGATCCGGCTCTTTTCAGCGCATGGAGGCGTTCAAGGGCTGAAAGCGAAAACCGCGTGAGCCAATTCTGATTGACAAAATGTTCTTCAAAGCGATAAAACAGGGGACTTACTGTAGAGAGGAACAATAAGAGTTACGGCACCGTTGGTAGTCCATTTCTTGATTTCACTGATGTTCGTCGTCAAAGCCGTTTCGTCCACAACGCAGTGGAAGACCTTGCGTCCTGTCGCCATGACTAAGGCTGTATCCGTAGAGAGAGGAAGGGGGTCCAAAGAGTGTTTCTGGAAATGAAGTTGGAGAGAGCTACCCTATGCAGGGAGCGCTGGGGGTTCGACAGCTGCAACTACGTCCCAGGGAATGTTAACAGGTGGTGAATGGAACAGTTCGGAGGCGCAGGCGGCAATGTGGGCGGGATGTCATCAGAAAGCAGAGGATGTTGAGAACCAGGGACCAGGGTGCTGTAAGATGGGCAACTTACAATCAGAGTTCAGCAATTCATGCGAAACAATAGCAATAAGGACCATCTTTAAGTAAATCAGAAGAGAGTAGAAGCATGATGAAAGAGTGGACGCTGTGATGGAGAGATGCGGGAGGAATCTGTGGGAAATGAAGGCAGCGGGACAAAGGCAACGTGACTCAGCAGTTACTGCCTGCACAGAACCAGCCACTACAATGAATGTCAAAAGACAATGTCATTTACCAGATGAAATACTGCTGCTGCTTGCAGAAAGTACTTGGTCTGATGCCTGTCAGGCGGCAGTTGCCGCTATTTGTGTGTGGCTCACTAGATACATATGCATGGGAAGGGAAATATGGTCTGTAGACACGGAGAATAAACAATGGCAATGCCCAACTTCTATAATTCCATCTCTCTCAAGATAACAAAAGAAAAGGATTATCGCCCGCCTAGATGCTCTTTTTGATGAGGTTATCCGATTCCTTCACACGCTGTGCCCATTCCCTATTTGAAACAACAGGTTAGTGACAATCATACAGCACCACTGCGAACGCTTTTCAACAATCAATACTTACGTCCAGCTTCCATCATACACACGATGGTTAATCGCATCCCCAAATCCTGCCTCCGCCAATGCGGTCTCGATAATAGTAGCAGTCACACCAGTGCCGCACGAGCTGATAATCGTCTTTGACGGATCCACCTCGTGCTCCTGGAAGACCTTTTCGAGCTCCGGTTTCGGAAGATAGGTTTTTGTCTCAGGGTCCAGTAATTCCTGGAAGGGCAAGCTCTTCGAGCCGGGAATGTGGCCCGACGATAAGCCAGGACGGGGCTCAGGATCAGTTCCGGCCCAACGGCCAGCCGATCGTGCATCCAGGATCTCAATCTCCTCCTCGCCTTTATTCACGTAGTCCTTGGCGATCTCCTTCATCTCCAGGAAAGGCACGACGAGTTTTGATTGGAACGTGGGGACGGGGTACTCCGTCTTTTCGACAGATGCCGATTCCCCAGTTTCCGTAGGATATCCCTCGCGCACCCATAATCTGTAGTTGTTCAGAACATGAACCTTGGGATGACCGAACACCCTCAGAGTCCAACCGACGCGAGGCGCACTGAATATGCCAAGCTCTTCGGTATCATAGACCACTACCGTATCGTCACGACGAATGCCAATGTTGCTCATCGCCTCTGCGAACGTCTCGCAGGTCGGGAGCATATGCGGATAAGGAGAATCCGGGTCCTTGACCTCGTCTAAATCGAAGAATCGTGCATGTGGGATGCGATGTTTGCGAAAGATGTCAATTCCCTTGCGACCTTCGGGGTCATTGGGCATGAACCATGCGGCACAGAGGGGAATAATGCGAGAGGAGGGAAGGGTAGACGAATTGCTGCTCTCTAGAGCTTCGTTGAGCTGTTTCGGCGTGACCAAATAGGAGGAGAGAGATGAAGAGATCTGGCGAGATTGCGACTGCTGTCGTAGCTGCTGCGAGACGGACATGATCGTAGGGCGCGCCAAGCGATTCAATGGAACGCCGAGGGAGCCACGAAGAACAACACTGGCCATAGTCACAATGAAATTAGAGGCGGATAAAGGGCTGTTTACATACCGCCGCGCCGAATGACAAATAAATGTAAGGCAAGGGGAAGGAAAGTATAATGGTCGCGAAGTGATGGGGCTGTTTCGCTGCACGGACGAAAGAGCAGGTTGATATCAGCCCATGCGGAGACGGAAGTTCGCGAGAGATAAGATCTCCTACTGTTCCTTTTCTCCTTCGTCCTCCAGAGTCCAACTACTCCCCTATCAACCAGCATGAAGGTCACCATCAAGGAATGGAATGCCGTCGCTACCTGGCGCTGGGACATGCCCGACGATGAGGTCTGTGGCATCTGTCGCGTGCAGTTCGACGGCACCTGTCCGACCTGCAAATTCCCTGGCGACGACTGTTCTCTGTGTGCGTTCTCTCCCTCTCTCTAGCAATTAATTCGAAACTAATATGGGACAACTGCAGTACTCGGGAAATGCGGCCATTCCTTCCATATGGTGTGCTTGTGGAGTTAAATATCCTCATTGAAGGTTAATATACTGATTGATCCCCGATAGCATTGCCTTTTGACGTGGATCCAACAAGAGTCCTCGAAGGGCCTGTGTCCCATGTGCAGACAAAGTACGCGCTCTGAATCGTCTTCCTCGGACTCCAATTATTCCAGTAATACTAATTCCGATCCCTCAATGGCAGAGTTCGAATGGAAGCAAAGCGACGAGTGATGTTTCCCGGTATTCAGCATGGTGAAGGCGTTTATTTGGAGACGGATAAATTATACAGATACCCCTATGGTTATTACTTTGAATCGATTATTTTCCTTTCATGCTCCTTTTCGATGAATAAATTATCGGATCTGATCCGATCTCTAATTGCCTTGTATGTATTTATTCCATGAATGCGATTACCAGGTTGGTCACCTGATCCGATCGATAAACATCGTCATCGTCATCGTCTTCCTTCCAGCGACAACCATGTATCCACGCAACTGACATGTCTCTTCCCAATCGTCCTATCTTTCCTCCTGCTCCCTCCTCCTCATCTCTGAAACCTCCCATTCGAAGGGCCCAAACCGGAACACCATCTGGATCCCTCCCCCGGAACATCAGCAGACGCACCCAGACGGACGTGGACACCAACAGACTACAACCGCAGCAGCAACACTCCTACGAGGATGCAGCGGAACACAAGATCTTCCACTTTGATTCAGATAATGACAGAGAACACACGAATAGAGAAGATATAATAGAGGATCCTCACGATGCCACCGATCATCATATCGACACATACCCTCCCTCATCATTCCAGCCGTTCTTCACCCTAATCGAAGACGAGAATAGCTCCGAATACTACCACCCAACAGTCCACTACATATTCTCCGATGATGACGCAGAAATCGTCACCGAGGCAGCCTTGCGGGCACTGGAAAGGAACCGGCCAGACAGCCAAAAGTCCTCCACGAAAGACACCGGGACGCACCGACATCAGCAGCATCATGAAGTGGGCCTAGACGGGACACAAATGGACGAGGAAAACTCCAGATCCGCATCATCAAATTCAATGAAGAAGTCATTGCTCCCTCCGCCCATCCCGGGAGTAAGGGAAAATTACATAATACTTGACGTCGAGCCTGTGTCGTCCGAAACCACTGACAATGTCCCTGGTGCTGGTACGGCAGATCAAGGGGGAACAAGATCCATATCTACATCCCCAGCTACAGTATCAGCTGCCCATCCCCTGACTCAGCAACAACAATTCAAAGTGACATCCGCCTACAGTCTCACCCCCAAATGGCAAGTCCTGGATACACAGCTCGTTCCCGCGCCGACGTTTGAAAATAACGTCTCCGATGAAACACAAGAGCAGGAATATGGACAGGGCCAGCGTGGCTTGATGCTTAAGATTCTCGGTACGTCTGGATTGCCGCCGAGCAATCTTGTGGGAAAAGATAAAGGTAGCCAGAGACTGGAGGAAATGATGGATCAGTTCTCCAAGCGAATGAAAGAATTGAGAAGAGTTATCGAGGCGGGTGAAAAGATGGGAGGGGTAGAAAGACGCGGAGAACCAACAGCAACGCCAGCTCCGGCGGCAATGTTGGAAGCAGAGACTGGGGGGAGTTCTGCGTCCCCAAACAGGGTAATAATGGTGGCAGATACTGGTCAGAGTGCCTGAAAGTCGGTAGTTTGAAATAGAGATGTTGGCCAGGCAGCCAGAAATCTTCACGACTTTTTTGTGTTATCACAATCTGGACCTCGCACAATGCCGTCCGGCTATCCAAGGAAAGAAATCATGAGCCTTCAACGAAATATATTAGCAAAAGTAAACAGGGTATTCTGTACGATACACGCCACAGTTGGCATTAGTTCCAGAACGATACCGAAGCCCCAAAGGCAGAGAAAATCCAGCAAATACGCAAGGTACAGAAACTGAAAAGCGAGTACAAGACAACCCACATACGCCAGGAATAAATGAGAATGTACAAAGACAGCAATAGCCCAAGAATAGACTCGGACAACCCGTTTGTAAACCTGCTCCATCCTTATTAAGAACCCTCCTCAGCACCAAAATGGAACCAATACTCCGTAGTTATTACAAGAACTAATGAATATAATCTGCACTGCCCCCCTCCCCAAGGCCGTCGGGGCAAGTAACAAGAAAAGGGAACAACATGCGAAGCACAATAGCCGACTGCTTAAGCACTGGGCCGGTGCCGCATTCTCTGGCCTCGTGATGGAGTCGGGATCGGAATATTTTCCCTGCCTCCCGACACTCCAGCCAGGCGTCTCGTGGCTGCTTTATGAGGTAATTTGCTTTCAGCCATGACAGTAGAGGAACAATGGCGCTTCAGAGGAGGTCTGCCGAGGTCATCCTCCGGGCTGCCCGACACTGTCGGCAACAGCGGTGGAAAAGCCACGGAGACATCAGCTGCCGTACTAGACGCGATTGGTCCGGCGACGTTTGCATCGATTTCCCTAAGTCCCGTGTTGGAAGAAGTGGCTATGGGGGTGGGAGGTGGAAGCTTCCCTACCTCTTCCTCGCCATCATTGTACACGTATGGCTTTAAAGGTGAGGAAACATGACGAGATTTCTTCACGGGAGAGAATTGGTCCACCCCGCTGAAAGGCAGAAGACTGAGCTCTTCCGCATTCTTCATCCTGGCGATCAAACTCTCATGTTGTTCAGTCCGGGGCAAAGTCTTGGGGTAGTGATATTGTGTCTTCTGGGGCGTCTTCCCAGTAGCTGTGTACTCTTTCATGCTTCGATTTATAATACTTATACCTAGGTCTGAAAGAGGTCCGCGAACCTCATCCGATAAAGGTGCAATCGAATCGCGGGCAGCTTCAGACTGTTCCGAAAAAGTATCTCGCAACTGGCAAATACGACCGCCGAACTGATCCAACTGATCGTTGAAAGTACCATATGATTGACGGACATTGCTGGATAGCGAATTCAAGCTATTCAAATGTGCATCATGGAAGACGCCGTTCCGAGACCGTGCCTTGGTGACAAAATCATCCAAGGCACCCATTTGCTTCGACATGTCTTTCATTTGCGCATCAACAATACGGACCGTTTCCTCATGCACAGACTGTGTCGCCCGTTGAATAGACGCGTTGCGTTGATCAAACAACTACATAATTAGCGCAATTTCTGACATGATGATAAAGAAAATGAAAGCTTACCTGCCAATCATCCTGCATCTTTGCTTTTATCTCATCCCTGGATGCGGTCACGTCCTTTGCAAATTGCTCATCCTTGAAAACCCATTCATCAACCTGTCGATCGTGCTGCGCCGTTGCCTGCTCCAGGGAGTCGGTCGAGGACAAGATACCAGTGCGTATGCCGTCATATTTGCTTTTTAACCGCCTGAACTGCTTTTTGCGAGACTCCTCCATCAGCTCTTTTATTTGCGACAGGAGGGTGTTATGTTCAGCCTCAGCATCCGCATGTTCCTCTTCAAGGACCTGGGCCAGGTGAAAAGAAGCCGTCCGGTTAGCTTCTACAGTATCACGGTTTGTTGCTTGTAGCTGTTGTCGAAGCTTATGAATTTCGGACCTCTGGGAATCTAAATGTCCAACCATGTTTTCAAATATTGACTTGAGGTCTTTACCAAGAGAACTGTAGCAGTCATGAAGCTGATTCTCTTAGCAATGTTCGTAGCATGTTCGGAAATCTTGAACTCACCTGGCTATGGAAGGTCGTAATCTCGCCAATGACTTCTTCAGAAATGCGAGCCGCGGTTGCAGATAGACCATTCAGCCCCTCTCCTACTTTTGTCTTGACTTCTTCACGCAAGAACTTGATCTCCTCGAGAACATCGTTCATTTCATCGTGAGCCCCGGACGTCTGGCGTCTGGCCTCAGTTTCTATTCTTTGAAATGATGCAGCAAATTCTTGCAGTTGCGACCGACTCGTCTGAGCATAACTCAGCTCATCACCCAGAAATCCATTGATCTTATTTGAAATGTTGTCAAGTAGCTCCAAATGTTGTTCCTGAAACTCTGCCACCCTGTCATCGATTCTCTTAGTAACGTCAGCAACTTCGGTCGAGGAGGCTTGCCACGTCTGTCGATTGAATGCATGAAGCTCGGTTTTCCGCTCCAATTTTTCATGCAATCCATTGACATCACCGACTGTTGTGTCAAGGGTAGATAAGAGGTTGGTGCCAATGTCGTAGAGTTGCAATTCGGTCTCTTCGTGGGCCTTTCGTAACATTTCTTCTTGTTCCAGGCCTTTCTTCGTATTCGTTAAGACGATCTCAGTCTGGCGAAGAACATCATTTGTGCCATCTAAAGCCGCCCGGGTTTCTTCATTATCCTTCTTGAGGTTGTTGAACTTGCTCGTCAATGTAAATAGCTCCTGTACCTTGTGACGAAGGTTTGCTTCCATCGACTCAATCTTTGCTCGTTGCTCCTCGTTGACAATTTTTCGAGATTCATTTTCCATGATCATCTCTTCGTATGACTCCGGCGTCATATACACGCCATTGCGGTGTCTTGTCGCAATTAGTTCACTCTTGAGCTTCTCAATTTCAGTAGTGAATTCCCGTAAGAGAGTCTTCTTTGAAATAGAAGGATTAGTTTGTGGTTTGTTACGGATATTCTTGGCCCTGAATGCATAATCCAAAGTAGACATCGTTTCCTCCAAATTAGTTCTGGCTGGTGAGATTGTGGCGATAATACAAGTTTTGGTGTGCCCTCCCAGAGAGTCTTGGAGCAACCGAGTAAGCTTAGATTCTCTGAGTATCATTAGCATATTGGCATGAACCAGGTGGTTTCAGAAGATCTTCACAGTACCTGTACGGAATATGTTGGCTCTTGTCAACCAAGGCATTGATTACTCGGCCTAAGGTGAGCAAGCTCTTGTTGATCAATCCAGCCTCAGCTGCTCGTTTGTTTTCAGCGCCACTACGCTGAATGTTCTCACTGCCAGCCAGATCAACTAGATTTAGCTTCCCAGAACTGACGTACTCCTCTCCAGATTCCGTCGTGCGTTTTGTTTGGACAGTGATTGTAAAGATTGTGTGACTTCGTGAACTGAGGTCATTGCATTTCGTCGCAGCCACTTGGCGCTTGACGTTGCCCTTTTGAAGCAGCTTGATACCGGCAGATGCAGAGTCGATATACGTTTCTTCCACCCCTTGGACCATCGTACTAGATTGGCTCTTTTTCGATTCATTATCGAAGATCTTCAACTTCGTATTTTCCTCTACTGATAGTAGATCTTTTAGCTCTTCATTATACAGTTCAATGAAAGAGCATTTCACAGTGCTCTCAGTGTCTTCGAGCTTGTGGAATAGGGAATAGAGTACGCGCGGGGCAACACCAGCGTTGTCAGACAGGATTCCTAATGTATCTGTCATGTCACCGGACATTGTATATGTCTTCCCAGTCCCTGTTTGTCCATATGCAAAAATGGTACAGTTATATCCAGCGAGCATCTTAAGGATCGAATTAGCGATATTACTTAATAGCCAAAACTAAGCAGTGTCAATTACCTCATTTAAAATCGGAACGACAACGTCTTCGTAGACAAGGACTTGGTCTGCAGCCGGTGAGAAAACTTTGTCAAAATTATAGGTTTTGTTGGAGATCGCATTGGGCCCCATCGACAATTCCACTGTCTTCCCCTTGACCCCTTCTGTCACAACTGCCACCCCGCTGTTTTCTTTGATTTCACGGTCGCTGCGTCCTCGACATCGAACCACGACATGGATACTAGTGTCATGGCCCAGTTCACGTTCAAAGTCCCTTTCTTTCCTTTTCGCGCCCGCGTTAGACTGTTCTCCTGGTGATTTTAGTGCTGGTGATTTCAGTGCGCGTAACGCAGTTGAAGATCTAGCTCCAGGTGCTGATTCTAATTTCTCTGATATTGCAGAACGAGTTCGCCGAGTTGGTTGGCGGATGCCCGTCTTCCTTGTAGGTAGGCCAGAGGCAGGCCTTTGCGGGCCAGCCATGGTAAGGAACGAGACACGAGGGATGAGAGATCAATTCAGATAGGCAAAGCAGTTTCAGAGTCCGTTTCCAAAAGATCAACAGTAAAATATGCGCGTTAAACGATATGGATCTAACCTGGAGTAGGTGTGTGTTGAAAGATGCGCCAAGTATCCAAGTGGTTGTTGATTTGGGCCGATTGGGGAAAACGTAAACAAACTGGTGTTGTTCACGTGCGCATGTTCTATCCTCACCGCCTTCGATCGGCTGTCTGGATCACGTGTCTAAGTTATACGTCACATGATCGGCTGCGGTCAGGTGAAGCGGCCGTGCTTATCTTGCGCTCTTTGAAGACTCTCACGGTCCATGATTCTTACCTTACTTATATATTTGACACTCCTCAGTCAGATCCGTGTTCTCAGCCGGGCATTATTGTGGTCTCGCAGCTTGTCCATGTAGTTCGTTGCGCTCTGCTACCTCCCATCACTGCAGGGGCTCTTCTGCAACCCCTCACCGGCCCGCTTGATAACCGGCAGATCAATATGACGACGTCTAAAGCTTCTACACAGGCCCAGGTGTTTCCTGGGAAGGGCTTGGGCTTTATAAGCATGTCTATTCGTTGCTTTTGCTTATTTTACCAGAGTGTGACTGACTGTGGATAGCACTCGGTGCTTCACTGCATAATGTCCTCACTCGCATTAAATCGCATCCCCAAGCGTACCCCGCGATAGATATCGCATACTCCCCGACGGAGCCTTTGCAGAGCCAGGTGATCTTGCAGCTGCCATCGAATGGCATCCGTCTTCGATTTGACGGCCCCGATCAGAGGCTGCGATTAATCGAAGTTTTGGATTTCTCCAAAACCGCTCTTGTATACAAGAACCAGGAAGTGATGAAGTCAAAGCCCCATGAGCACAATACACAGCCAGGCCCTACCTTCCGTCATGTCTATAACCGGCTGTTTGGTCCATCGTATCCAGGAGAATACATACCTCCTGCTTCCCACTCTCCATATGGGACATATGTGTTGTCGTACCCCGGCATCGCCTTTTCGTTCCCGTTACAGGATACTGCTTGGACTGATCAATGTGACTTTGTAGCACTTTTATCCTCCTCTGCAGCCTTACCTGCCACGAGCATGGCAATCTTTCAAGGTAGTTCATGGCCAGAAGCCCGGCATAAACTCTTCACACAGCAGCTGCAGTATCCGCGCTCCCCGGCACTTATCGGGAAGAACAGGGAGTGTGTTCCCGATGAGGTTGAGGAATTCAGAATATTCGGTGGTGGTAAAATGGAGGTTGTTCGAAGATCATCATCCCCCACGCGTATCATTCTTTCCGAAACAACACCACAGGATCTGGTTGCAGATTTCGGGCCACCTGATGCTATCTACCGGAAGAATGACCGAAGGATATCAATACACCGCGCGATGGGTGATGTAACGGATCCTCTTCACATGGGCACGCCTCCTGGTAGAGGGATTGATATTCCCGAAACCGATCACTCGTCAAGTAACAGCGTTACTGATGACTCGGACGACGAAGCTCTACAAGCCAATGCATTAGATTCTTCGTCACTCCCGACAGAGTGCTTTTTTAATTATTTTCATCACGGCTTTGATGCATTCATCTCGTACCCGACCACGCCAGGTCCTGCTTTTCCAAAGTCGGGAATGTCTAGTCCGCGGAGTCCCCCTCCGTCATCCCAGCTGACTGTAACAAAGATTATTTTGCATGGGAATGTACCAGGGTCCTATCCGTTTAACCGCCATCGGCGCAGCCGTTGGACGATCCAATTCAGCCCCTCTGGCAGTCTCTTGTCATCGGAAACACCTTATCAGGAAATATCAGCGAAGCTTCGAGAGATATGGAAAGGATCGTATGCTAACGCTGCAGAGGAACGATCCTCGCAACGACCGATGGTGTTGAACCGGGGCTGGGGTGAGAGTCCAGAAAGCAGCGTGGAGTTCCTCGGGGGCTGGGAAGAAAGCGCAGGTGGCAGACAGAGAACTGGCACAGATGATCACGATGCAAGCCAGGGATTGGGTAATACGGAGTTATTTGGGTTTCCTGGGCTTCTATTTGAAGTGATGAAGAATGGCGCCGTCAGCTGCTTAACGGTATATTGAATAAGGCATGGGACAAAGTGGAGTTTGGGTTGCCGAATTTTACAACTATCCATTTTGTGTATTCTATTTAGATATCTAAGACAGATTGATATTTTATGCTGATATTTACGACTTCTCGACTCCCCTTCGCGATGTAATATAGGCGTTACGAAATTACGGTGTTTCCTTGATATACAGTGCGGCGCAGTGCGTAATGATGTAATCGGAGGTAACACTTCCAACGACCTCAACTTTTTTTCTTTTTTTTTTTGCGAGAGTCCCGGGGTAAATCCATCGAACGCGTCAATCTCGACGGCACTGTCCAACTCATAATAGAAACGGGATATGCTTCAGCGGTAGCATGCCGGAATTGCCGCGGCTCCCTCGGTCCTGGTCGTCGACGCTCAAACTCCCCAAGTCGTCGTTCCCTCCGCGAGTGTCGACTGCGGACCAGGCGAAATATCTGCGACGGTGCACCGATGATCTCTACGCCTGGCAACGCCAGGAACGGCCAGCTGATCAGGCCTTTGTTCTCCACGATGGTCCTCCGTACGCGAATGGCGATCTACATATTGGACATGCTCTCAACAAGATTCTGAAGGATATCGTCTGCAGAGTGCAACTGGGTAACGGGAAGAGAGTACATTACGTGCCGGGATGGGACTGCCACGGCCTACCCATTGAGCTGAAAGCACTCCAAGGCCAGGATGCATCGAAGGCTATTAATGGAAGCCTGGGTGCTGCCATGATCCGCAAGGCTGCACGGGGGTTGGCGGAGAGGACGGTTGGGGAGCAGATGAAGGGGTTTCGGAGCTACGCCGTCATGGCGGATTGGGATAATCATTGGAAGACGATGGACAAGGACTTTGAGAAAAGACAATTGGGTGTGTTTCGTGAAATGGTCGAGAAGGGACTTGTCTACCGGAGATTCAAACCTGTTTACTGGTCACCGTCGACGCGAACGGCTCTAGCTGAGGCTGAATTGGAATACAAGGATGACCATGTGTCGACTGCGGCTTTGGTCAAGTTTTCTCTCGACACAGTTCCATCTCATCTGGCTGAGAACCCGTTGCTTAAAGCTGACAATATCTCTGCGGTTATCTGGACAACAACTCCTTGGACTCTTCCTGCGAATGCTGCCATAGCTGTTCACAAGTCACTCGAATATACTATAGTCCAGTCGGAGAAACATGGTCACTTGCTGGTTGCGCAATCTCGGTTTGAATATCTCCAGAGCATGCTGAAGGAGGATCTAGCTGTTGTCGTTCCATCTATCCTTGGCTCGGAATTGGTCGACCAAACAACGTATCGGCCACTGTTCAAAGGCCAGGACGCAGCACCGCAGCCGATCATTTCTGCCGATTTTGTCACAGCGGACTCTGGATCAGGCCTTGTTCATTGCGCCCCCGGTCATGGTATGGAGGACTACGAGGCCTGTCTTGCACGTGGTATTCCCGCATTCGCCCCTGTTGATGATGAAGGAAGGTTCACCGACAAAGCAATGCCTGATGACCCGGCAAGATTGAGTGGGAAACTGGTCCTTGATGATGGAAATGCTGCCGTTCTTGATTATGCTGAAATGCAAGGCGATCTACTCGCCAAGCATCGATATGAACACAAGTATCCCTACGATTGGCGGTCCAAGCTTCCTATCATCATCCGGGCAACTGCGCAATGGTTCGCGGATGTTGGTGATATTCGTTCCAATGCAGTGAACGCCTTGGAGAATGTGCGCTTCGTGCCTGAGTCAGGAAAACTTCGTCTGGGGAACTTTGTGAAAAACCGTAGCGAATGGTGTATCTCACGACAACGTGCTTGGGGCGTTCCAATTCCTGCTCTTTACCATTGTGGCACTGGTGAGGCAGTGCTCACAAGGGATAGCGTGTCTCATATCATGAACGTAATTGAAGAGCGCGGCATCGATGCCTGGTGGACAGACGACGCGAGTGACCCTGCATGGATTCCACCATCACTCCGCGAAGCATCTGGAGCGAATTACCGACGCGGAACAGATACCATGGATGTGTGGTTTGACAGCGGTACCAGCTGGGCTGTCCTCGATGCCCGCAAGGACGAACCCCCTGCTGATGTCTATCTTGAGGGAACAGACCAACACCGTGGCTGGTTCCAATCTGGACTTCTCACCTTTGTTGCGCATCGGCTTGCTTCTGGCCAGCCCAGCAGCCCTTGTGCGCCTTTTAAGAACCTGATAACACACGGTTTTACTCTAGATGAACATGGTCGTAAAATGAGCAAGTCCATCGGAAACGTGATCCATCCACAAACCATCATGGATGGAACACTCCTCCCTCCCCTGAAACAAAAGAAAGGCAAGGGCAAAGGGAAGCAGCCGGTGAGCCAGGGACCAGTCTACGATGCTATGGGCCCTGACGCGCTAAGGATGTGGGTTGCCAGTAGCGACTATACTCGGGATGTTGTGATCGGAAAGCAGGTTCTCCAGACAGTTAACATCAGCCTGCACAAGTACCGAGTCACTTTCAAACTTCTCTTGGGTGCTCTGTCAGACTTCCACATGGATAATATGGTTCCTTACGAGCGTCTGCATAGGGTTGATCACATCGCACTCGCGCAGCTATCTGAACTAGTTGTAGCATGCCGGAGTGCCTTTGACAATTTTGAATTTTACAAAGCTGTCAATGCTATCAACCGATGGGCCAATCTCGAGTTCTCTGCATTCTACATGGAGGCTATCAAGGATAGACTCTACACACACGGTGAGAATAGCGCAAGCAGACGCGCTGCGCAGACAACTCTGTTCCATATCTATCATTATCTCCAAGAGGTTCTGGCCCCTATAACACCTATGCTCATCGAAGAGACCTGGGAACATACACCCGAGGCCATTAAATCCGCATGCGAACACCCGCTGAAGCGGGTTTTCTCCTCCCCAGATCCTCAATGGCAAGATCAGTCTCTTAATTGGGATTACCGTAACCTCACGGCAGTGAACTCAGTGGTCAAGAATCTTCAGGAAAGCGCACGGATGAAAAAGCAAATGGGATCATCCCTGCAATCATTCGTCCACCTTGTTGTTCCCTCGAAAGTGTCTGTTTTCAATCGCTACTTGCATGAACTGCCCGACCTTTTCGTCGTTTCATCTGTTACGCTCGGGGAGAATGGCGATCCGGTCCCAGATGAGATTGCAAATTCAGAATGGCAATACACTGACGAGGTTCGACTTCCTGATGACCACACGGGAACTGTGTACGTCTACGCACCGCAAGCGACCAAATGTCCTCGTTGCTGGCGATATGCTGTTGCAGAGGCAGAAGGTACTGAGAACACGCTTTGTGACCGGTGTGAGGAGGTTGTTCAGGAGCTCGATAGGGCCTCAGCATAAAGTGGCTCCGTTATTTTCTTCATTTTCCTGTCTTCAACATGTAAAATTGCATACTCATAACCCTGTATAGTGTAGGATATAGCCCAAAATTGATGTTACCAGTGTATAATCTTCTTCCTGTATGTTTCTAATAGCTATTGGGCATGTCCACATCCTCATACCAAAGAAATCATTAGCCAGACACCAGCTATCCACAGTGGCAAGGAACAGCTCCCATTTATAGTCCGGCATTTGTTCTCCATGGTTCCCGGCTCTCCTGCTGAATGACATTCGTCCATCAACAAGGCAGACGCCATGACGACAGAATCGAAGTCACCATGACGAGTATACCCGGTAGCATGATTCGCATTTCTGCAAATATGAGGCTATATTTACGAAGCCTCGGGTGTGTATATTTCTCGTTTTCACCATATTTATCTTGGAAAACTCCGTAGGATTGATTGATTATATTGTTATACCCTTTGAGTCAAGGAAATATTCATTATAATGATCGACTACAAGCATACTCCGAGTCTCCCTGTACCTACTTCGACCAGCTCGGTTGGTCCCATCCCGACGATTATTCCCGGCTATGATCCGGTCTTCCAGGAATTACACTCTGTTGGGAAACGGACGCTATGGTCGGTACTCCTTCGTTATTGTCGAGGATAAAGATCGGAATATGGTACACGATGCTAACAGTGGGAATAGGGTCGTCACTGTGTTGATGGGAATCTCCGCATTGGTCTTTTATATCATTACGGCTCGAGTGTCACTGGTATGCTTACAACATCATCATTCTTCGATGAACTTCATCTCGACTGACATATAGGAACTAGTCAAAACGCGTCTTCCACACCCTCGTCTCCCTTATAACCACCATCTCCTTCATAACCTATCTCGCCCTTTCCACAGGAGAAGGCATAACCTGGAAACACGAGACAGTTAAACATTCCCACGAACATGGCATCGACACGCACCAGTACTACTTCCGCCAGGTGTTCTGGCTCCGTTATATCAACTGGCTTCTGACATCCCCACTGTTTTTGACGTGTCTCGCCTTCCTTTCTGGGCTTCCAGGCGCGCAGCTTTTGGTCGCGATCGCAGCAGACTGCGTCATGTTCAGTGCTGGAATACTTGGGACATTCGCCCACGATTCTGCCGCCAGATGGGTGTGGTTCGCTATAAGTTGTCTGAGCTACTTGGTGGTAATCCATCAAATGGGCTTCAATGGATCGAAGTCTGCGAGCAACAAGGATGCGCAGACGAAGCGGTTCTGCACCTCTATCACTGGGATTACCTTGTTGGTTAAGATTCTGTATCCTATGTATGACATATCCCCTCTCCTTGTCCTGTTTGGTTCTATTTCCTAAGACACTCTGTCCCTCCCAAGTGTATGTCACTGGCTAATATATGGTTTAACAGTACCCTGGCAGCTGGCGGGTTAGCCATGAAGACAAGCCTCGACACGGAGACTATCATACTTGCCATCTTCGATGTCTTCTCTCAGGGCATCTTGGGATACTGGCTACTGATCTCTCATGACAGTGCACCTGGAATGTAAGCGCAGTCAAGATATACATTGAAACAGATTTGAGTTTAAAAAGACACTGACAATGACTATAGCACTCTCTACGTGGACGGTTTCTGGGCAAACGGAATCCGTAACGAAGGATCTATTCGTATTACCGAGGAAGGGCCTTGATCTTGGTCCCTGATAAAGTCGGCAGCTGGTACTTTTTATGTTCCGTTCTGTGTTGCAGCTGAGCAGACCAACATAGAAGGCACCCCTTCGATGCTACCAAGCTCAAAAGTACCAGAAATTCCGGTTGAGAAATAAAATATTTCTACCGAGCGATAGTGATAGTATTTTTGGAACACTGTACATTGGCGATCATGAGGAAAAATTCAAGTTGCAATGTTATAATCCCCATTTTGGTGTTTATTTCTGGTTTGTACCATATAGCTCCTAAGGCGAAATTGATATTCATTGCCAGTTGTATAGAAATTTTGATTTCAGTCAGTTGATTCCTCGAATGTTCCTTAATTGAAAAGTTGTCAAGATAACATGATGTTTTTGCTTTTGTATTTTAAAGCTGGCCTGATCCTCATGGCACTTCAGTAATAATGTACATGAAGGCTACCCAAACAATTACTCGTAGCAATGAAGTAGGTAGACATGAAAATAAGTACATGATGAATGCACTCATGCTGATGTGTATGGCATACTTCCGTTCAAAGAAGCATACCCTGCTGATGATGCGTACTCACGAGGTATGGTAGGAGTGGTGGAAATGAAAGCTGGATGTAGAACTTGGAGGTAGTGGTTTATCTTCGTGTCTGATATGAGATTCTGTTGACATCTTTAAATGCTGAATGTACCGGATATTCATTTCTTCCAATGGATTTGTCGTTGTTCTTTTTGATTGCAGGCGTTGCGGTTGATGTAGCAATAGGGCTTCCTGTTGACATTTCCCTCACTCATGGTCAATTCAATTCTTTAGATGGCTGTTCCCAATAGCTATGCTATTGCTGACTGGACTTCATGTGGTTGCTATCACCCTCACGAAGACCATGTGCATGTTTGTCCTCGAACCGGTCCCGATTCATATTCTCAGTTAATAGTCTCCCATCACTCCGCGGATGGTTCACATTTTTTTTCTTCTTTGAATCCCTGCCTTTCCATTTCGGATTCTGTTTCATTCGGTAAGGCTTCTCGCTCACTTTCTTCCCGCCTCTCAATTCGATAATCTTCAACTCGTCTTTCAACTCAACCCGTCGACCAGGGATAACAACAGCATTCTCCTGCGTCAATCTAGGATAAACAACCGTCACCTTTCCCTTCATTGATGCTGGCAAATAGAATCCCGCATCCACGCAATGGTCCCGAAAGTTGATGCGTTGAAGTCTAGCAGGGTCAAACCAGAGGAGAAAGGGGTCGGCGTCGACGACGAATCCCGTCAACGTCAAACGACGAACTGTAAGATGAGACAAGATTGGTCCTTGAGTCATGGCGTGGAGCTTGGCTTGTTCAATGGAGCATTTATCTAGATACTCGCCGATGCCGAATCTGCGGTTCAGAATTCCGGTGCCATTGTTGCCGCTGCCATGGGACGGTGTTAGTACGTGTATGTTTACACTGATAATTATCATTGTGTCGTCTTGTCGAGGCATGTGTGATGCAATGCAATTGCACACGGAGAAAAAAAAAATATAGCAAGCAAGAAAGAAAGAGGATGCTCACTAGTAAACTGGTTCTTCGTGATGTATGTCACGTTGTCGCCATCCCCCCTTGATGAGAGGCCAACCTCCTACAATATTCTTCCTCACACATGGCTCGAGGGCCATTTCGAGCTCAAGTTCCTCGAGATCGGGATTAAGCCAAGCAGTCTGCCAGATATACTTCTGGTACGACTGCATCATACCCGTTATTTTCAGGACGCGTAGATTGTGAAAGGTACAGAGAGGTCTCAGCTCTTCAATAGCAAGCATATCATTCTCGCGATTATTCCGGTTCTCTTCCTCTTTCTTGATAGGCCAGAACAGGTCTAGCCCTAAGGTTTCAGTATCCGTACTCAAATATTTCCACGACACACCGCCACGAAAGTATGCAAATGGTCTGTCTGGGGATCCGAGACCTTGGGGCGGAGGCATGGATAGTATAGAGTCAACGCTGTCCCCTCTCTTCCTCCTACTACTGGATATGCCGAAAGGGGTACGCAAGAGAGAACTCCCCCTAGGACGATCTGCATAGTTCCTGCTTCTGGATTGCGATCTGGGACGCCTCCCGAAGTCAAACAAACGAGTGGAAGAATGAGATGGGCCCGGGAGCTTGGTATTCCGGACACTGTTTGTTGTGAAGGTGGTTCTGTTCAAGACATCAGTCATGCTGAAACGGCGACTTCTTTTTGTTTCAGTGCTGATAGTGATTGAGCTTTGTCCAGATTTCAGAGTAGAAGGCTGATCTGCGGTTTGAGTCTGATTGCCTGTCAGGACTATGTGAAGACGGGTTGGTAAGTAGATGCAGACGCGTCGGGGTCCATTGGGACACACGCTTACCTGGACTAGAAAGGTCATTTGGCTGGTGACTGCTTTTTCTGTGCTGCTCTCTCCAGAAATTAAGTCCCATTAAGGTACTCTCCCAATGGGCCGTATAGTCATCGCTGTCCATCTCGGACGAGGGAGGACGCGTTACGACAGCGCGGAGAACAAGGCTTGATACAGTGAAGACTCGTCTCGATTTTCTAGTAGGTGGATAATTTTCTTCTGTTTGCGTGAAATCCTCTTTAAAACTCGGTTTATTGGGGGATCACGTAGAGAGAGACATGGCATATTGTTTAAGACGAGTGGGAGATGTTTGAGACGGTCTCCATGGAGATGGGAAGTGTTGGAGAAGATGCCTGGCTTGCTACATTCACTCAAGGTGGGATGAAAGAGGGCTTTTAGACTCATGCAATTCCACCAGCTATCAGAAATGGAATTGTTTTCCAGTTTCTTCAATTTATCAAAGATATCTAGGTTGTTAGGATTTGCACTTCTCTACTACAATGAGGTAGGGTAACTATTTTGTCAGAACAAGTGTCCTATTTTGAATGACAATCTTGGAATATTCATTTGGATTATGAAAACAGAAACCTTTAATATCTATATTTGAGTCTACAATTCTCGACTCAGATAGCTCGTACAATGCGTAGGTGAAGACTGATAGCTGCGTCCGAAGAAGTGGGCTTTAAATATATGGAGCTGCCCTTATTTCTGATGTCCTAGAAATGTCTCACTTTCTCTCTTCCAATAAACTGGTTTAATGTCTAATTTCTTGTGAAAGACTGAATCATTACATCGGGCTGCCTCTGCTTGCCCGTGGTCGTTTGTTTTCTTCATACAACTGCAGGCTTACTTTCAGGACACATAGTGAAGGATACATCATTAACTGCCAATGTGGATATCACTATATTGCAAACCTTCAAGTGATAAAACCAAAAAAGTAGTCAGTTCTATGGCCAGATCATGTTTACACTGTCAAAGATATCAATTTTGCACCAGATGGAGTTTTGGATTAGGGCTATCCACCAGTTGTCACCAGTTGTCGATCCGTACGTATACTTCATGCTTCTGACCACAGCCTCTTGGGAAAGCGTTAGAATATAAATGGGAAAAGTAATTTATGTTACTTGTAAAATTATACTGGTGTTACTCTTTGTCACTTTCACTTTACTTTCACCTTCACAATTTGCACTCCCTTGTCTTGCCAAAGTTGTTTCATCAGCGCAACGCAACCTCTCAATGTGGGACTGCCAGTTTTCCTTCATCAATAATGTATGCAAAGTCTTTAGTTATGGACAAACTTCGTTATCTAATATGTCCGATGTTTTTTGTCATGTTGATTGAATGGTCGTTTGTAGTTGTAGTGAACTACAGTCACATTATATATATCCATATCCATATCCAGTCGAAAATCCAGACTCCCATCTATACAACCTCAATAACTATTCCAAAATACATCTAGATCCTCATCCTCTCAGAAAACAACACAATAGCCCTACCAAAAATGCCACCCAACCCCCAAATAACCCGATCCCTATTCACAGAACTAGCCTCACACCTCCAAATCGACGCAGAAGACCACCCGTCCAACATCCTCCAGGAAGCGATCAGAAAAGTCGAAGACCTCCAACGGAAATACAGTACCCTCCAAGCCAAGCACGACGCCCTCCAAGACAAAGACTACTCGACCATGATAATGGCTACGGTCAGAAGGATCAAAGCCCTTGAACTAAGGATAGAAGCTCTGCGCAGCGAACGTGACAGGTTATGCACACTCCTGGAAGACGAGGACCGTTCTTCAGAGAATCAAAGTCTAGCTTCACAGAGATTGAGAGAGGAGTATAAGACGTCACAGGAGGAGCGTGTGGCTATGGATGAAAGATTCACCGTATCTTCAAAAAGTACTTGTTCTGAAAGTACCTCCGTCACGGCAAGAGAGGTCCTAGGAGGGCTCATGGAGCGTCTGGTCAAGGAACCAGACACGACGCAGAGAAATACTCTTGGTAAGAGATTTCCCAAGCAGGATCCATCAATCAATCGATCAATCGTATTTCCAGTTGAAATTGAGCAATCCCATTCTGTGTTTGTCGGGAACAAGTACGGAGTTAAAGATAACTGATTATGTCTGCAATATCCACCACGTATCCAGACGTTATCACGCAGTTTCTCACCAAAGCTGCTGGCGATGATGATATGGTATCATCCACGGCTATATCCCAGGAGAGTCAAGAGAGGTCGCCAGAGAAGAAGACGGGAGGCATAACGAAGGAAGGAAAGACGAGAGACAGAAAAGCAGATGCACTATCCTCTATGCAATGTGTAAGTGGCTAAGCCGTACGAGTGGACATCGCAACTCTGCCTACCGTTGGGGTTCAGTTTGGAGAAACAGTTCTGGCACAATAAGCGCCGAGACGCCGTCCTTCACCACAGGTACTACTGGAGCAGACTTGACCTTCAGGATATACAGCGCTGTAGACAACGGTACCAGCCTATACTACGTGTTTAGAGGACAACACCCGTGGAATGTTCAAAAGGCTCGACAGCTTGACCGGTGAATGGATAGCTTAATTGTTTCCACGCTAAATTTTTCCTTTTTTTCCCTTTCCGTGATAAATACATCCATGGACACCATAAGCACTCATAGCGTAGCGTTACTAGTAGAGCGTGATGAAGTAAGGAAGTCATATTAAGCTTCCCCGATGTCTCCAGTCAAAGGCCCGTAAAAAATTATTGATTGGAAATCATGCTAAAAAAAGAAGACTCTTTCTGCATCTAGTACTTCTTTCCTTGGCGCAGAACATCACCGAACTCCTCCAGAGGGCTGCGGATGAGCTTAGTCTCCTTCCAGAGGTTGGGTGTGAGGAAACCGTAGGCGTTGCCGACGGCAATGAAAGTGGCCTTGAGAGTGTTCTCGAGGGTCTTGGTGGAACCGGAGGAGGAGGTGTATGCGTCCTCAACACCGGCGAGCTGGAGGAGACGCTTAACGGCGGGAGAGGCAACGAGACCGGTACCACGGGGGGCGGGAATAAGCTGGTGTATTGTAAGCAAGGGCAATTATTTGGTACGGGAGATCTGAATGTGACATACCCTGACTGTGACGGAACCGCACTTTCCGCTCTGCTTGACGGGCAGAGAGTGAGGCTCACCGAGGTTGGTACCCCAGTAGCCTCTGCGGACGGGGAGAACGCTGAGCTTGGCAATGATGATGGCGGCACGGATGGCAGTAGCAACTTCCTTTGAGGTCTTGATACCAAGACCAACGTGGCCCTCGGAGTCACCAATAACGACAACGGCCTTGAAGCGGGTACGCTGACCGGCACGGGTCTGCTTCTGGACGGGCTTGATCTATAATTTTAACACCGTCAGCCATTGCCAATCCCAACACACGCGCACACCAATTTCTCCAATGCAATCCGTAGAGGTAGAAACTCTATTCCATTGTCTTCCGGTAAAAGTCCTATTCACAATGCCCGCCATGCGCATATTGCCGATAAAATGAAAATCGCTAAAATCCGTACCTTCATGACCTCATCCTTGAGCTTGGGCAGGAAGAAGTCGACAATCTGGTACTCCTTGATGGGCAAGGAGTGCAAGTAGATCTGCTCGATGCTGGTGATCTTGCCGGCCTTGACGAGACGACCGAGCTTGGTGACGGGCTGCCATTCCTTCTCCTGCTCCTTTGCGCCGCGACGGCCACGACGACCACGGCCACGGCCACGGTCACCGCCGCGAGAGCCAAATCCTCCACGTCCACGGGGAGCGTCAGCCATTTTTGTTGTAGTTGGCGATTGAGAGATGAAGGGCGAGACGGACGGGAGGGGGTGTCGACGTCGAGTTTGCTGTTCTCGCTATCCACAGGGCGTTGCTCAAGGGAAATTTGGCTGGGGTGTGCTAAGCGAGTTCCGAGCCCTAAGGCGGAAAAGCCCTGAGCCCTATGACCTATATTGGTTGACCACGTGACTACTCCAAGCCCGCGCTCGGGCGGCTTCCCGGACTCCCCGTGCTGCCGTTCTAGAAGCGTCAGGTGATGCGCAGCTGTTAGACGCGGACTGGGCCGATTTCCCCGTGCTGCAGCTTCCGTTTCGGGGAGCTGTTATTGATGGCTACCCGTTGCGCTTCTTCACCGAATGTTGTTTTTAGGGAGGAATGGCTGTCGGAGGCCACAGCAAGTCAGCGAAGAGATAGTTAGTTAGTTAGTTATTATTATTTAACGTCGCTTGGCGGTCACGTGGCGGGTGACCGCGGCCTCCCGAAGGGCAACCGGACGTGCCTCCCAAGCGTATACTATCTAAAAGGATCTAAATACATGCTTAAAGGAGACAAATTTGAGCACTACGTGCTGTAGGGTTGGGGAAGTTCCCAGCACTACCCTGGCTGGGGCTTCAAGCGGTAGAAAAACCTGTCTTGCCTCCCTATAGGTGAGAGGGGGAGCCAATCCCTCTTTCCCAGGAAGATATGCTTGGACTGTTACACTACTCTGTGCTTAGGCGGGCCCAGTTTGGGCATATATCCGTAAAGAAGGATGTGTTTTGCACGATGCGGCTGAATTCCTCAGCCCCAGCAGCAGTCCCTAGGAGCCAGTCAATGGTTTTTGCCGGCCCAACAGGTGTGTGTTTCCATCTCTCCTTCCAGCGCTTCCTAGTATGTGGGCAGAAGAAGAAATGTACTGGAGTTTTTAGCTTCTTGCAGGAGCAGGTTGCTAGGTAGTCCGTGTGGTGGAAGCGTTCGTGATATGCTGCAAAGTCCCCATGTCCAGTGCGGGCTGCAATGAGCCTGCCTAGTACCCAGCGTGGCAGTTTGTGTTCCTGGGCCCGGCTGCTCTTCGTATGGGGACAGATGCCCAGGTCTTGGTATGCCTGGGGTGCGTTGCGTATATACGCTGCCTGGGTGGCAGTACGGAGTTGTTGTTTCGCCTCTCGTCTTAGGTATGCCGGGGAGGGGGGATGTGGGAGCCATCCATGGCTGCTCCCTGCTTTGCTAGCCTGTCTGCCAGCTCATTGCCTGCGATTCCAGTGTGCCCTGGTACCCAGGAGACCCGTACGGGCCTGCGGGGGAGGCTAGGATGTACGGCAGGCTGAGCCACTGCGTGGAGAGCTGGTGGAAGGTGTCTGTGAGATGGCGTCTGTGTGGCGCGGGCCTGCCATCTGCTAGTAGACTGGCCGCTGCCAGGTTGTCTAGGAAGATGTTCAGCTGGTTGGCATATGCAGTGCATGGCAAACCCACTGCTGCCCGGAGACCTTCCACAGCACCCATGATCTCCGCGTCATAGACCTCTGTCCGGGGGCCTGATGGGCCCTGTCCCTGGGTGACTAGGATGGAGCCGTAGTATATGGCGTATCCATATCCAGCGCCTTGGCCCGTGTGGGAGCCATCTGAGTAGACTGATATGGCTAGTGGTGAGGAGATGTGCCCTTCCCGGTGGGTTGGCAGCATGCGTAGTGGTGGCAGCTGTGGCTCTACCCACCTGCGTTCTGGTGCTGGTGTGGGGATGCGTTGCAGGATCCTGGTGAGCCTTGTGTTGTACCCATAGTTTGGGGCTGCATGGATGCGTGCTATGGGGTGCTTTGCATCTAGGCCTGCGTATCTAGCAGCTGCCCTCTGGAGGGTGCTCTCCAAAAGGGCTCTTGGGTCTGGCAGGTCTGCCTCTCGGAGGAGTGCTGCTGTGGGTGTTGTCTTGTATGCTGGGAGGATTGCTAGGGCTGCTATTCGGAGTAGAGACTGGAGGGAGCTGACAGCCTTTAGTTGCTGTTGGCCAGTGTAAAAGAGTTCAGCTCCATACAATGCTGTTGGGAGGACACACTGAAGCACTGCAGCACGCATAGGTGCTACTGGGCACCCATGTTGGGTGTTGCTAAGTCTCTGGAGGTGCTGTGCTAGCTGCTTACCACGGCTGTATGCCCAGTTGATATGTGGTTTAAAGGTAAGTTTTGTATCCAAGAGGACCCCTAGCCAGCGGGTGTATGGTGTGGGAGAGATCTCACCCACACCAGGCAGCCTGACTGCTGGGGGAGGCTGCTTGAGTTTTCTAGAGAAGTGTTGTATCTCTGTCTTTTCCACTGAAAAGGGGAGACCTACCTCTGTTCCCAGGGCTGTTACTGCCTTGTATGTTTCTGCTAGTTGTTGGGATGTCTCCTGGAGAGAATCCCCTACAAAGAGGATTCCTAGGTCGTCTGCATAGCAGAAGGAGGCTTTGTAAGTGGCCACTACCCTTGCTGCATAGAGCAGGAATAGGATTGGGGAGAGGGGGGATCCTTGTGGGAGTCCTCCCTTTATTGAGGCTTTGGCATTTGCCTCTCCAATCTGGACAGATGCTGAGCGGTTGGAAAGCCAATCTTGGGTCCATATGAGCAGGCAATCATCCCATCCCTGAAGGCGTAGGTATGAAAGAAGCCTTTGGTGGTCTACTGCGTCAAAGGCTCCCTTTACATCCATCAACAGTAGTGAGGCTACCTTTCCCTGTTGGAAGGCTTTCTCCACTCTATGAACTAGTACTTGGACGAGGTCAATAGCAGAGCGGCCTGGGAGAGCACCAAAGTGGCATGGTGTGAGTAGTTTTCCCTGGATTGCTTGTACAGCCATCCATTTTGCAATAAGACGTTCTAGGCCTTTGCCTAAGGTGGATAGGAGGCTGATGGGCCGCCATGAGCCCAGTTGGGTAAGGTCTCTCTTGCCTGGCTTTGGCAACATGATGATTTTTGCTGCTTTGAAGGTCTGCGGGAACTGGCCTTTCTCCAGGCTTTGGTGGTATAGTGCTGTAACTGTATCTCCTATAATAGGCCATAGGTTTCTCCATACAGATGTGGTAAGATTGTCCTCCCCAGGGGCAGATGGGGTAGGAGAGCAAAGGGCATTCCAGCATTCTTCCTTTGTTGGTAAAGGTATAGGATCTAGAGGTCTGTTTGGTGGTCCTTCTTCAAGCTGGTTTGGAAGGGAGGCTCCCTTTTCCAGGAGGTAGGTGAGGAAGGCGTCTGCTTTGCCCTGTGGGGTGGTGATTTGGTTGCCTTGTACAAGTAGGGGGGCGCAGCTAGTTGGTTGGAGGGCTTCTGCCATTTTGCTAGTGCAAAGGCTTTAGTGGGAGTTGTTGCCTGCTCAATCCGTTCCTTCCAGTAATTAGCTTTTGCCTTGGAAATTGCCTTCTGAAGAGGTTGGAGGTCTGATGGATGTTGTCTTGCTTGCCGGAGTAGGTTTGTGAGCTCTGGTGTCCACCATGGGGTGTGTGGGAGCCTGCGGGTGTTGTATTCTGATGCTCCCTGGATGGCTAGATGTACCCGGCTGACCAGTTCCTCTGCCAGAGTATCTGTTGGTAGGTTGGTGTCTGGGGGGACCAGGAGTTCTCGAGCCTTTTCCCAGTTAGTGGAGCCTAGTTTGTGTTGTGGCTGTGGCTCCCTCCATTTTAGCTGTGCTAGGATGGTTTTATGGTCACTAAAAGTGCTAAGGTGGTCCTCTACTGTAGCCACCACTGGGAGGTTGGCAAAGACTAGGTCCAAGGTGTTGGGTCCGCGGGTTGGAGTGCCTGGTTCCATGCAGAGCACTAGTCCTTGGGTTTCTAGCCATTCTACCAGAGCTGTGGCTCCTGCAGAGAGGGTGTGTGGTTGGGTTTCTGGTTGCCATAATGGGTGGTGGGTGTTGAAGTCTCCTGCGATGATGGTGTTCCGTGGGACAGGGTATTGGAGTAGGGTGTGGAGTGTAGATATGGTGGATGAAGAGAGAGTAGCTGGGTCCTTTGGGGGGCGGTAGACATTGATAGTTGTGAGGCCATCTACCTCTACTGCCGTGATGTCTGGGGAGGATGGTTGTGGAAGTGCGTGAGCTGGAAGGTCTTTGCGTACGTATGTTAGAGTTCGGGGCCTGATTTCCCAGTGGGGGGTTGGGCTGAAGAGTTGATATCTTGGGTGTGTTTTTGTGAGGTGTTTTGCCATATTGGTCCAAGGCTCTTGGACCAGGATGATGTCTGCTGTGAAGGATAGCAGCAGGTCATGGGAGGGGCCGCCCCTCCCTACATTGGCCTGTATGATTTTCATAGTTCTTCTGGAGAGGTCTGACTGGCTAGCTCTTGGGTGAGCTGTCTTGATGGGTGGTCTGTGGCCTGGTTTAGGGTGTGTGGGCTTGCCTGTGTAGCCTGCACCTTTCCAGCTTGTTGCTGGAAAGCCAGTCTCCCAGCTTTGCGTATTGCTGCTAGTGCTTCTTTAGAAAGGTGGGTGATGGTCCCTTTACGGGAGATAGGCCGGGCTGGGCACTTTGGGTAGTCTGCTGCATGGGGGCCATGGCAGTTGATGCATTGTACACGGCAGGTATGCTCTATTTTGGTGGAGCCACAAGAGATGCAGCGAGTGTTAGAGCGGCAAGCTCGTGTGTCATGGAAATGGTGGCAGCGGGAGCATTGTAGTGGTCTTTGTTTGGGGCGTGTAGGTCTAGATAGGCCAGAGATGCCAAATAATTGTATTGCATGTTTGGGCTTCTTTGGGAAGGCAATGACTGCAGTGATTGAGCCTGCCTCTGTAAGGTGGTTTGAGGGCTTGACGTGACATGGTTTAATGCCTGTGATACGCTCCGCTTCAGTGCTGATGTCTTCTAGTGTGGTTTCTGTCCATCCCTCTAGGGACCAGAGCCTCTGGGGAATCCGGGGAATGACAATTTGGTGGTATTCTATTGGCATTTCAAAGTATCCATCTGCAGCTAGCTCTTTCGCTTGTGCAGAGAGTAAAAAGGCCTTGCCTTCATCTGTGGTTGTGATGGCATAGCCTGTGGGGATTATCTGTACACGAGAGATCCCTCCAGGGACCTTTCCTGTAAGGGCTATGCGGATTCCATGAGGGCCTATTTTCCGCAGGTTGGAGGGTTCTGGGAGGCGGAGGAAGATGCGGTTATCTATCCTCCTTGCCTGCTGCGGCTGCTTGGCAGGTTTGGGTCTGGTGGCTTGCCATCCCTTTTGGTCTAGTCCTGGGGCCACTACTGAGGCCCAGGATGGTGCTTGGGGTGTCTGTCCAGTTGGAGTGGCCTGTTTGGCCTGTACAGGCTCTGGAGTTGGTTTGGGGGAGCTATAGGAGGCTTTTCTGGTCCTAGCTGGGGTGTGCTGCCTTTGGCCAGAGTCAGGAACCTGGCTGCCAGTCCTTTGGCGAGTTCTTTGGGCCGGCCGTGGAGGGAGGAGACAGTCGAATCGAGCGCGTCTGCGAGCGAAGTTAGTGCCTGCCTCCAATCCTTCAGGAGGAGGAGCTGGTCTTCAGCTACCGCATTGATCTGCTGGCGAATTGACAGCGTGTTTGGCCTGCTAGGTGTTGGGCCTGAGGGAGTATCAGGCATCTTGTCCGGGGAGGAGAGGGCTCTCCGTTTGTGGGTGTTGCGGTGGAGGGGGGTAGGAGTGGTGGGTTCCGAAGGAGGATCCGACTTTTCGTCCCAGGAGGCGGTTCCTGGGTAGGGGACGACCGCCGGGGGGTCGTCCACCTCCATCCGGTGGAGGGTGAGCGCTATCGTGTAAGTAGTATCTCTCGATGTTGGTATATTGGGGGACAGCGTGTCGTCCGGTCCTGAAGAGCTGTCAGCGAAGAGATATGCCTTATCTCGTATCACGCTGCAGGCACGTCGGTCAGCTGACGCCTGATCCTACAGCTCCTCCAATGTGATCTTTACCCCATAAATTTCCCCTCCCCCCACATACAGCAGCAGACTCACAGAATTCTTCCTGCGTATAACGCTCAATTACAGCTAGTCAGTCTTCCTGTCATCATGTTGCGCTGGTGAGTCCTCATTAGACCATTCTTGACTATTTGCAATGCCTGCAGGCTGAGTTTTCCTGCTTGTTTTTCAACAGGTATCAGTCCAAGTTGGCCAAACAGCCAATCCTCACATCTGCTGTGTCGAGTGCTGTATGATAATCTTGAAGATAATTCCTTCCTTCTTCTTGGAGCCCCCTGTTTGACACGATCCAGGTTCTCTTTGGTTGCGGTGATATCCTAGCACAGCAAGCTGTCGACCGGAAAGGCTTCGACAAACATGATGTTGCACGAACTGTTCGCATGGCCGCCTACGGTGGAGGTATGGCAACCTCAAGCTCCGGTCTCAACTTTCGAACTGCCTAACTAACCTCGCCCTTTATTCTGCGCGGATTAGCTGTGTTTGGACCGGCTGCCACCACTTGGTATGTCATCCTCCAGCGCCATGTCGCCTTTAAGAACTACTTCAGCACGGTGGCGACCCGGGTCACCCTAGATCAGGCCGTGTTTGCTCCACTTCACCTGACCGCGTTCCTGTCTTCTATGGCGTATTTAGAGGGTGCCGATCCGAAGGAGAGATTGCGGACCGCTTTCCTTCCCACCTACAAGGCCAACCTCATGATCTGGCCACTCGTCCAGTGCATTAACTTTTCCATCGTGCCCCTGGATTACCGCGTCCTCTTTGTGAACGTGATCAGTTTGGGTGAGTGCACCAAATATAATGCGGTCCGTCGCCTTAGGAGACCATCTGCTCATTTAGTGTGTAGGTTGGAATTGCATCTTGAGTCTACTCAATAGCGGCGACAAATAATTGACATGCATTCTAATGCTCGGGGTGGGCGATTACATTTGAGATACCCTAGATCCATACCTGTGATTATGGAAAGAACTTGGAATTTTTGATCATAAAAAGTGCTTTGAGATGTGTCCTAGATTTATCCTAGACTGCGGGCGCGGACTGAGATAACGGAGGCGGTTGGGGCATTCGATTGTCAGCTTTGATTTATTTGCTTCACGGCGTCTATGAATAAATAGTTTTAATACAATTTGTGTCCTCATTCCCATCATAGATAAAGGAGCTCGCTTGGTATTGTTCGTTGGGTTCATTCAACCCAGTCATTCACTGTCATTTGTTAGGACACCGGGAGTAGCCAAATGAGGAAAGGCCGCCATCAGGGCCGCCTTCATTAGACTCGTTTGCTTCTGCCGACTTCATCCACCACAACTCACCCTTCCAACCTCGAATCTGCCTGGAGCAGATAGCTAAACCTGCTACAGATTATAGGCGTTAGCTCCCCATATACCAACTTCTACTAAGTTGTTGACGGTTGCTCTTTCCTTCTGGACATACCCTCAAAAAAAAAATTCTCATTGTCCGCTCCCGCCCTCCTGACCGCTCGTCGCTACTCTCAACTCGTCGTTCGCACGCTTATTACCTCTTTCTCAATTCCCCTACTCTCAAACTCGGTCTTGATTGCTTGTGAACATAATGGCTGCCATCGCGGAGAATATACCACCAGTGAGCAATGAGAAAGTCGCTCTCGATGACTCAACAGCAACTGAACAGAAGGAGCAGACAGAACAAACCACGAAGACCGAACAGAGCAACGGAGATGCTGTCACAGTTTTCCATGACCCTGAGCACTTCAACGTGAAGCATCCTCTTATGCATAAATGGACTCTTTGGTTCACCAAGCCTCCCAGCGGAAAGGTAAGGATTTTCGCTTTGCTACCCCGCCTATTTGGGTTCGCAAAAAGCTAATGTGCGTCTAGGGCGATAACTGGAATGAACTATTGAAGGAAGTTGTCACATTCGACTCTGTGGAAGAGTTTTGGGGTATTTATGTATGTGTCTTAAGCCTCCCCGGTATCCACGCCTGGGTTCTGTGCTAATCGGTGCTGATCTGATTAGAACAACATTACGCCCACTTCCGAGCTCGGCCTGAAGGCGGACTATCACTTGTTTAAACAGGGCATCCGGCCCGAGTGGGAGGACCTGAATAACAAACACGGTGGCAAATGGTCCTATTCGTTCAAAGACAAGCGTTCTGTACCGATCGACGAGCTATGGCTACATGCGCAACTTGCAGCGATCGGCGAGACGCTAGAGAATGATGGTGACAATGAAGTTATGGGCGTTGTTGTCAACGTGCGCAAGGGATTCTACCGTATCGGTCTTTGGACCCGGACAGTGGGCAAGAGCATCCCGGGTGAAAAGAACGGCCGTACCCCAGCCCAGGGCAAGGAGGTCCTCGAGAACATCGGCCGACGGTTCAAGGAGGTTTTGCGATTGAAAGATGCGGATGTTGTGGAGTTTTCTGGACATACGGACAGTGCGCACAGTGGCAGCACGAGAGCCAAGGCCAAATATACTGTCTAATGGACTAGACGACATGTGAAAAACAAGGGCACTTATTGTGTCATTTCTTCAACGTCGATTTTACGGGACAGATCCTTTTTCCTTTCCGGGGGGGAGGTTCAAAAGTATTAGGAAGTCATAGGTTGATTCGAATGAATGCTGATGGCAAGGGAGTTAATAGGTTCTAACTGCTTCTCGCAATGATAGCCTCAGGTGATCAGAGGTTTCTCTCCACGACCTGTATTTTACCTGAGCAAAAGACACCCTATCCCTTATGAGTCTTCTGAAGCTACTCTTTGTTATTCCCTGTTTTCTTTTTTCTATGTCTCTACTCTTATACATCTTCTATCCATGATTGTATTCTCGTCTTTAGTGTATTACAGCGAACAGATACTCAGGGTTATTATATTCCAACTTGGATTGTCTTTGTATCAGGCCTGTACGCTGTAGCTATCTAGATTATTTACGCCACCAGGGGCTTAAGTCCATAGCACCAGAAACATTGAAGATCTATTACTCGCACAGAAGGCCAATGACATTAATATTGTATTATAAAATGAATTGGGAAATAGCCCATCCTGTGATACTAGGTATCAATCGCCTTCCAGTGAATATATACCAGTATCTTGAGGCGCTCTCCGTGCCGTCATTGCCATGGAAAGGCACCGCTTATCAGACTTCCCAGTCACTTGGATCTATAAATCGCGATGGATGGATCGAAAAAACGACTATCTCTTAGTAGTTATGCCTCATAGTAGAATGTCAGATAACAATGTTACTAAGCAAAGTTCTGATGTCTATTTCTAAGCAATGCCCGCGTTACGGAGGGGCTTTTAAGATGATAGTGATACTAATGTTCGGGTTCTTCGTTTGATAACAATTCCAGACACAATAGAGCAGAGCCAATCTACAAGCTAGTTCGAGTTGATTGTATTTGCAAACATGTTTGAGGGATATACCCCGTTCCAATTCGAGGTTGAACCCGATATTACCATTTGCGGTGTGCAGGGGGGTACGACGTCAGGACCTGCACTTTTACTGCTACACGGATATCCCCAGACGTACCTGATATGGCACCTAGTAGCGATCGAGCTCGCGAAGAAATACACCGTAGTAGCACTGGACCTGCGCGGGTACGGGGCGTCGTCCAAACCACGCGGTGACGGAAACCACGCGAACTACAGCAAACGCGTGATGGCACGGGACTGCGCTCGGGTGATGGGAAAATTGGGGCATTCACGATACTACGTGTGTGGACATGACCGCGGAGCGCGGGTGACGCATACGCTGTGCATCGACTACCCGGAGCGGGTGATGAAAGCGATGTTACTCGACATCAGCCCGACGCTGACTATGTACTCGAAGACAGACTTCGAATTTGCCAAAGCGTACTACCACTGGTTCTTTCTCATTCAGGCCGCGCCGTTACCCGAGGTTGCGATCGGAGGGGATGCGGTGGCTTTTTTCAGGGCATTCATGAGCCGAGGGGATGGATTGGGGGTTTTCGAGCCGAGATGTCTGGATACGTACCTGGAGGTCATGAAGGAACCGGAGACCATCCATTCAACCTGCGAGGATTACCGGGCTGCGGCAACGGTGGATTTGGATGATGCGCGGGCAGACATTGTGGCCGGGAGACAGATTCAGTGTCCGCTGCGGGTTCTCTGGGGGAAGAAGGGGGTTATTGAAAAGAGTTTCAACGCGATTGAGGACTGGAAGGAGGTCTCTGCGACGAAAGAGGTGGATGGGCATGTGGTGGACTGCGGGCATTACATTCCAGAGGAGGCCCCGCAGGAGCTGTTGCAGAATATCTTGGAGTTTTTCCGGTAGATTCTACCGAGAATTAGACGTGTTATTCATCCATGATTCATCAGGGCTCGGAGAGCTCCGTAGGACTACCTACGGCAGTACTCCGTTAGGAGTACTCCATAACCGTTAAACGAGATCCCGCTGTTCCACACCGTGGCCTTCTGTGGTCCGATTTTTAGGTAATGTAATTTTCCCGTCGAGATCGGACGAGCTGACAGAACGATAGTGGTCAAGATCACAAGATTTCCGAGTCACGTGCCACAGTCGCACTGGACGGTCGCAGTTGCATCTTGCTCTCCTGCTGGATCGGAGACAGAAAACACGCCGTGGGTAACCGATGATGCCAAGACCAGATCAGATCCCGGGGCGTAGAAGAAATTGCCAGGACGGGCAGTCAAAGTATAAAGTGTCTAGGTGTTATCAGCGACAACAAAAAGCATCTGGTGATGATAATATATAATGTATAATCGATAGATAATAGATAGTCTGCTGATGGCGGATTGGCACTGTATGAGCAATGCAATGGCAAGGGGCAAAGCGTGGCGAGGCGGATCTCCCGTTCCTGCATCCTTAAAGAACATTCACGTGCCTCCCACCAGTCAGGTCACGCGCTCGCGGCGTGCCAAGGCTTCTTCGGGGCTTCTTTTTCCTTGGCTCGCCTTAACTGCCTCCACCGCGCTCCATCTGTCTCAACTGTACTATGGCCCATTGGCCCTACAGCATGGTACATCGACTCCGCAGTAGCAGCGCTAGAGCTTCATCTACTACCACCCACCATGCTCGGACTCCGCGGTGCGCCTTCGGCGGCCACCGTGAGTAAAATCCCTAGGGTTTGCCGGGCTCGCAGGGATCGTGGGTTCCCTCTTTGCTTCTCCTTCTACTTATATCGTCTTCCTTCCTCCTCCCCATCCTCTTTCCTCTGTCAATCCCATCCTTGACGCTCTTTCCCTGCTCCCCCCCCCGCGTTGACCTCATCGTCACAATGTCTGCCCCGGAGGGTGACAATAATATTGCGTAAGTTCCTCCACTTCACATGTTACTCTGTTATTCAGACCCCACCCTATCACAGTGCTAACGGTGTGTCCGTCAAACAGCCATGCCCCTGAGTACGAGGCGGCCGTGGATGACAAGTCTGCTGCTTTTGAGGCCAACGAAAAGGCTCTTTCCGTCACCCCTGATGGAGAGGAGCCCAACGAAGATGAAAAGGCTACTCTGCGCCATGTCGCTGAGAACTTACCTCTTTCCGCCTGGCTCGTCGCCATCATCGAACTGTGCGAGCGTTTCACCTACTACGGTATGCAGGGTCTGTTCCAGAACTATGTCAACAACCCTCTCGACGGCAGCATGGGCCGTGGTGCCCTAGGTATGGGTCATCAAGGTGCCACGGGCCTTACCACCTTTTTCCAATTCTGGTGTTACGGTAAGCATTGACCTCTGGTTCCCTCCTCATCACACAGGCGGAGGAAGAAAGAAACAGAAACTGATCACGCGACAGTCACTCCCATCTTCGGTGCCATCGTCGCTGACCAGTACCTGGGCAAATACAAGACCATTGTTATTTTCGCTTTTATCTACGTGATTGGTCTGCTCATCCTGGTCCTTACTTCGATCCCTGTCTCCCTCCAGCATAACGCTGGTTTGGGAGGCTTCATCGCCTCTATCTTGATCATCGGTGTGGGTACTGGAGGTATCAAGAGTAACGTCGCTCCTCTCATTGCCGATCAGTACAAGCGCAAGAAGTTGGCCGTATCTACCACCGCAAAGGGTGAGCGTGTCATCATTGACCCCGCTCTGACTATCCAGCGTATCTACATGATCTTCTATGGCTGCATCAATGTTGGCTCCCTGTCGCTGCTCGCCACCCCGTTCATGGAAAGAGATATCGGCTTCTGGTCTGCTTATCTCCTCTGCCTGTGCATGTTCGTTGTCGGTATCATTGTCCTTGTCATGGGACGGAAGTTCTACGTTGTTCGTCCGCCGCAGGGTTCTGTCATCACGGACGCCTTCAGGGCCCTGTGGATCATGATTGTTAACCGCAACCTGGATGCCCCCAAGCCCAGCTGGCAGGAGGCTAACGGTGGTCGTCGCACCAACCTGCCATGGGATGACCACTTCATTGACGAACTCAAACGTGCCCTCGTCGCTTGCAAGGTCTTTGCCTTCTACCCTGTCTATTGGGTGGTATACGGCCAGTTCTCGAGTAACTTTGTCACCCAGGCTGAACAGATGGATGGCCATGGTGTCCCCAACGATCTCATGCAGAACTTCGATCCCATCTCCATCATCGTCTTCATCCCATTCCTGGAGATGGTTGTCTACCCCATTCTCCGCCGCTTCCACATTTCCTTCCGCCCCATCTCCCGTATCTCCCTTGGTTTCGTCGTCGCGTCCCTCGCCATGATGTACGCTGCCATCATCCAACATGTCATCTATGTATCCCCGCCCTGCTACGGAAAGCCCCTCTGCTCTGCCTCTGAGGTGAATGGCCAAGCACAAGGGAACCGTGTTCACATCGCTGCCCAGACCCCTGCGTACGTTTTCATTGGTGTCTCCGAAATCTTTGCCTCGGTCTCTGGTCTGGAATATGCCTACACGAAGGCCCCCCCGTCCATGAAATCCTTTGTCCAATCAATGTACCTGCTCACCAATGCATTCGGATCTGCCATCGCTGAGGCCCTGACCCCCGCCGCATACGACCCGGCCATCATGTGGATGTTTGTTGGCTTGGCCGTCGCGTCGTTCCTGGCGGGTATTATCTTCTGGTTTGTGTACCACAGTCTCAACGCCAGGGAGGAACAGTTGAACATGATCGATGCAGAAGACTATGAGCATGCGAATGAGGTAGTGGAAATGGACGGGGATAGCCAGGTGAAAAAGAAGTGAACAAGTGATTGGTTGTTATGATTATGTTTTCTTATCCTCTTCTCTTTTACTTGTTTGCAGCTTGGCGTTGGTGGGATGGATGTGCATTCGCATTCAGTCATAATTTTGCATTAAGATAGCATCTACTGTACTAATGTCTAGATCCTAGATAATGCAGTCTAGAACTCAACATTCCGTGGAACGTGTTGCTGTCTCGTAAGTCGTAGCGAATTGGAACGTGAGCGTGGTAGGCCATTTGAAAGGATTTCTGGAATATTGATTGACCCTTGGGTTTGCCGAGTCCTTGTCCAATCCCTTAATCTCAGACGGTGAAAAATTTTAACCTCATTTACCGTACTTTGTATATCTATTATTAAATGACAATTTATGCTTATTTGTTTGGTTGATTTTTTCTCTTTCTCTTTTTATTCTTCTTTTTTTAGAGCTTAGATAATATTTGTAAGGAACTCGCAGTGTTTTTCTGAATCCAGCTACGTACGTTGGCAGGTCAGATCCGTTTAGAGGCTTCCCGTCTTTTGTGCTGTATGGGCTGACATGGAAGCATAAGGTGCGCTGTACAGGGATCCGAGTGGTTTCGGTCAGCATGCTGCTGTAATGACACGGAGTCTGCTATGATTATATTGAATACCTAGTATTTAGCAGGAACAGAAACACTCGCGCGACCGGGAAGTGCCTCGGACCGACAGGCTCAAGATCAAGCTCAAATTAAGAATTGGGAGGCAACGTAAAGCCAAGAAAAAGGTCTGGAGAGGAAATGATGGACATTATTACAATAATAAAATGAGTGTCGAATAAGGAGTGGTATGTACTATGTATCAGGTACAGAATAACAGCTGATCAGTGAATATTGTAACTAACTGTACAGAGTATCATGAAACTAATGACATGCCTGCAGGGAAATAATCAGTCGCAGCAGCTGTGAAGACTTGGGGTTCTGCACAGGCATATTAACAGGAATATTAATAGCAGCAATACGGAGGCATATTACGGAGTAAACAAGGGAAGGCGGCTTGTGTAATTAACGTATCATAATGTACCAGACCTTAATATTACCCAGATACTGTTAGTAGAGTCAGTACTATGATACAGCAGAATGCAGCAGCACTGAAACACCGAAACTGTCGCCAGGGGAAAGAATAAAACAAAACACCCCCAAAGACTGTCTGCTAAAAGGGAAAAAGAACCAAGGACAAGAAGCGCGAAACAAGCCGGTCTCCTCGACCGTTGACTCCTGCGCACTCGGACTCCAGCTGAGTTCTTGCGGCTTAGCAGCAACCGCCACACTGACGGACCTGTCAGCACACCTGCAGGCAGCCCAGTTTCCTTCATTTCCTCCCTTAACACGGCTGCTGCTCTTCACTCTCTCCCTCTCTTCTCCCTTCCACTCTCCTCCCGCGTTCAGCCTCGTCTTACCTGCGTCCGCTAACAGGGCCTGATTATTTTCTTTTTTCTTTTCTTTTCGAATCGCATCGTCCGCGTCCTTCTGGAGCCGTCGTCCCGTCCCCCGCGCCTCTCTGACCCCTTTCTCTGACTTCTTCCGTCATCGATCCTGCCGACCAAAAATCCCGTCCTTCCCGCGAATCTCGCATTGCTGACCACCGCAACCGAAAAAAGAAAAAAAAAATAGAAACGCCTCCACACCTTTTCCTTCGTGGCTGGTTTCGCCTTATTTTAGCCTTCAACCACAATCATGAATGTGCGTTCTCCCTCCTTCACTATAGCCCGTTTCCTGTGTCTTCGTCCCCTGACCCTGTCTTCGTCCCCCCCCAGAAAATGCTCAACCAAAACTACAAGTACCAAAGCTTAGACGAGAATAACCAGGGAGGCGGTTACGCTGAATATAACCCTTACGGGAACTCCGGTCCTTATGCCAACCAGCAGACCGCTTACACTGGCGCCAATGCCATGGAGCAAGGCGCCAGCGGCTACGGTGAGTCCAATCTTACCACCGCCCTGTCCTGACCTGGCCTGTCCCATGGATATACTAACGCATTCGCTCCAACAGAAATGGGATCTGTAAATCAACCCGCCGGTGGGCAAGCCAGCATCTTGGACCAGTGCAAGAACATCAGCGACGCTATTCAAGAACTTCGATCGAAGAGGGAGGGCCAGCTATCCGCCGCGCAGAATGCCCTGATCGACTCAAGCACAGACAAGGAAGACCAGGCCACGCGCCAGACTCTCGACTACATTGAGGATGACATCAACACCGGTTTCCGCGGCCTCCGTGATGACATCGAGCGACTCAAGAAGACACCCGGTTCCGGTGATCCGCGCGTTCAGCCCCAGATCGACAAGGCCATTAGGGACCTGCGCAACGAAATCGACCAGTACAAGAAGGCTCAGGCCAACTTCCAGAATCGCTTGAAGGAACAAGTCCGCCGGCGATATGAGATTGCCAACCCGGATGCGACGCCAGAGGAATTGGACCAAGGTGTCAACCAGGTCCTTATGGGTCAGGTCCAGACCTTCCAGGTACGACCGGTTTGCCCCTGTTGATTGCGAGGTTTCATCTCTTAACATTTTTTTTTTTTTTGGTCACCGGTACCCGCACCAAGCAGGCCAATGATGCCAGACAGGCGGCTTTGGAGCGTTCCACGGCCATTCGCAAGATCGAGAGGGATATGCTCGAACTCAGCCAATTGTCTGAGGAAATTGCCCGACTTGTTGAGCAGCAGGAAGTCCCTGTTGAGCGAATCGCCGAAGATGCCGAGCAGACGAAGACTCACATTCAAGAGGCGAACACTCACATTTCTCGCGCTATCGTTAGCGCACGAAAAGCCAGGAAATGGAAGTGGATTGCATTGATCATTGTTTGTACGTATTGTTATGCCTCTGGAGTACCAAGTCCTGGAACTAACCCGAATCTTTGCAGTGATCATCATCGGTGTCGCTGTCGGTGTTGGTGTCGGTGTCGGAAAGAACTCCTAATGATAATATGGAACTGCACCAATTGGCCGATTTTAACCATCACACCTCTTGCGTTTTTTTCGTTTACCTATCCGCATATTTGACGTTTCGATATTCCCTAGTCTCGCGTGTTTCAGTTTGCTTTTCTTAGTGGAACGGTGCCGATTTTTCTTTTTCGACCGATGAAAATCTCAATCGCCAACTTTGCGACTACTCTAGCTGACAGGCAGAGTTGCTTGACCTACATTCATTCATTGTATGTGTAATTTTCTTTGTTGATTTCCTTGTCTTCATACCTGGCAGTGTGCCATTTCGTGGATTGTTTTTTGAAAAGTAACACTCCCCGCCTAGCATGTGGATTGTTCTTTGTTGTTTTCTGTCTTTGCTCTCTTTTGCCTTCTCTTTTTTTTTCAACTTTGAATTTCTTGATGTGTACAATTCCGTTATTCCGATTTCTGTCTGTTTTTCAGTGCGACATGATGGATATCCGCATCGCCAATCTGGGGCTTGGGTACGTATGATGCTGTCGCAGGTGAACATATTAGACCGTGTTTATTACTTTCGAGGATCTTTTTTTGGTGCTAGACGTGTTTAATAATCGACCAGCTTAATCAGATGTCATGACATTAGCCTATGCCCAAGAATTCCCAGGATAGCTCGACGCCTGTCCCATTCCAGTCACATTTCAATCGCACAATATCTATACATGTGGACATTCGTTACATGTGTACATGAATGTCACGGGTATCAAACTCAAGCTGCTTGTAGTCACGACTACGCCTGTGCCTGTGCCTCCCTCTCTTTATCCCTCTGTTCCTCCTCCGGTGTCCTCGTCCGCAACTGGAGAGCATGTATCCCACCCTCACGACTCATTTCCCCCTTCAAAAGGGCGTAGACCATCCGATGCCGTGCGGGCTGGGGCTTACTCTTGAACGCGGCCGAAGTGATAGTTACACTGGATTGACTCGAATGAGTATCAATTGTTACATGATGTATATATAGATAATAGATACGGATGTGTATGCGTATGTATAGAGAAGAAAGAACTCACTGAAAATGCGTCTCCTTCGAAGCAACACCCTGCATGGGCGCATGGTGCGCGTGGAGGTGCGAATCGTTCCGGATCAAGAGTGTCGAAGGGGAGAGGGCGGATGTGATCTATTTGATCATTATTGGTTAGAAGCCGTGTCTTTAATCGAAGTGGAGCGACGATTGTGGAGAGGGTGTATCTCTGGTTACCTTTTCCCTGACGGTGTCTTCGACTGGAGTCGTGGACGCGGACATTGCTCTTGTTATTGTCGCTGTGACTGGTCGGGGTAGAAACTGACGGGTGAGGAGGAGAGCTGGACGGGGACGGAGGGGGAACATGGGAGTTTGCATTTGTTTTTGTAGGAGTTGAAAAGGGTTGGTTGATTGAGTAGGTTGGAAAGGAATGGGAGTGAAGTTCAAGCTCCGAAGTTCCTCGGCGATCTTCGATCAAGAAAGTGGATGAATCGAAATTCATGACATCAGCCAGCTTCTCTTCTTCCGTGGGATCCATTCATTCTTTCTTCCACAGAACAACAAGATGAAACAACCATAGCCTACTAGGGTACATACACATTATCTATTTAACTCATTTGTACATTCTCACACCAAATGCAAGTCCGCAATCCCATATACCTCCTCAACAGGAGCCTACCCCGGTCATTACCGCGACCTCCATCATATCGATGTCGATGTCGGTACACACCACTACAACTACAGCCAGGCCATCGCTCATCTCGTTTGCTCTCCACCCTCCCCAATCTCCCTCTCTTCCGCGCCCTCCGCGACCACGACAGATCCAGTACAGCCGTCGTTCACACCGCGACCGCCCACGCCTTTACCTACGGAGACCTCGTCGCCGATGTCATCCGCTCGAAGGAAGAGCTTCTCCGTACGGCCGCAGGAGTCGCAAAGGGCATGGGCACAGACGACTTGGGGGGGAAGAGAATCGCTTTTTTGGCGGAGAATAGTTATGATTACGTAGGTACTGTTTTCCTTTTCTTGTGTTCGGTATCCTAGAAGTTTCCCTTTTTTCCATAGCGAACTGCGAGGTGTATATAAATGCTAATTGAAAGAATATAGTAATCCTTCTTTCCATCCTCGCTAGCAATGGCATTGCCGTTCCCCTTTCTCCGGCTTTTCCAATCCCCGAATTGAAGTATATTATGGAAAATTCTATGGCGAGTGTGCTTCTTGCCACGGAGAGGTTTTCAGAGAAGGCACGGGATCTTTTGAAGAGCGGTCTGGCTCTGGAGCCAGCTTTTGCTGTTCGGAAGGGGCTTTTGGCCGGTGGGAAGGAGGATGTTGGGGAGGTCAAGCTTGAAGAGCTTGGGCGCGCCTCGGATATTGGGGGGATGATGTTGTATACTTCTGGGACTACGAATAGGCCGGTCAGTTTTTTTTTTTTTTTTTTTTTCACTGTGCTTGAATTGGGCTGATTCACGCAGAAAGGAGTCCTCATTCCCAACTCGGCATTGACGGCGCAAGCTTCCGCTCTCATTGAGGCATGGAAGTACGTCCCCCAGGACCATCTTCTTCATCTTCTCCCTCTCCATCACATTCATGGCACGGTAAATGCCATACTCACACCCATACTCGCCGGTTCTTCCATTGAGTTCATGTTCCCCTTCAACCCGGCCTCCGTCTGGAATAGACTTGCTGCACCGTTCCTCCCGGAATCCGCAACAAAAGATAAAATCACCTTCCTCACAGCCGTCCCGACAATCTACACCCGTCTCATGGCCAGATTCTCGGGCTTACCCCCGGAAACCCAAGAAGCAGCCCGGACAGCCATCTCACCGGAGAATCTACGCCTGAATATATCCGGCTCCGCGGCACTGCCCGCGCCAACAAAGAAGGCCTGGGAAGAACTCAGCAATGGAAATGTCCTTCTGGAACGGTATGGCATGACTGAAATCGGCATGGCAATCAGCTGCGGCTTGGACCCTGCAGACCGCGTTGACGGAAGCGTTGGTTGGCCACTGCCATCGGTAGAAGTCCGACTTGTCGATAACCAAACCGGTAACATCATAAAAGCAGGCGAGGAATTCGACGCCAGCACCGGCCGTGAACGGATCGGGGAGATCCAGGTTCGCGGTCCGACCGTGTTTCGTGAGTACTGGGCCAACGAGACTACCACGAAGCAATCATTTGTGAACGACAATGATGGAAAGGGAAGCTGGTTCAAGACTGGCGATATCGCGACGCGGAAGACTGTCGATGGAGCCGGAAAAGGCACGAGCGGTGCATGGGCTAGGGGACCGATGTATTTCATCAAGGGCCGGGAAAGTGTCGACATTATCAAGATGGCAGGTGAGAAAGTGAGTGCATTAGAGGTGGAGAGGGAATTGTTATCTTTGTAAGTTTCACTTTCTTCTTTCCTTCCTATGTCTCATCCATTTGACTAACTGGAATAGACCCCAAATCACCGAAGCTGCGGTCGTTGGAGCACCTTCAGAAACATGGGGCCAAAAAGTCGTCGCCATCGTCGTGCTCAATCAAGAGGTAGCCGCTAAGACCGGTCGAGATGGCAAACCCTGGAATGCGTGGGACATGCGACTCGCATTGAAGGAAAGATTAGCGCCGTATAAAATCCCAGTTGAGATGAAGGTGATTGATTGGGAGATTCCGAGGAATGCGATGGGGAAGGGTGAGTTTTCTGTTTCATTGATTGATTTAACCCAGTTTGATCCATTTTTCCGATAGATCTTCTGCTAACGCTGGCCCTGGACAGTGAATAAGAAAAGCCTTGTAAAGGACGTTCTTGGCGTTTGATGAGTATCTCGATGGAATAGGACCAGGGGTATGATCTGCATATAGAAATGACGGCGACTGCATTTGGGGTGGGGGGCTTCGAAATTTGCATGGGGGTTCTGATACAGTTTTAGGGGGTTTGTTTATAAAAAGTACATGTGAGATTCACTCTGAAAATGCCAATGCTGATACTGCGGACATATTTAAATGGCCTCATTTTCTTTCCCCTTGGCCATCAAGGTGATATTCTTCTGCTCAGGACACCACAAAGATAGATATGTAACTTACAATCTATAGAACAGCAGGTTACTCTGCAGTGTTGTTGTCTAGCTGCAGTTCCCAAATTAGGGCTTGTCTTTGTGGCAGGGTAGGAACATTCCTAGTTTGGAAGTGATCTGCTCACTTACAGAGAATCAACCAAGACATCTATATAGGTAACATACCCTTCAACTACTCAGAAAGTGGATATATCGAATGCTTCGAATGCTTCTTATATATCCCAGTTATTATGTGCATGTCTATATTACAGTGCTGTCATGAATACACACATATATAATACATGGATGACGATCCTAGACATGAACCGAACCGAACCACCCTCAAATTTCAATATCCAAAATCACTTTCACTTCCACTCGCCTACCCGTTCAAAATGTTTCACAAATTCCGTGGCCTCTATAATAACAAGCATCCGGGATAAATCAACAGATAGAATTCTCCCCTTCACGACGCTGAGGATGTCAACATCGTGAAATCCCTCGGGAATGAGAATCTGACACTTCACCCCGAGCGAGGTCATGACGCCCATGTATCCCTCACCGAATTCGGTGCTGGCCAGCGCAGTATCGCTGTACGGTCTATGGAGGAGACAGGTAAAAGTCTCGGGGAGATCGCACTCAGCGAAGTAGAAGGCGCGGAAGAGGAGTAAACAAGCCCAGAATTGCTTAGAACCTCCGTCATATTCTCGGATCTTGGATCGCCTCCAGCGGGTGCGGGAGATGTGGGTTTCCAATGCATCCTTGGATAAGGGGAGCACGGAGACATCAGATGAGGAACTGGCGTCGAGGCGTCGCCCGTTTTGTTTCTCGAATCTCAGGGCCGCTTCGATTTGGTAATGGGCCACCAGATCGGTGTCGCGGCGTAGTGGACTAGTGGCTTTGACGTACGCATCTAGTCCAAGCGGAGCATGGGGAATAGGCTCGGATGCAGCGATGCTCATCGGTGCCGCATAATTCAACCAGCTGCTTCCGCCGTATTCATGAATGTTCTTGTTTGTCAATTGCGGGTACTCGGGGTGATACCAGGTTCCATTGTAGATGGTGGGGATGTTACGCTCTGCGCACCATTTCGCCGCGACCCAGCACGCGAGGTTCATTACCAGTGACACAAGGTTTTGCTTGCTTTGGTCAGGTACTTCGTGGGGATCAATATCTTGTGACCGGAGCTGAATGACCGGATCGCCCAGGAAATGACGGCTCTGATGCAGACTCATAGAGTATGGCTCCACTGCTTTATTTCCCCAGGAAACCGATACAGACATGTTTGCCAATTGAGGCCATTCCATGGCACCATTCTTCTGCCTCCATTCGCGGAAACCCAGCATGAGTTTGCGCAAGGTGTGGAAAGTCTCCTGGTCATCCTCAGAAAGAGTGTCCCGTAAGCCACGTTTCGAATGGTCCACAGTGAAATCCCCTCCGACTCGAAGGGTCTTTGGAGAATCCTCAGCGTGCGGGTCAAAAATGTTCCGTAGCTTGTCATGAGTGATATATATCACATTCCTGGCGATACCATTCGTAACGCTTGTATCCAGAACGTCTCCCTTCAGGTTCATTTTCGCACTGAAGGTGAGAGTGGGGCGCCCAGAGGCCAAACTGAAATATTTCTGCGTCAATGAACTTGGTAGAATCGGATACGTACGCTCTGGGACATAGAGAGTCTGGCACCGGGAAAGGGCATTCTGCATCATTGGACTTTCTAGGGGAATAAATGCCGATGGGTTTGCAATATGGACACGGACCCAAAAGGTGTCATTTGAGTCCAGAACTCGTTCCAAGGAAATTCCGTCATCGATTTCTTCGGCACTGGGATCATCAACACAGTAAATCGGCAAATCACCCCAATCAGTCCTCAGATCCTGCATGGTATCAGTGATTCCACTGGAACAGAGCTCTTGAGCAGTTCGAAGATCCTCTTCCCATGCCCGCTCTGAACGATCCGAGGTAGAGTGGCCGGGAAGGCCCAGATTTTGGTCAAGTAGTTGCAGATTCTCCCAAGGAGAAATGACACCTAGTTCCTGGAGAAAAAGCGGCATGGACGCTGCAGTTAGACTCATCGAGCCGTACATTCCTGTCGCTCTCATTATGTATGATCCAGCCGACCTCAACGAGCCTGTCATCTGCCGCGGTGGAATACAGTAGAGCAGGAGGTATTTTAGAATCTTCATGTCATTTCCATTGAACTTTTCCACGGGCACTTCGCGGTATACCAGCGGCTGTCCGTCCTGACCAGGTTGATATCTTACCGACGTAGGGCCTACGTTGGCCATTGTTGTGGGAGACCGGGTTTTTCGGCTGATCAGAACAAGCTGCTGGGCTTTTTGCAAGAATTGAACCATTGGATGGTCGTTGAACTGGGTAGTTCTCTTGCCAGCTGCCCTCCGGAGAAGGTATTCCTGATGTTCATGTACCCAGTTATTGACGGTTTCAGCGATCTTGGTAACTGTCTTGGGCTGCACAAGATAATGGTTGGAAAAAAGAGAACTCTTATCGTTGTTAATTAGAAAAGCATTTCTGCGGACAGCCTTGTGTGTAGCAAACAAGACCACGTCTAGTTCTCCTTCATCAATTTCAAAGGCCTTGGAGGCAAGTTCCTCCAGAGTATACTCAGTTGTTGTGTCCTCCTCAGCAACGACATTGTGTAAGTCATCCAGGCAGAAGGCATTTCGTCTATAAAACTCATCGACCTTCTCTTTGAAATCATTCATGAGACGCAGCAGCTGACCACCAGCAGATCTCGGCACGCCACCCTCGATGGCTGACTGCATGTCCTTGCTAAGCTTTGCAGCAGTATCAGGAAAATATGGATGTAGGGATGCTACCAAATTTGCGGGAGCAAAATCTTTCACCACGTAGTCAAAATCTTTGGGGAAAGCGACGCGCCATTTCCCTCGTTCGGAATAAAATTGCTGCTGTTTCTGAACAGATCGTACGTAGATAGCAAGGGTCAACAGACCATCGACACTGCGAAACAGCGACTATCAGTCACGGTTCAGGGCGAGAGTAGCCAAAAGAGAAATTACCCTGTTAGTGCCACCAGATCACCAGGTTGTAGGTAGTCAGCCTCAGCTTCGCCTTCCTCGGCAACGTTCGAGAAGCCCGAGGTATCCGCATCTGTCAGACGCAGAACATCACTGCCAGCATCGTGTGTCTCCCGATTATCGTTCAGCATGTTCCCTACCCACGGTTTTGACGGCTCCAATGACGCATTCGACGTTCCCGGTCCCCGAACAGGATCGACTGCGTTTGAATGGTGTTCCTGCCATTTCCGTAAATACTCCCTTATATCATTATTTTCCATAAATTCCGTTCGAAGACGAATCTGTTCAATCGACGCCGGGGACGTGGCCGGGTCCAGCCCGGCTGCGGCAGCACTGGCATTCTAATGCAAGTAGACGTAAGAAAACAGCACAACAACCAGCATATCCGGAGTCGCATATTCTCCCCAGAACATACCTGTGACTTTTGAGCAGTGTTAAATTCTCGCCGAGAAGAAAAAGCAGATACCGACCAGCGACCATTACCGCGTAGGCCTGGTCGGGAGTAGGTAGCTCGGGCAGTGGCAACCGCCGTCGGCCTCTGCGTCAGCACACGGCGGATGGATACAGTATTCGTGCTGCGGACGTTTGATACATTATGCAGAAATGAAGCCCGTAACAGTCCCAGGGTCATTTTCAATCAACACACATTCCGAACAGCGCCAGTTGAGGTGAAGAGGGACAGCGATGAGAGCAACGCGGAGTGTTGAAAGCGGTGTGGTGGCAAACAGAAATTGTCGCAATTCTGCCAGCAGTTAACCTCACCGCCCGGATCCAGGTCCGTTGCCATTTACAGATTAGCGGGGTATAAATACCCACTACTCCGGATAAGGTTAGCGGGACAGAGTTTTCGTAGTGGGTCTGCTGACTAAGAGCAATATCACGGGAAATTAAACCCGGGGATATTTATGAAACCATTCATAGCAGTTATGCAAGGTTCCCCTGAAAGGCTATGGGAATCACTTGAGAAAACAGAGTAGACGAGTAGGAGAGCAAGGAGACAGGGTCGTGATGCGTAGCCGAGATTAGAACAACAAAACAGTCGACACGTGATGGAAGCGTCGATGTTGGAATCGCTGGGATGTGCCAATTCTGCCATGATTGGTACATAACTATGCAGTACAAGCTCACCGGGGCAGCACAAATAATCTATTCTCAAATAGAGTTCCTAGGGAGAAGAGCGAACCACATGCTGGCGAATATATAAAAACCCCAGCAGGCCTCGGCAGCGTAGTTTCACAAGGATTGCTTGTCCGTGACAGTGCGGGGCTTTTTGTGCTGATCTACCAGCATCGCACGATCCCTCCTCCGTACTTAAGCTATGCGTTGGACAAGGTAGCACCGGAGAAGTCGAGATGTAGGGAGGAGTCGTCCTGAACAGTCCGAGGAATAAACAGCAAAAAAGGAAAAAAGAAAGGAAATGGCCGAACTACTTCGTCTACCCGCCGAGGGCGTGACGCTCGAGTACCTCGCAGCTCCTTTACACAAAGTGCTGCTGCAACCCGTCATAACCGGTGCTGCCCTTGCTTCGGTTCTCAAATCACCTGAAACGGTGCAACGGGTTCTTGCGTCAGTCACGAAGAAAACAATCGACCTTGCTCGCCTTACGAAAGCCCTCAAAATCCTGGTAGGGCTCGGCATTATCTACAGGCTTAACCGGCTCCTCAACCGCGCAGTACTCAACAACTTCGCACGCGACAAATGGGACTGGAGCAAAGAGATCATCGTGATCACAGGGGGCAGCGGCGGATTCGGAGAGTTGATGGTCCGCAAGTTCTCCCAGCGGAATATCAAGATCGTCGTCCTGGACCTGAAGCCGCCAGCCAACCCTTTCCCGCCCAACGTCCACTTCTACGCCGTCAACGTCACCGACGCTGATACGGTCCAGCAAGTAGCCAAGCAAATCAAACAGGAGGTCGGTGACCCAACAGTCTTGATCAACAACGCCGGCATCATCACCGGACAGACCATTCTAGGGGGATCCATGGAAGGAATCCGTCGCACCTTCGAGGTGAACGTCATCGCCTTCTTCCCGCTGGTGAAGGCATTCCTACCGTCCATGATCGCAAAGAATCACGGACATATCGTCACGCTGGCCAGTATGGCGAGTTTTGCTACCGTCGCATCCAACGTGGATTATTCATGCACAAAGGCCGCGGCCCTTTCATTCCATGAGGGTCTAGCGCAGGAGATCACCTGGAGATACAAAGCCAGGAAGATCCGGACAACGTTAGTGGAGACCCCTTCCCTCCGATGAGGATGATATAGAAAAACATCAGCAGTACTAACCAAGATTCCAGTGTTGTCCAACCATTCTGGGCCCGCACGCCCCTACTCGACAGTCTGCCGAAGAAACCATTCCAGCCTCTTCTGGAGCCGGAGACCGTTGCAAATGCCGTTGTGAAGCAAGTCCTCAAAGGTGAGAGTGGCCAGATAATCTTGCCAGAACGGTACTGGATTGCTGGAAGTTTCCTTCGAGGATTCCCCAATTGGTTACAGGAGATATCACGAGCATTGCACATGCTACCCCCCGAGGCTAAACACTGAAGGGGGTAATTATATACTCTTTTGGCCTGGCGGTGATGATTTCTTGCAAGAAGTTAGCGTTTTATATTTACTTTAATATCCTGTGCAGGATTCTGTACATATAGCTGTTAAGATATCCTTGATCTTTGAGATAAAGCATTCTTAATCCATCTCATCTTGGTGTAATTCATAATATGCAGCAATCTGCCGTCACAGGATACATGACGTATAGAAAGAATATAAATATAAACTGTCCAGCTGCCCAGTGTAGGATCCAATACAATCTGAATCTATATGACATGCATATATATCTTTGAAACACTCCTGGGATGCAAAAAAAAAAAAAAAAAAAAAAAATTGAGACGGGCTATCCATGTCTCACCGGCTCATATAAAGACACCCAGCTTGAAGCAATGTCCCGGGGCCAGCGTGTTTCCGAAGAGCTCACTAATCCAGTGTACATATAATTGTAGTTTGACCAGAGCAATGATGGGGCGCTCATGCCTAACAATTGCTTCTCCAGCCCATATCCAAAGCATGGGACGAGAAAGGGTCCTTGCGGTCTTTCCCCTTTTCCCCTTTCTTTCCCCATATTCAATGTTTCTTTGCCTTTTCTTGCTCCTATCACTAGTATTGCGATTACAGACTAGCGGAGATAAACAAAATGTGACAGTACTCTTTGTTGCTCTCTCCGAAATCTAGGTCGGAGAGCGTTGTATTGATGGTACGGAAGGAGCGCAGAACACTGCGAAACTCAATCTTTGTACTTCATGGTTATGAGGATCTTCTCAGCTAGGACTAGCAGGATTACGCACTCTGTGCACATAAGCCCGAACTCGGTCACTCCCAAGCAGGACTGGAGTTTGGTTCCTGCAAAGACTACCACGTCAGGAACTTCATCCTGTACAGCAGGAACAGGAACAAAACATGCCTCGGATCCTACCCCTCGCCGTCGCACTTTCCCGTTGTTGGAGATGAGCAATCTCTAGACCGTCGCTCCCATTATATGGCCGTATCAAAATGGCCAACTTAGGGCTCATGAGATCTTGATGACCTAGAGGTCACGTGTCACTAGTAAGCTGATGTGGGACAGGGGCGCGGCGTCTGGACACCAGATACTAAAAAGGATACCGTAGGATTCGTAGGGATCATGGCGAACGCTCTATATCGATATACTGCTGTCTCTAGTACATCTTGAAGCTCTAAACGATGTGCTTTTCTAAGCTCTCGATCGCTTGCTTCCTTGTACAACTCCAGGATACACGTATGGTGGTCCTTCCTCCCGGAACATATATACTCCGTATACCGGGACCGGATTATTAAATAATCCACCTGTCCGAAATAGTATATCCTCATCATAAGCTGTTGACGTGTCCAAAAAGGGAAATACGATGATATAAGCCGGAGGTCCACACCTAACTAGTTATAACTATGGACCGCTCAACATAAGCTTCATTATCAGCATTATCATTATATTTGGCCCTATTTGTAGTACGTACCATACATAAATCAACTCGCATGCCAAACCCATCTTTCAAAGCACTAGCAATTTCCTAGCAACCTATTTTGTAGCTACCCGGTAAGGACCGTTTCCATCCTACCGGCATGCCGCCATCACCTTTCATCCAGTGTGTCAGCAGCCAACCAAACGCCAAACACTTGTCAGACACGAAGACGATCGGCATTTCACAATGTAACCCTCCCTGTGGACAACTATGATCCTGTGGCCTGGTGGGAGGGAAAGGGAAGGAAGGGAAGGACTGGCTGCCAGGGGATATGTGAGCGAGCACAGGATAATGAGGCTTAGCAAATTCGCCCTGATCCTGCCCATCCTGCCCATCCTGCTCCATCGAGGTCTAGCAGGGGTGCAGAATACTACCCAGGAGAATGCAGGGTATGGGGCAGTATCAAAAGCCACAACGCTTGTGTCTGGCTAAGCATTAACTCTCCTGTCCTATGCCAATAATGCGGACATGCTTGAAACTAACAATAGAAGATCTACACAGAAACGGCCAGATAACACATCATCCCATGAGGCTGAAAGCAGTACCGGAAGCGGAGCTTATCACATAGCCCTGGAGATGCACTGAGGTATTGCGCTGTCCGCATAATTCCGTAGTGACAGTCATCATATACAATAGAAACAAGACGAAGAACCAGAGAGTCCACCTCCTCCGCATCCCAGTTCATTGTTCCCAGTAATGAAGGTTCGACTTCCTATTTTCTACTTCCGCAACTTACAGCCTTAACATGTCAGCATCAGGCTATGATTTCACTCCCCTCCTCCGAGAACCTGGGTGCCTGGAACGCGCTGAAGCATGACAGTCGGAGCAGGTGGAGATGGAGCCGATCCGACCACGAAGGTGCGCGCATATGTCTATTTGCCAACGACATATTAGAGACATTTAGGTGGCCTATTGTCTTAGATCACACTCATCCTCGTCTGCGGCAAGTCTAGGAACATCATGCGCAAATGGGCCGGAAAACGAGGACCATGATCCGTCACCCAGACCGGAACACATGAAGTTTCCTATGCTGGGCATGTCTCCAACACGGATGAGGAAGAAGCAATCGTGGACTAAAGTAGTCTCGTGGCGCCTGTACAGAAACATCGCCGTACTGGCCGTCAATCTCATCTTGACCATTGCAGCTCTTGGCCTTGCGGCTTCCCGTGCTGGTGTTCAATCCCAGACGCTCTACCAGGGGAGCTGTGAGAGAACTAGAACCAGCGCGTTCGGGCTCCATGTACTGATCAACATCCTCAGTATCATCCTCATGGCCACAAGCAGCTACTGCTGTCAGGTTTTGGCTGCCCCAACGCGGGAGGAGGTGGATCGAGCACATTCCTATCGCCGTTGGGTGCCCATCGGCCCTTTCAATATCAGGAATGTCTTCCTTCGAAGTTGAAAACAGATTGCCCTCTGAGTAGTTCTTTTTGGGACTTTAGTTGCGATCCAGTTTATGTAAGGGCTATTTTCAGCCGCCCTGCGTTACGCTTCGCTCTCGATGGAGGATACTTACAGTTTCCAGTTACAACTCAGCCATCTACTTCGTTACTGGGGCAAACTCATACGACGTTATCGTTGTGCCACCGGGATTTGTCGCTCCTATAGAGTTTCGCCAAAGGGAAGTGCTTTGAAAATGCCGCGAGCTGGGACCAAGGGCATTTCCGATCGAGTATCCTAGCCGGCAGCTTTGAGCGGCTCTCAAACGAGGACTCCATCTCGGCCTATGGCGTCGACTATCTGGTCCCTTAGGCAGTGGCTCACCAGTCCCAGGGTCTGGTTTCCACACTCCATTTCCTTTGCCACTGGGGCTTTTGCTTCATCTTCTCTCTGGTTACGTACAGTGTCCTCCACATCAATTATGGTAACATGTGCCTGGCTGTGAAGATGTTCTATGTCCAGTTCATTATTATGCGGCCAGGATATTATGGCATAATTGGAACTGCATAACCACATAGTCCAACAGCATCTCCATCAATCATGAGGCTTCTTCTGGCCGTCCATGGCAGAGTGGCTGGGAGATGGTCGAGGTGTGACGGCGATACTAGAATAGGAAGAAAAGGCAACTTGTGCTATTTAGTATTCATTCCAACGAATACTGAAACCGGGGAAAGAAAGGGAGAAAGGGAAAGACAAGCGGACCAGCGCTCCTTTATATAGGAAGTATTAGGCAGCAAACAGTAGTGAAATCCCCTAATGAAAGAAAGCATCGTACAGCAACAGGAACCCTCCTTCAAGGTGTAATGGGAACCGCACCGCAACCATATTATTACAAGCTTCAAAATGAGAGAGGGAATAAGAAGATAATGAGAGGAAAGGGCTCCAAGCAAACAAGGATGGGCAAGAAGTGCGAAAGGTCTTCGCACTGGGATCTACTATAGACAGGAATTCCTCCAGAAACAAAGTATTCAGACCATCACAGTAGCCCCATGAGACAGATGCTTCCCTCCTCACCAAGACCTGAACTGTCCTCAGCTCAGTGGTTGATTTACCGTTATCATAAGCATCTTCACCTTGTTTCTGTGCATGTATTCATTTTGTCAAGGCTTCTTGGTGCCGTCCGATCTGGGTACTGGCAAGTGATTACCGCGGAGCTGTGGCGAACCCTTTGAAATCCGAAGCTGGGGACCAGGTAAAGTCGATTTAACCTTGTATTGCAGTGTCTCTCGAGAGATGCCGCTGGCAAGTATCTCCTCTGTCTCCTACTCTTCTTCATCATTGGTAATGATGGCCGTAGATCACGTAGTAGTGGCTTCCAGTCCAAAGAGGTTCTGGGTTCGTCACAGCTCGTCCCAGTCTGTATTGCCAAGGATGCAACAAGTCCAATGTGTTGACCTGAGTAACATCACTGGGGAAACACTGCTTAGGTGTCATGTCATCTTTTCAGGTCAGTATGATCCTGGGTGATCCCGCGGTCTAGCAACCTGATACGCATGGTCAACAGATCCCATGCATGCAGACAGGGGAAGGGAACAAACATATAAAATATTCCAGCCAGGGAAGCCCCCTTCCAAATAGAAGCATAAATATAGTCGAAAAGGAATTATGAACTGTAACCGCCTCGGCAGTCAGTCTTCGTGTTCTGCTGCACAGAAAATCCCAAATGGCACCTCGTTCACAAAACTGCCTCGTTTGCACTCATTGAGATAGCTACAGCCAGGACACAAGGATGCATGGGTCTTTCACAGCCGTTGTGTATGCGTTGCAGCAATTTGGAGCCAGGTGGGCGATATCAGAGGGGGAGAGGGATGAATACCAGAAGACTAAAGGGCACAATGCCCACTTGAAGAAGTGGGTATATAGCCATATATAAAGGACACAATGTACGGCTTCAGACTAAAATATAAAATATATAAAATATATAAAAATTATATATCCCCGTCGCCAGCCATCCGCTTATTAGCAAGGACGAGTCGAGCAAGCGTTCCGGGAGAAGGAGCAAAGACAACGAAGGGCTGCGAAGAGGAGATATATACCTTTAGAGCGGTATTAAATAGGATTACTCTACGTCCTATCCAGCGAATACATCCTGCAAACGAATGTATTAACTACGGATGGAGTCCAAATAATTACCTCATGCAGTCTCCCGTAATCCCGGTTGAAGCGAGCAGACACCGAGATGCAACTGCGTCACAATTGCGACGACAGCCAGTAGAATAGGATACACATATAGCTCTAGCTACTGCTGTGCATAGCCCGAAGGAGCTCTTATGTTGGCACTGCAATGCAGAAGCAGGAAGATTCAACAAATAGGATAATCTTCCGCCGTGTCTGTCTGCCACGTAATAGTCTGCTCCCGGGAAAACGGATCAGATTGCCTGTTTGCTACGGAGTATACAGAGTATTATAGGCCAGAATAACTGAATCGGCTGCCGTGTCAAATTGGATTTCAGTTAGGGGGGCGATTGGTTGGGAATCAGCAGGTTCTGCATTGCGGCGGTAACTTTCTTTCTTAGGGCTTATTTATAGGGTTGGATCTTCATTGCTCGCTTTGCCCCATCGGGATGTATTGGTAGATACGGCTTCAGAGCTTAAATCGATGGGGATATTACGGAGGACCTTATTTTCTTTAGTGGATGTGTTTACTCGCATGCGAACAGACTATCCTAAGCGCCTGGTGGATAACAACAGCTGCCGCAAAATACCACCAAAAATATTACCGGGAATTCAGCAAGTGAACAACAAGCGCCCCTTGCAGCATGAAGCCCCCCTCGAAATTTTATCTAATACCTTAATCTGCCTCCTGCATATACTACTAGTAGGCTCTTGCAGATGGCATGACCTAACCGCCTGCAAGACGGGCAGGACTTTGGCAACATCCCAATATCATTCGATGAACAGAGCGCTTGTCGGCGCGGCTCTACCTCGAAGAAAATGAGAAAAAGAGGACTTGATCGAATAATCTAGACTTGAAGATGGGAATTGCTAAATATGGATATCCGGAGGAGAGACGGTGGGCTATCACTGCCTGGAGTCTGGACTTCCTCATTGTCGATTATTTAAAGACAGTCTTGACAATCTTTTGTTTGTTCTTCATGCAGAGTCCATAAGCTCAATCACAAAGAGAACAATTTCTTTCTTGTTTACATTCCTGTCTATATCTCTATCGCATCGTCCCATTCTTTGTACCGACGAAAATCCCCGTCGCATACAGCCTCAACGATCAGTCCAACCAAGTCCTCGTCCTCTTCATAACAAGCCCAAGATGCAAACCCCCCAATACGGCGCCCTAGGCGCAGCCCTGCAACTCGCCCGTGTATTCCAGATGTGCTCCCTCATCGCCATAATCGGCATGACAGCAAACTTCATCTCAGAGATCGTGTCGAATGACCTGACGCCCCCGGATGTGTTGATTGGGACAATCAGCGTTGTAAGTCCCGCACATAAAGACTCGGTTAGTACCGCTCGACATAAACGAATGCTAACAGAATACAAGGCCTGCACAGTAATAATATACTGTATCATAACCTCGATCCTCTACCTGGACGACATCCTCCCCTTCCTAGCGACAGCAATCATGGACACACTGTGTCTGGTGGCCGTCATTGTGGTGGCGGTGATCGTGGGCAAGCCCCTGTCGTATTTGAAATGCAGCGAGATCGGGAACGAAGCCGCGGCGTCTTCCAAGACGAGTGCGTACGCGTTCACGAGGAATCTGGATAGTGTTGTTGATCAGATTTCGGGGAAGGTGGTAAAGTATGTGAATTGGATTGGGATGTCACGGGCGGTTTGTCTGGAGACAAAGGCTGTTTGGGGGTTGACTATTGCCTTGTGGTTCGTGTTATTTTTTCCTTCCCTATTTAGCTCCTTTAGTTCCTCGAGATACATGCTGATTGATATAGTATCTTGTTCTTCTTTTCTGCCGTCTGCAGTATGTGTCTGTGGAGGCAGAAGAAGAGGGCCGGGGCACAGAAGCTGGACGGTTGATGGATCAATATCCAGGCCAGGCCGGTATCAACAACCTTACACACGAAGTAATTATCTCTTGGATATGTCATGATGTTAACAAGATTGTTCAAGGGCGTGGTGGACTAATTGGTATTCGATTTGGCTTTTGTTGTCTTGTTTTGTCTTTTGTTCGTGTTGTCGGCTTTCTGCTTTCTGCTTTCCTTCTTGTTTGATAAAACAATAATCTGATCCACACGCTTCGTTCTATTCTGGTTGACACCATCTGATTAGCATTATCATATGAGGGTATAGCGAATCTATACAAACAGGAGACCTACGGATCCAACGCCCCCAAGAAACACCAATACAAATAACCCACCCATATTTAAACCAACAAAAAAGCACCCCAGATAAAAGAAGAAGAAAAACGAAAGAAAAAGATCAGCCCGAACTAACAGGTGGAATAATAGCCACCTCCTCTCCAATCCCAATAACAACACGCCCCCCATCATCCTCAACATCAACATATTCAAACCCTACACTGACCCCGCAGCTCTTCAACACCTTCTCTCGGATACCTGGGTATTTAGACTCGAGGACAGGGAAGAGCTGTGACAGGGCAAGAGGGGCGGGGAGGGATTCGCTTGGTTTGCCAACGTAATCGGACGCGGCTGCGAAGTAGTGGATTTGGAAGTGTCCATTTGTTTGTTCATGTTTATTATGTTCATGCTCTTGCTCGGACTGAGGGGTAGATTTGTTTTTGATGTTTTCGGGTTCTGGTTGAGAAGTCATGGTGCTATCTATGATGGACTGGTTGATGTGGAAGAATAGTTCAAACTTCGGAGGTCTAAGATGTGAAGTTCCAACGCTGTCGGAGGTATCTGATAACTTGTTGGGGATTGCGTTATCTTCGATGGCCTCGGCTTTACTTAAATCGGTTAGCTCAATATTAATTCATAGGCATAATTAGTCATTTTGATAGGCATAACTAGTTAACTAAATATATAACTGTTACCTGCAAATCCAGGCTCTCATCATGCTCTCTACAAGCTGCAATATGTATGGCCTTCAAAAGTACAATGAAAACGTGATCAACAGCAAGGAACAGTGTGTCCGGTTTATAATGCTACTGAACAGGTACCTAATCCGCCGAGACGAAGACATGGACAAATAAGACGAATAAAGAAGACAATGCAACAGCAATGCAGTAACCAGTCCAGCAGGGAACTACCCGTGGACTCACGCCTCACCAGCCAAACTTCTGAAAGCCTTGACCAAATCGTTTTTCAAGTCTTCCCAGTCCTCCAACCCCACACTAATCCTCAACAATCGACGATCTACATGCACATCCGTCATGCTCCGCCATTCGATTAGCGTCTCGACACCTCCTAAACTTGTCGCGTGGTGAAAGAAGGATAGTTTGCTAGGCAGTTTGCGCGCCATATCAGCATCCTTGGTAAGGATCGAGAAAACTGGCCCAAAGCCATTGGGCATCTGCTTCAGCAACCACGACTCGTCATCTTTCTGCAGACTTGCGTGGAAGATCTTCTGAAGAATCGCTTGAGTTGCAGCTTCATCGCTCCCCGGAGCAGGGTCTTTCGCATGCAATGCACCATCCAGCCAGCTCACAAGATTCGTTGCATTTTGACTTTGCCGCTGCACCCGGACCTCCAGTGTCCGCAAGCTCCGAACTCCCAGCCAACTCTCCATATTCCCTAGGATACTGCCAAGGAACAAGCGATCGTCTCGCAATCGCTTTGCCCAATCTTCGCGTTGGCTTACCAGGACCCCACACAGAAGGTCACTGTGTCCACCGAAATACTTGGAACCAGAATGCATCACAAGGTCTGCACCCCAGAGGAAAGGGTCCTGTAGATTCGGGGGCGCAAATGTGGCGTCTACAATAAGATATGCTCCTCGAGAATGGGCCTTCTTTGCGTACTCCTCGATATTAAAGGCGGTACCGTACGGGTTGACCGGGGTCTCGAGATGAATTACGTCTCCGGCCTCCAATTGCTCTGCGGGGCAGTCAAGGTCCAATTTTTGAAGGCCCGTCAAGCGGTTGAAGAGACCAATAACACCGTGGCAGCCATGATAACCGTCTCCAATAGCGATACGACGCGGATTGAGAAGCACGAGCGCAGCATGGAAGGCGGACAGCCCAGAGGAGTAGCTGACAGCGTGGCCGTTCAAAAGGGAGGAAAGAATGGTCTCAAACCGCGTGAAATTCGGCGCCGAGTCACGAGAGTAGATATGGGTCGTCGCATCATGTTCATACTGAGACCGAGTCAGAATCCTTCCAAACGTGACAGATTAGACGAGCAATCGCGATCGAGAACCATACAGTAGCAGCAGAGCAAGGAACAAGCTCATCCGGATTGTCGGAGTATCTGAATGTCGTAGAGAGGTGCAGTGGAGGCGCAACGTCAGTCACGACGTTTAGCACATCATCAGCATGCAGAGCACGCGTAGAAGCGCCCGCGGCTTGGGTGGACGGAGCCATTGTGATGTATGCGTTGAGACGATTGATAATGGACAAGAGTAAAGGAGAAGGACAGGATGGGTTCAAGAATGAACCGGTTGAGTAATTAGGAGATGGATGAGTCTGCGGCGGGGATGCTTTTCAACGGCATAACTCTGTAGCAGCACCGCATTCGGGGATCCACCAGCCCCTCTTCGATTGCGAAACGGTCACGTGGGCCGATTGCCGGAGAAGATCCGGAACGCCAAAAAACGCCGTTTGTTGCTAGATATCTTACAGCCAAGAAAAAAAAGGGTTTTTTTTTTTTTTTTAAAAAAAAAAAAAAAAAAAAAAAAAAAAAAAAGAAAACGGACAAAATCAGGTCATGACTCTCGTTGCTGGCCGTTGAAATAGAAGTTGGGGATCGTCGCTAGCGCCTAAGGGAATCCATGCGCGATGGCTTGCGCACCGACCCCGGCACAGCGGCCTGGAAGCTTGCGCGGTCTGCATTTAATAGTAATAGGCTGTTAGCTCCACGGAAGATGCAAAGAGAGACGGATAAGCAAAGGGATCGTACCTGTCTCCGAATGAAACAGTATGGAGATATCGTCATGCTCGATCGGGTACTCGGGCATGTCCAAGCAGAGGAACTCGGATGCAGGATCGCCGTCGTTCTTGGGCAGTGCGAACTTGGCGTCGACAATCCTGATACCAAACTTACCGGCCCGATTAAACGCTTCCAAAACGTCAGTGCCCTTGAGCACAAAGTTCATACATTGACCGTGGCTGAAGTCAGAGAAGAAAACCAGCAGCTGGATCACTTTCTCTTGCTGAACCACTTGGATTCGGACTTGAGTCGCTTCCCACTTTTTGTAAATAGGAACGACCATTCGGCGTCGAGATATCGTAAAAGACGAAGAAAACCTGCAGGGCGTCGTTCAGTACTTCTGCACCGGCCATTGCAAAACACAATACCAGAGGAGCTTACCCGTCAAACAGCACTCTGAACCCGGTCACTGCCTCCTCAAACGCATGGAGGTCTTCATAATCAATTAGTATACCGCGCCGCATGATGCCCCAACATATACGAAGATAGAACCGTGCTCACCTTCCGATGAAGAAAATTCAAATTTCCGGATCATGGGTGTGACTTTGGCTTTCTGGATAAATCCAGTCAACTGACCCGGTGTATCCTTGTTAACAAGGTTCTCAGCCACGGCAACCGTCAGGTCTTCCTGCCCGGGCCGGTACAAACTGAGTCCCGTCTTCTTGTTGGCGTCCAATCCCAACTTCAGCTCCCCAGGGCCTGGCTGCATGTCAACACACTGACAAAAAAAAATTCTCCGGAAGATCGTAGATGAATTACTGCTGCTCACCTAAATTGATACGGTCCGTAACTGATCCAAATTCCGAAGCCACGAAAACCCGCAGATGCTCGGACAGGATCGTGGGTCCATAACTGTGCGTTGGAACGACATGTTCCAGGTCGATTACAGAGACATTTCCACTCGGCAACTGAAGGTGAACCACAGCAGGCTGGCCTCTTTCCATGTCGGGCGGCTGTTCTATGGTGTAAGATCGGATTGAAAGCTCCGTGACCTTCCTAAATTCCATGTCATCCGGGACCATAGCCAGGAGGAGAGACTGCATGGTTGTACGCTCCTCAACCTCATGGAAACCCAATACCATGGAACGCACCCGCCCATCTTCAGTCACTTTGAGCATGAGTGCCGGTACGCCATCTTCCCCTCTTAAAAGACCGAAGACAATGGGGGCGTCGTATCCGAGAATGTGCTGGACATGACTGAGGGTTTTGGTCTTGGGATTTGTGACAACGGCCAGTCGGAAGCCTCGATGGGCACTGCGCGTGCCGGTGCCTTGGGTCACCTGCACAGACCGCTCGAACAGTGCAATCCTGCATCTCTCGCTCCGCTCAGCAGGGAAAGCTTTTACCGGGCCCGGATCCATGTACTGAAAGGTTTTTAGGGTGTTTGAGAAGATCAAGTTTTCACCAGCGCGGGGATGCAGACTTGCTTCGGTCCTTCGCGTGTACTGAACAATGTTCCAGATCATCTTGAAGTCATCTTCCTGGAACATGACATCCAACTGAAAACCACGCGGTAGCTTCACTTCTATGGAGTTCCTGCTAACATGCCAGGTCACATCGTCCCAGGTGGGTCCTTGCTTCCGGTCGGATTGGATCAAGATATTGATAAGATGGCTCTGGCTCGTGATTGCAGCGAAGACGTACCAGTCGGAAGGATCCCGGATGATGGACAGCGCACAAGGCATGGCGTCCGATTGAGAATCGTCATCGTCCCTAGAGCTCACATATACCTCGACAAACATATTTCCATAGCTGAAAAAACGGGAAGTGTCCCCGATGGGCATCATATGTGCCGTACTAGGGGTCTTTCCGGCACGTTCCACCAACATCGACCGGGAAGACATACCGGACAGGACAGCAGAGACATCAGCAGCGAACATGGGATATTCCAGCCAGAAACTTGTGTCCAGACGATCTGTGGATGTCGGGTGTGAAGAAATAGTCGACAGGATGTTGTGTCGTTTGATTGAGATGGCCAGAGAGCGTATGTGACTGATCAGGGCCTGATGCTGGCTCAGGACCTCGGATATCTTCGTATCGCCAGTCGTGTTCGCTACCGCGAACAGAGCATCCAGACTGGTCACACCGTACCGCTGTAATTCCGAGTTTTGGGGGACAGCATATCGGTTGATCCATAAGGCCTTCCCAAGGTCGAGCACCGCCTGCTCCGCTTCGACCGGACTGGACGATGGGGTGCGCGCATACGATTCCAGACTTTTCTTTCCGCGTAAGAACCACCACACGGCAGCTCTGATCCATTCGGGCAGTGAAGTTTCGGCCAAGGGCTTGGAATGTTCAGCCGCAATTTTGAACATGTCCGAGTATCCTGCCACGTACGTCTCGAGCTCATCGAACGCGATTTCGCCGAATTGATTGGCGATGGAACGCAGGGATGCTTTTGGAGGTGCCGGCTTGGGGGGCGGTTCGAATGACGGCGGAGGCAGCGGTTGAGGACTTCGCGAGGTGGACTTGTTTCTATTCTCTGCATTTAACGGACGGCTGTAAGCGGGTGGGTCGGCAGGCATAGGGCCTGACTGTGGAGGGGAGTGCTTTCGAGTAGACGCGGCCGCGGGGAAACGGTCGATTGGGCTTTCGATCGGACTGGCGTCGCTCTGTTTATGTATCGCAAGAGCCGGGTGAGGGGCATGGGAAACGTTGAAAGGACGAGTTTTGGCAGCGACGGGAGATGTCCCAAACGACGAACTAGGACTCGTAGGAACGGTAACAAACTCATGGGAATCCTGCTCCTCCTCGTTCGAAGGGGAGGACGGCTCTTTGTACCCCTTCTGGAGAGCGCGCCCTTCTTCCGCCTGCATCTTCGCCCGTACTCGTTGGGCAAACGAGTTGGATTCCGGCGAAGCTCGGAAGGACAGACGCGATCCGCTTCGGTCAGAGCCCAATGCCATGAGCAACTCTGCATCCTGGGGGTTTTGAAGGAGAGGCCGCCAGTCATCCGGATGAAGGCCTTTCGTGTTATCCTTTCCTTGGTCGCGTGACGATGCGAAAGTGTTAATCTGAAGCCGGGGCAGTGTGGGAGGGGACAAGCGCTCCTGCTGCGGCGACAGGTACTCAGACTGGTTGGAGCTGGAGCTGTTTGAGCGATTGTGGGACACGGATATATGAAGTGGAGGGTCTTCCGCTTCATCACCACCTTCGCCGATCACATCCGGGCCCCGATTGCTAAACCTGACCCTCAATCCGTTGTGACGACCGGATTTGGGTTTGTTCGGAGCCTTCACCGGCGCATACGGATCGGGGGCGGACGATGGGTTGGAGACGGGGGACGGGCTCGACAGATCGTGCGAAGATGGCCAGTTGTGGGTGGAAATGTTAAGACGCGGTGCCGGGACTGGTTTGGGGAGACTAGGAGCGGTCAGCGGGACGTCTGTCGGCGTCGGACTAGCACGAGCAGTGCCCAGGAAGGCTTCGATCTGCTGTTCCGAGGTGCCCTTGTTCTTGTCCTTGGAGAACAATTTCTCTCGCCAATGCGGCCTCCGGATGGACTTGCTGCGCTCTGCAGCCACATAGGCGACGGAATCATCGACAGGCATGTTCTGCGGGCGTCGACGACAGGGAGCTAAGAGTGTACTGTCCAGAGTAGTAGTCGCATAAGTATACTCCTCACGCAAGCACAAGGAAAGAATCAAGCGTGGACAAGGATACCAGTCCTCATCTACGATTCCGACGCAACCTGTTCCTTGTGAGATGGCGCGTATGCCTTTGAACCAGTCAATTGGCGATGGAGTGTGGGCGTGGGCGTGGGCGTGGGCGTGGGTGTGGGGGGAAGGCTGCTGTGCGGTCAGGACGGATGCGTCCGCGGCGATGAAGAAAGCAGGAAGGGAACGGGGAGAAAGGAGGAAACAGCGAGCAGCCGAGTTCGAAGCCGGAAGCTCTTTGTCGTATCCTTGCAGTAACACCAGGTGCGGGCCAGTCCCTCTTAATCTGACTGGGTAATATCCGTCAAGGACGTTGTAGTACAGGAAGGACGGGGATGGGGCAGCGGTAGAGGCGGCGGCGGCGGCAGCGGAGGAGGAGGAGGCTGGTGGGAAAACAGGAGGTGGAAGGGCGCAAACAAGGAATTTACGGTAGGGAAGAGACAGGAGGCTGCAGAAGCAGTAGAAGTAGCAATCCGGAGATGGAGGTTGAGGGGGAAGCGCGGCAGTGGAGTTCAGTATGCGAGCGATCTACACGTAAGGCCGGTTGTTACAGGACCACCGCTGGGAGCAGGGGCATTCAGGGGAACCACGGACAGTCAGCACCGCTGCGTTCTGACAGGGCGATGATGGCTACCGCGCAAGGCAGACGGAATCCACGCAGCAGGCAAGGCAGGAAAAATGCGTCCGGACCCAACAAGGAGAGCAGCGATCCATGGGCGTGACGGGTTTCCAGACTTGCTCAGTTGCGTCGACGACTCTTTAGTATTTACCTTTAGTATTTACTAAAGTACTACGGTTAGAACCTACTCCTCCGGCAGTGAAATGACAGAGGGACAAAGCTCTCCGCACCAGTGCGCCACGTACCCGCCCTCAGATGTGCTTATCTCCCCATCTTCGTTGCATGTTTAATATGCCGTTACGCTGTCCATTTTCTTCGGACTGGAATTGCTGCGTATCTTCTTCTTCTCTTCTCAATCTTCTCCTGTCAATTAATGAGCCACTGAGTAAATGATAATTAATTAATCGACAGACTATCGCTCTCGAGTCCCTCTGTCCAGGAAGAGTCCCGTGCAGGCGTACGTGGACAACCCCACCCCCTTTTGTCGTCAATCGTCACAGCCTCTCTGCATCTTGAAACAAGGCCTGTCGTTTCTCCATTCTGCCTCCTCGACACTCGACGTCTCTATTGTTGCTCCCGGGTAATTAGGTTACGTGGATTAGCCCGTTTAAACGTATGAACGTATTAATATCGTTACCGTTACGATTGCCATCCGAGTTAGGTTGCACAGTCACACTCTGGTTCGTGCCATCGAGCTGCTCCTGTGCCGTGACAGGGAACTGAGTCCCTCGTATTCTTCCACGCTCTATCCAGAAAGGTCTTCCACTTGGGACATTCCGGGAACGATGCTGATATTCTCCTCCCTTCCAGCTGCGAACAGCTGAGACAAATTGTGTTATCTACAGCCGCCTCGCTCACGCCACCAGCTCAACCGCTTCTGATTTCTGGCGCCCAGACGAGGTTAAACACAGCCAATTAAACTCTGAGCCCGCGGTGCGGCAGGCACCCTTGGCCCTGCCGCTCTTTTTCTAATTTGTTTTTGTTTTACCTTTTCCCTGTGCCTAAGCTCCTCCCAGCCTCCCCAATTATTGCCACCTACATTTCGTTTCCAGAAAATATAGCGGGCCTGGCGGCCATGTCAGACACATCACGCCGTTGTCATAATCTACCTAAGTTTGTGGGAGCTGGTTTAACCTCGGCATCGCCCGGATTGGCCTTGTTTTGTTGGTGGCACCTGGCACCTATTGAAGATAGATAAGCCCTCGCAAGTCTCGAAAATTGATTCCTCATAAAACGATCCCCAGGACGATTGAGGAGAGTCGTACCTCCAACAGACTTATGTCTGACAGCGTAAATCGCCATTCGGGCAGAATGAAATACGAAAATCCGTCCTGTTCGCCTGGATGAAAGATTTTGATCTGATGAGACCCTCGTTACAATCTAAACCCCCCGATTTACATTTCACAGGCGGCGCTGTGCTCTCACAGCTGCGGACCCTGAGCTGAATCCTGCAGACCGGCCATGAACGCATGGCGCAGTTCGGTGCAGCAAACCATAAATATTGGCTGGGGGTCCGATTCCCGATCCTCTTCTGTGCAGACAGCCTCCGGAGAGCGAATGCTCGGAACACAACGGTATCTCCAGGTGCTAGCCCTAACGTATGTCATTCTCTGTTTCATTGCTATATATTTTTAGGGCCTCCTCAGTCCCGGTTGGTACCGTGGACGGAACTCCGGTCGGTAAATATTAATAGCTACTACCTCCAAGGTCACCACGGCAGATAAGATACCGTCGTGCCTGCAGCGGACACCTCATTCGGGAGACGGGGACGACAACAATGAGACAATGGCATTCATTCGCTTGGCCTTGAGAGCATGGCCGGAGACGCTGCACCGGCTGCACCGCCTCTGCGTCCCTGCTGCCTCATGGGCGATTCCAGCTGGCAGGCTCGTGTGAGATTTTAGAACCGTTCGCATAATAGTGCAGATTACATAAGAAGATTATTTGCACGCCATGCCCAACGTAGCCTAGCGGATTGCATGTTTAGCTGACGCAGGGCTCCTACGCCTGCTGATTGGTGTTATTCAAGTCTGCGCTAGCCACATATAGATTAAGGCGGCTCGTGCTGCTAAATTTGTGCAGACCGAATACGATCGACCCACCGGCGACCTGTTCCACGGCGGGCCAGATACCGCGCTGCTTTTGCGGTGTTGCTGTTCGCTGCACATTATTATTATGGTTGGCCTTACTATTTTTGCTCTCCTCGCTTCCTCTCCTTTCCAGACACCTTCCACTCGCCCATCCTGCGTCCTGCCTGCTCCCTGTCCTACCGTCGTCGGCCCCCCGTTTCCGCCGTGTCTGCATCGCTGCCAACACGCTTTGTGTTACGCTTCCCTGCCGACCCTCCGCGCGCTTTCTCGCAGCTGCCCGAGTCTCGTCTCCGTGGCAGTGGTGGGTACACCCGTCCAGTTAAGAACCCTCTGTTTCGGGTATCTGTCTTGCTCTGTGTCTCAGTTGGGAAGCTCTATACGGAAAATAGGGGGGAAAACTCGGGAAAAGTGATCCTTGGGTTGAAGATATCTTTTCGATCTAATACTTCGCATCTATTATCCCTCCTACCCATTACCCTGGAAATTTCTTTTGCCCTGTCTATCGACACCTGCTTTTTTCTTTTGTTTTTTTTCTCGAATGGTTGGGCACCGGTCTTGTTCCCCTCCCCAAATCGTGGAAAGATAGCAGACGACAAGTGCGTGGTATCTTTAGTGTTGCTTTGCGTTCTGGAGACAACGTGGATTGAACCACCTGCGAGGGCGCTGACCCTCTCTGGGGAGGTCATCCCAACTATACGAGTCGGTCGTGATGTATGCAGACCACGATGTCAGGTGTTATGATGCACCCGGCTGCTCGACTGCTCAACCACGATCCGACTTGTCCATCCCCGGCGTGGGAACAGCTTGCTCTGACAAGGGACGATGCCATGACGCTCCGCGAAGACATCGACACCGATCCGGCATGATTACTCGCAGCATGTCTCTCCTAACATCACTGTTACTTGTTGTGTGCGCTGTGTGTCCAGCCCATGCGGCTCGCGTGAACTTCGATAACTGTCTTGGGAAGAGCATTCGCGCCTCAGATCCACTGCCACTACAATTTGTTCCGCTCGATGTGACCGTTACCTTCGACACGAAAGACACCCTCCATCCTCTGAATGTGACCGTGTATGGAAATGTCTCTGGAACTGCCGATCAGTCCTCTTCTTATCCGCCGCCAAACGACCCGAGCTGGAACGACCCGAACAATACCGTGGGAAAGATCATTGATCTGAGCGTTTCCAACAACAAGTACACCACTCTTATGATCAACGTTCAGATGCTGAGTTTCACCCCTTACAGCTCTCCGGAGAGATTTTGTGATTTTGTCACTCAAACCCAGTGTCCGCTTGGGCCTCTCTTCTATGTTAATGCGTGAGTAAATTCCACTTCATTTGCTCCTTGCTATCAAAAACCTGGTCTAACCTAGACACATGTACAGTTCCGACTTGACGAAGCTCCATGCCTTCTCCTTTGAGCATAGCATGCTTTCCACTTATGCTTTCTCTACTTTGTCGTCCACGCTCGTCATCAGATCAGGCGATGCCTCTGATGCCGAACTCGGTTGTATAACGGTTGACATCACTCCGGACTTGGGTCAATCCATCAAGAATACGATGAGATACGTCCCCCTTGCAATACTTGTGCTGGCGGGGCTCGCTACGGCGGCAGCAGCCACATATAGTCCATGGGGATCCACCAACCCCTTCCATTGGACTGCCAACTATGGCCGGGATGAAGACCTTCTCCGTCTTATTACCCCCGGCTTCGCGGACTGCTTACATTACATCCAGTTTGTAGTGTTAACGGGCGGACTGTCATTGCAGTATCCTGGCTACTATCAACCTGTGGTGAGTGAAGCGGCCTGGTCTGCCCTCATGTTCAATCAAAGTTTCGTAAGTGGGGATAGTCGGGATCCAATTGTCGACGGTATCTATGTTACAAATAGCACATTTGGCTTTGATCGCCTGAGCCAGCTAGTTGGCATGGGGTCAAACAAAGATGTCTGGCCGGGCATGATTGTTTGGGCGTTGGTCGTCATTGCTGCCATCTCTGCTGTCACGGAGCTTGTGTTTGGCCTCAAATGGGTCCATCGCGAGGTTGCGCACATCGCAAAGGAGGATCGGCGTCACAAAAACTTGCCGTTCACCTTTGGCAATGTCGTTCGGATTGTATTCAACTATTTGCTTCTTCCCATTACCTCTATTTCATTCTTCCAATTGGCTATTGCCGGTCACTCGCCGGCTTACTCTGTTGCTCTGGCCTGCGTCGTCATCTTCTTCATAGTGGCATTCTCTTTGTGGGCGATCCGTCTGATCGTAACGACTCGCCCAAAGTCCCATCTCTTCGACGATCTTCCCACAGTACTTCTCTACGGGCCACTCTACAATACATTCTGCGATGATGCAACTGCATTTGCTGCAGTGCCCATTGCCGTTGATATACTTCGCGGCATCGCCATTGGTGCAGTCCAGGCATCAGGAATCGCGCAGATCATTTTGCTTGTTATCGGTGAACTGATCTTTTTACTGTCGCTTGTGTCTTTCAGACCATTCGCATCGCCAACGTCCATGAACATATATCACGCCTGTCTTTCGATCATCCGGCTTTTGACGGTCCTTCTTAGCGTGACCTTTATCCCCTCCTTATCAGTCTCCGAGGGCACTCGAGGCTGGGTAGGGTATGTCATTCTCGTTCTTCATGCTGTGGTCCTCATTTTCGGCTTCTTCTTGAACGCTCTCCAGACCTTGATAGAGGTCATCGCTCGGCTTGCAGGTGTAGGCGGCTTCGACGGCGGAGCCACAAGAGGTGGTCTGGTGAAGGTTTGTCAATGCCCCTTTCCACGCCGTCCTTTTTTTTTTTTTTCCATTACTATCCAAATATACCCTCCATACTGACAATGTGATCTTACTGCTAGGTTCTCGGTATGCGACAGCTCGCACGACGAGGAACAAGAGGTCGTGGTGGACGTCAGAGCATGGCCTCTGATGCTGCTATGCTTGCACATACCGACGATCGAATGTCGTCCCAGTTCGACGTGGGCCGAGGTAGGAGCCTTTCGGGCAGCTCGGCCATGCTCCTCCAGCGTCGAACTGCAAGTGACGGCCGGCTTAGCATGGGATTGGAGTCGGCCGTTGGCACTCATAGCAGAACAGGCAGTAGTGGGTTATACACGCCGACAACATTGGGTGGAAGTGCAGCTGGGATAGTCGCTGGCAACAAGGGGGTAGGAAGCGATTCCCCCCGGAACAGCGCGATGGCGCTACAACAGCAGGATCCTTATTATCGACCTCCGCGCCCCAGGAGAAGAACATTAGAGGCATCTGGCGCCCTTGATTCCCAGGGGAAATCATTAGCAACAAATCAAGGTGCAGATGTTGCGGATGATGAGGAAGGTGATATTGTCGATGCGCCACTGATTACGGGTGGTACCACCCCTTCCTCGGCTTATACGCCCGCTCCTAAGGATGATCTCGATAACGATGATCCTCAGCATTCTCCAAAGGACTACGCTGTTCGGGAAGCGGACTTTTACTACGGGGTCCGTGGTCCTCCACTTTCTCACGCTGGCACTCGCAAGTTGAAGACAGGACCGGCCGATCCTACTGGGCCAGTATCTTCAGCAACCGGGTGGTTTCGTAGCTTTTTCCGGGGCAAGACAAAGGACAAGGGTAAAGGGTTTGAGGTCGTTCGAAGCACGAGGGCACCTCCACCAGGTCTCACCGTGGAAGATGAGGCATTCAATGAGCCATACCGAGATGATCCGTCTGCTCCGGGTAGCCGGACTCATTCACGCCATGTCTCTGAAGCCTCGGTAGGGCCGTACCATGATTCGGATGGTGAAGACAACATCGCAGCCCATGAATCTCGGAGACCCAGCCTTCCTCCCATCGACATCGGGGGCGGCATTGAACTTCCCAGCCGGATGGGATCCAATGCCAGCTCAAATATACCTGCAATTTTGCTGGAGCCACCTGCAGTTCCGAGGAGGAGTTCCAAACGCCAGTCCGTTGGGAGTTCCCCTAACCGCGACATAAGTCCAACTCCTTCAGGGAATGCGGAGGCCAATGTCGAACGTCAACTGGCCGAGGGCAGCGAACATGCCGACATCTCCGATCGGCTTCACCCTTCTGCTTCAGGAACTGGCCGACTCCCGTTTTCTAATAGCCCCACCTCTGGTGACCGGAACCTCTCTTTAGCTTCCACCAGATCGACATCATCAAGCCACCGAGTCCACGACGGCCAGCATGTTGACCCGCCGTCGGGAATGGGATATGTCGCCCACCATCGGGCTGCGGAAAATATACACGAGGTAACATCAGACGAGCCGTCCTTCACTGGAAGTGCGGCTGAGCTGGTGGACGTGCCTCTTCACCCAACTAACCACACGGAGTAATTGAGCGTGGTATTGCATTTTGCATTGTCATTATACTCAGAAAATCTATCAGAGCACATATTCTTCCGTCTACTACTATATGTTTTTTTTTTTTTTTTGATTTGTTAGCGTGTTCTGTCTGCTTTTCTACCAGCGTTGCATCTTTTGCATTTCGACACGTCAGGGTTACGAATTTCCTTGTCTTTCTTTTTATTTTAAAAAAAAAAAAACCAGAAACCTCAACTGCTACCTGGAGAATTTTAGTTATTTCTCCCTCTCTGAAAGTTGGCCCATCAGCTCTGATGCTGACTGTTGTCAATTCCTCCTACGCTACCTTTCTTTTCTCCTTTGTCCATACCATTGGCTTTATTTTTGGCATCGCATTGCATTGCAGACTCTCTTCATCTTCTATCAACCTTCTGGTTGACACCTGACCTTTCACTTCTCCTGTGTATGCTAACTGTATATCGTGGTATTTTTTGAACCATATAACACGCTTTTGGATAGTGTTTGCTGCCGAAGAGCAGTGGGACGAGGACAGAATAGCCTAATAAATAATAATGCATATAGTATGTATCTATTTGGCTTGTTGAACCTTGTTGTAATTAATCTTATGACTCAGGCTTCCTAAAGCAAAGAAAGGGCGTCAGTAATATGCTTATAGAGTCGAGAATAAGCATGGTTGACCTTTTCTTTCTAGGATATCATCAAGATCGACAATCTTACCTTTAAAAAAAAGAAACTCCTCCCACAAATCCTAATTGTCTCCTCATGTACCAAGGCCAGCCCTTTCAATGTAATTTCTCCCAAAGATCACACCAATGAGTTGATTAGTAAGTGTTTTCTGATGACTTTGATGCCTTCATCATGTCTCTCGTTCGAGTTTATTTCGGACAATATCAAATAACACTTTTCTTCTTGAAGATTTCTTCTGGAGGTTTCGAGTATGGTTTCCCTTGGACATTGAAGTACTATATGCAGTGCGCATTAGAAAGAACTTTGGCTTAATGGGAGATTCCCTTGTCTGCATGCCGTTAGGGCATCTTGACGAGTTTTGACTAGGAAGTCAGTAAGGTTTGCCAACTCGACATTCACTACTACTTAAAAAAGATCTTATATGAATAGGGATGGAGTCTATAACCATGGTCCCCCTTCCTATCTAACTCAGTGATCAGTGACGAAGAACTTACCTGTCTATTATTGGGCAGAGGGAGCGTACACCGCGTCGCAAACTACTACATGAAATATAATCTCAACGATTTCCTCCATGTTCAAGCATTGATTATGGCTGGAGACACATATTATTATTACTGGTAGCAGGCTAGAACAGAAGACAGAGAGGTGCTGGCAGAAGACATACATCAAAAGGAAAGGAAGCTCAACATCGACATCAAACGGAGGTCTTTCCCGTAATCCGTTCAAACTCGTCTTGTAGGTTCTGCCAAATCTTCTCTTTCATTCCCTCCTGTCTCAAGTCGTCCAGAACCCTCAGCACTGTTTCATCAGCACTCTCACCAAACGCGCCCACAGTGTAAACACCACTCCCAACCCGGCCATCACTACCTACCGCCGTTTCCACGCGATCAGTCATGGCAATGCTATCCTGCGATTGACTCTCTGTCTCTTCCTTGGACGGATATTTCGAGCTTGTCGCTAGAAAGACATGTCGTTCACCACTTTCTTCGATCGGTATACATTCCTTCGACATGAAAAGGCGGATGATGGGAAAGAGTGCCCTCATAATCACCCCGAAGAGCCCTTTCATCGTATCTGCAAGTCCAGTGTGCACAAATCCCGGGTAATCATGAATAAAGCTCACTTGATGCGCCCTATCGGCTAGGCATTCCATACTCAACGTCATCACCGAAGCAAGATGTCCGCGAGCTCTCCAAGGAGAGACCTTGTTTCCAGGAATATCGTTGGGATCCATTTGTTTTTCTTTGGTTGCAGCCATGACAGACACAACTCGGCTAATTGACGGAGATAGTTGAAGGAGTGGGAGAAGATTGACAATAAAGCGCATGCGGGAGTAGTACGTGAGAGCGAGGATGAGACTCAGCTTCTCCGACGTTTCTAATCTGCGGTGTGAATTGCTCCCCTCATGCCAAACGCTCAACGAAGCTTAACATACCAGAGTAAAAGTCTAAGGTTCCTTGACTCTGAAACAGGATGCTGATGCTCTGTTCTCTCTCTTTGATCTGTTTACACACTTTGTCTACTCCATGGAGTAGACTCACATCAGCTTTGATGAAGATGTATTTGCCATCTGGATTCACGTCTCGAAGCTGATCTGTAAATCTATCAGCTGCCTCCTCTGAGCGACCGACAAAGTATATCCGGGGCTGTCGAGCATATTTTGCAAATCGAAGGAGAGTGGCCCTGCCGATGCCGCTGGTTGCGCCGATGAAAACAGCCACAATGCCAGGAGGAAGAGCCGTTCTGATGAGCTCATTGTATTCTCTGACTTCTGAGATTGTAACCATGATGCTATGATTTCACCTTTGAAGACGTAGAATGTTGCAGATACTGTCAAGACGTGCAGAGGATGAGAGACTTCGTACAGCAGTAATAGTTAGTTTTGACTTTGACCTTCAACCGATTCCTGCTGCCGACTGAGAGACGGTTATCAACCGGATATCGATAATTCGACGAGCAACTGTCGTCTGCTTGATTCTGGACAGGGATGACAATGGACAGGATATCCTGCGCGAACTCTATGAACCCTTGCTCAGGACACGTTATGATCATGTGACTCGACGAGTCAGCGTGGATGCTCCTCCGTACACTGTACCTAGGCTCTTTTCCTATTATTCTTTGTCGTTCCTTGCCACAATATTCTCTGCATTATTAAGACATTGCTATTATGGCTGAATACGAAGCGCAATACTGTGTGGTGTCGCCGGGCGGTTCAAGCATGCCCAAGGCTGTCACGCGATCGATCTATCACTGACTTCTCCCAGATAAGCAATCAACCTTCCTCGACTCCCTCTTGTGTCCTCCCGCCAGCGTTTACTATCCATATCCCATTATTTTTATCTTTTACCAGCTTGAAATAGACAGTCTATTGTTCTGCAATCCATAGGGGACTTCATTTCTTTTGTATCCCTATTTTCCTGGCCTCTCCCTTCGAATCCTGGCTTCATTCTACCCCCCCTTGCGCCCAACCATCCCGCATCAATTCGCCCAACCTGCAACCAATCTGGAATATCCGCGGAAAACAGTCAATGACGGACCGTCGTCCAAGCGGCGGAGATTATTTGCATCTCCTGCGGTAGCCAGGCATTCTGCATCGCCGGTTTTGCCTTCTTCATCCCCAGGCCCGGCCTTTTCCTCTTCCCCGCGTTTCCCGCCAGGGTTAATGTCTTCCTTCCCATCGAGTTCCATACCCCCCGCTTCATCTACACGGACGAACGCTTCCGCAGCTGGATTCTCGGCATCCGATTACCGTTCATCCGTACATCCGTTTGACGTGCTTGGCAATACTGGTCGTCGCGGTGTTGGACCTGGTACCGATATTGCTGAACTTCAACGGCGGCGGCAGCAGCAACTGTCAGCTGGTAGGCGGTCTTCCTCTTCTCTTCCTGCGCCGGATCGCAAGAGAAGATGGACTAACTCGACTGATGATGGGTGGTTAAGGCGTACTGCCAGTTCGTATGCCGTCCCTGGGATAGGAACAGGAACAGCAACGGCGACAGGGACTGGGGCTGTGTCACGTTCAAGAAGCGGGAACGGGAATGGGAGTACTAGAGCAAATATCCAGAGCAGACCATCGATATTAAGGCTGCCTTGGCAGGATCCTACAATGGCTGGCAGCTCTCGTTCTATTCCGATTGAAATATCTTCGTCTCCTCGGGCACCCTCGCCTCCTGTTCCTCATCAGACCGGCGATGGCCGTCCTCTACCATGGTTGCAACAACGACAACAGCAACAGCAGCAGCAAGGTGATTACATGGGCTATATGCTGCCCCGGTGGCAGCCAGATTCCGAAGTCACCAAGTGTCCTATCTGCGGGACTCCGTTCAGTTTCTGGTATAGAAAGCACCATTGCCGCAAATGTGGGCGTGTCGTCTGTGCATCATGCTCTCCTCATCGGATCACAATTCCCAGACAGTTTATCGTTCGCCCGCCGGATCCGAACAATCGTTCTACTCCCTCATCGACTGTACCGGCGGCGCAGTTTGTAGATCTTACTGGGGATGACAGCTCAACGCTGTCCCCTACGAGGATCAATCCAGCTCTCGGTGGTGGGGAGGAAGTAAGACTTTGTAATCCATGTGTTCCCGACCCCAATCCTGATCCGCCGCGCGGATTCACTCCCGTTCGAGCCGGGGACGAGTCGAGAGAATTCGGTGTTCAGTCCAACCGGTCTCAGGCCAGACCTTATCAATCCATGTCAGTACCGTCACGGCAACGGCCTCGTAATATCTTTGTGAGTGATCTCTTTAAGCGTACAAACTCGGAGTTACCTTGCCTAACTGCTATAGAATACATCACAGTTACCGCCTAGTGCAACTCCGGGGTCTCAAGAGGGACGAACCGCTGGATCGGTCGACTATTCAAGCTTGGGAGGTGTGGCAAATTCATTCGTACCTGGTCGTCCGACGCCGTTTGAAAGCCAGTCGGCTTCAGATCATTCACACCTACCTTTGGGGTCATCATCGCGACCCATCATAAGCCAGTCCACATTGCAGGGCCGTTCATCCCACCACTCCGGCGCAGAAGCTAGTTCATCATCGCCGCACAGATTGTGGTTCGGATTTGGCGGCTCATCATCCCACCCGGAATCACATCGGCGTATCCATGCCCAAGGCGCTCATTCAGGCCGGCGCCGGCATCATATCGACGAGCGGGACATATGTCCTATCTGCAACCTTCAGCTTCCTCCTGTAGGTGAGGATGGGAACGAAGCAGCGCGTGAAGCACACATTCGCGATTGTATCGAGAGCCATGGACCGCACCCCCGTTCTTCGTCGCATGACGCAAGCGTTCAGCACCACCCTCACCCTCACCCTGTGCGGATGATCTCTTTCACAGCCACAGAGAAGGATTGCATCACCCATGATGGTGCGATCCCAGAATGCACAATCTGCATGGAAGAGTACGAGGTCGGTCAGCCGTTGGTAAGATTGGAGTGTCTGTGCAAGTTCCACAAACAGTGTATCGCGGAATGGTTTGAGCGAAAGAAAGAGTGTCCAGTGCACAAGATATCTTGATTTTTGGAAATTCAGGTTATTTTGAAAGGGTTTTCCGTGTCATATTTTCCTATGCGTATTCGTGATGTGTGTTTTGCCTTTCTTCATACCTGGAGTTGGTAGGCTTTGCTTATGGGTTGTTTTGATTGATCTCGAGATTGGCGTTGGCGCCCATGGCACGACCCTCTTTGCTTGTCTGTTTTGCTGTCCTGGATTGAAATGAGGTATATCTGGCTTTCTTATTCCTGTCTTCGGTCTCTACTTATAGGGTGATGATCGGGGGCTTATTGACCTACATCACGCTGTTGACCCATACACCTGGAGTTGAGCCATGCAAGCTGGTCTATATGGAATAGAAAATCAATTGAGAAATTGGAATATCATTATCAGGACGTCCGTTGGGTATATTCCAGTTGTTGAGAGGTAATTTTAAACGATATACAGCGTAGGCAACAACGGTGGATGGAGTGAACATCATGGAGAGGGCTTTGCAGAGGACACAAACTGAGACGATCTCTACTGCAGCAAGCAAAAGAAATATTGGCAGATATAAACGCTGCCTAAAAAAATGTCGCTATCTATAATAGCCCTTGCAGAAACATTCTATTCTCGTCGGTGCAGTCGAATGCAAACCCCACCCGGGCTCAAGTGGCTGCCTGCTTTTTCATCTCATTTTTCTGCAAGTTCCCCCCTATTATTACTCTCCATCAACGACTTGCTGCATACCTATTATGCAGCAATTAGGCGACCGAATTTAACTCGCCAAGTCTATACCCACGCTGCGCCGGGTCCATGCTGCCCTTTGTCCCTCCCGTGCATCGCGACAAAGGAACAACGAGGTCGGTCATCGGCGCCAGACTCGACCGTGACTCCGACCCAGGTCCAGATCCATTTCATCATTTCTTGGGAATCCGGTGCGGTATCCATCATCGTTTCCCTTGTCTATTCTCTCCTTCTTGCTTGTTTATTGCTTTCTTGCTGCGCCTGCGGTGCTTTCAGGCGCCCTTCGCAAATCGTCGCCATGGCTCGCGGTAGTGGTCTTCTTGCTAACGTATTTCCTATCCCCAGGGGAACCTCCAGCTCACCTCACTCCTTCTCGGATCCATTTGGCACATGATGGATATCGATCCGCGATTACGGCCAGCTACCGAGGATGGTCGCAACATTAACAACACAGATTCCTCAAATGGACAGGCGGTAGGAACGCACACGTTTAGAAATGCGAACCCATCCATCTCGTCGCAGCAGCAGGGACGGACGATGTCGTCATCGTCGGGGATGGCTGATTATCCTGATCCTCCGTTGCATGTAGCATCATCATCATCATCATCATCGAACCAACCGCGCCATGGTCGGACAGCAAATACATCGTCTAGGGGTCAAGGGTACTACGCGACAAATGCACAGACATATACGCGGGACGCGACCGTGGGTGGGACGCAGAGTGTCTTTTCGACCGATCCCAATAACCCATTTGCGGAGATGAAACGGCCGCGCGCGTGTGAAGCATGTAGGCAATTGAAGGTTCGGTGTGAGCAGGATCAGGACCAGGATTCTGATAATCCAACGTGTAAGCGGTGCGCCAAGGCAGGGAGGGTGTGCGTCGTGACCATGCCTACTCGGAAGCGACAGAAGAAGACGGACAGTCGGGTTGCGGAATTGGAGCGCAAGATTGATGCCTTAACAGCGAATCTGCAGGCATCGCGCGCTCCCCCTGCTGAAGTCTCACCTTCGTCTGCGGTCGAAAACCCTGGCAGACGATGGTTGGGGAACCAGGCTCAGCGTGCTCCTAGCATCTCCTACAGCCCTGGATCGCCAGCGAGCTTGGCGGGGAACAAACGAGGTTATGGAGATGTTAAGGACTCTGCGTCCGAGTACTTGCCCCCTATGTATCACCATCCTAGCTCCGTATCTCTAGGACGAGTCCACAGCCACCCGTCTCCGCTGCAGCTGGCCAAGCCTTCTTATCTCACGGATGTTGACATGAAGGCAGAGCCCAGTTACCAGTTTGCTGATGTTATAGATCGAGGCGTCGTGGATGCGGAGACGGCTGACAAGGCGTTCAATCGCTATGTGAATGACATGGCCCCCCATCTGCCAGCGGTCGTCTTTCCGCCTGGGACGATGGTGGGAGACGTCCGCAGAGCTAAGCCGACTCTATTCCATGCAATCATAGCTGTCTCAATTGGCCCCATCAAACCTTCCGTGCAGCATGACCTCATGCATGAGCTCTACAAGTTGCTAGCGGAGCGTGTATTCGTCAAGGCTGAGAAGGCATTGGAGCTTGTCCAGGCGCTGCTTGTAACATACATTTGGTATGACCCGCCGGACCGTTTCGATCAACTCAAATTTTATCAGCTGAGTCACATGGCTGTCATCCTTGCCATGGATCTCGGGATGTGTCGACGGACAGGGAAGACCAGGAAGCAATTCAGCATCATTAAGGATATCATGGGGAAAAAGCCGTTTCTAATCGACCCCGACGCTGCAGAGACACGAAGAACCTGGCTGTCTTGTTACTTCACGTCTGTGATGTAGGTTTATTTAATCCTGCGTCCAGTAATTTGTTTACTGTAGGGCTAATCTTTTTAACTTTAACTTTGCAGGTCGTCTGTGGCTTTGCGTCGCGTTCTTCTTGTGCGGTGGCAGCCATACATGGATGAATGCATAGAGATTCTAGAGAGCTCCCGGGATGCACTGCCGTCGGATAGAATGCTAGTCCACTGTGTCAAACTCTGCCATTTAATGGAGGACGTTGGTTCTCAGTTTCTTGCGGATTATCCATGCTCTTCAGTATCGTTGTCCGACCCGAAGATTCAATATGCACTTCGATTCTTTGAGAAGCGGTTGGATGAATGGAGGAAAGAAGTACCACCGCAGCTGTATTCTCGTAAGCTCCTATCATTCTCATCCTTTGCTTCTGTTTTTATTTTGGATTTCTAACTTGTATTTATCCAGCTTTATTGGCCCAGTTCGAAAACATACTGAGCATCCACATCCATGAAGTTGCTATGCACATTGAGTCCGAGGGCGACAGTAGCAATGCCAACGACGAAGATATCCAAAACCGTTCAACGAGCGCAATCCACATTAACGCTTTGACAAACAGTCTAACAGCAATACACGCAGCTCTCGAGATCACTATATCCCTCGACATGAAAAGTATGCTTTCCTTGCCGACCGTCAGCTTGGCCCGAACATCCTATGCAGCAGTTTCGTTGATCAAGCTGTACTCTTATGTCTCATCTCGTAAGAGCATTGGGCAGGTGCTTGACCCCGCGAGCCTGAAGGTAGAATATTATCTCGACAAGGTCATCGAGCATTACAAGGCGGCTGGTGAACTAGAGGGTGGACAAACGCCGGCTAGGTTCTCGATTGTGCTGTCCATGCTGCGCAATTGGTTTATGAAGCGGAAGGAACAGGGAACTGTGGGTAAAGAGAACATGCCGTGTATGGCGAGAGCGAATGGAAAGGATGTGGATACTGCGTATGACGAGGGCAGTAAGGTGGTGAGTGAGCCCTTTCCCGTCAATGTCCGTCTTGTTCCATGTTAATAACGCTCTACAGACGACGAACCAGACACCACTGCATCTTCTCAGTGAGGTAGCCATGGGTGAACCTAATAATCGGACAGACGGACAGGCCCAGGCACAATTAGCTAACCCTCCGCCGAACTTCTGCCTACCCGCAACGGGTGTGTCTGATGCTCCATCGGCACCATCCGATCACCTTCTGCAACCAGTATCCGCCTCAACCTCTGCACCAACAGCAGCTTCGGAATCGGATGGATATATCCGCTTCCCCCTCCCTCTTACTGCTAGCCACTCCATTACCGGGTCACGCTCGTTCTACCCTCATTTTAACCCTCAACAGCAGCAGCAGCAACAACAACAACAACAACAACAAGAAGAAGAAGAAGAACAGGTCCAAGACCTGTCAGGATACGCAAATGGCGTGACAAGTGCCCCTGGAAACTTGCTAATGGCATCCATGCCCCCTCCACCAATGCAGACTACGGGGTTCGTCTCCGACCCTGACGCGCCGGGATTGATTGATCCTGAGAACCTATATGCATTGGGCAGCATTGTAGATGATGGAATTTTTGGATATGGGCTGTTCCCTTTTGATGGCGACGGAAATGGAAATGCGATTGGAACGGCAAATGACAATTGGTTTCTAGGGCTGTTATAAAACGCGGGCAATTGGCGTGCGTAGTATCTATATACACTCCATACGGAGTATGGACGGTGCTATATCGTTCTTTCATTGTATAACACCCCTCTCTGACAGATGATATGGAATTTCGATAGGCATCTAAGTAAAATCTACCTCTGAATCGATGTCAGAATGTATATCATGATTGATAAGAGTGCATTCCCGAAACCGGGAATGAATAACTTGGTTATTCCCGATATATGGGATATATTTATCAGCTCATTTTCCATACTGATCTTTCTATCTTTCTCCCTTTTCCATCTTTAATACCCCATAGAAAAGGTGACAGAAAATGCCTGGCTCCTTGCCTGAAAGCGAGGCACAGCCTCGATATAGCTTCGGTGACGACTACAGCGAAGGCGCATGTCCCCAACTTCTCGAGGCTCTCCTACGAACCAATTCAACACAACAAGTATCCTACGGAAACGACGAGCACAGCAACGAAGCCCGCAGACTGATCCTCGAAAAGCTATCCGCCACCGAGGATGAGGTGTCCATCCACTTCGTACCCACGGGCACATCTGCTAACCTCATCTGCATCGCGAGCTGTCTACGACCCTACGAAGCGGTCTTGACGGTCGACTCAGGCCACATTGCCAGCAAAGAAGCGGGCGCCATCGAAGCTACGGGACACAAGATGATCATTGTCCCCGGGGTCAGGGGTAAAATGACGCCAGAGAACCTGGAGAAGGCGGTTCGTCAGAACCAGTTCTTCCCGCACACGGCCAAACCGCGATTAGTCTACATTTCCAACGCAACGGAGCTGGGAACGATCTATACGAAACGCGAACTGGAGGCAATCAGTGCGGTGTGCAAACGGTGGAACCTGCTACTTCACATGGACGGCGCCCGCATCGGAGTAGCGCTGAGCGCGCCGTCAAACAACGTAACACTACGAGACCTGGTGGATCTAACCGACATCTTCTGGATCGGAGGTACCAAGATGGGCGCGTTACTAGGGGAGGCCATCGTCGTGCGAAACCACCTGGCCGAGGACTTTGTGTTCCACCTGAAACAGCACGGTGCCTTGATGGCCAAGAGCCGTGTAATGGGCGTCCAGTTTGTGGAGCTCTTCCGCGAGAACCTCTTCTTTGAACTTGCTGCCAATGCGAACAGGACGGCTCGATTGATTGCGGACAATTTCCAAGAGCTGGGCTATCAGCTCTCGGCGAGGACGGAGACGAATCAGGTATTTGTGGTGCTGCCGCAGAGCTTGATTGAACGTCTGCAAGAGCGGTACAGCTTCTATGTCTGGGAGTATTTGGACAATCAGCAGGCCGTGGTGAGGATTGTCACTTCCTGGGCGACAGACGCAGCAGCCGTTGATGCGTTTAATGCATGGGTTCGGCAATGTAGTGTCTAAGGGGCTATGACTACTCGGCGTTTTGTGTGCATTTCAGCGATAGATTTAGATCTGGGTTTTTGTTATGATTAATATTCTTGTTGCATGACATTCTAGAACAACTCAACAAAACATTGAGTCAATTGAATCAGGAGATGCGCGGTAAATCGGGAAAAAGTATTACCAATTTAGTATTACCAATTTCTTAATCATTCCCGGTCTCTACTGATATCATTTTTCATTCCCGACTTCATTCCCGACTTCATTCCCGAGCGCGGTTGACTTGCGGAAAATGCGTCTTTCTATATCCTGCAATGCTTGTCGGTAGGGGATGCCACTCCTAGACCTATTCCATCTGCTGAGATCAACATAGACAGTCCAAAGTCAAGTGCGTGAATGAAGGCCGTCCTCCCTGCCGTCGGTGCCAGCGACAAAACCGACAGGCTTGTGTGCTCACTGATCCGAGAGCAACGCCTGGCCGGCCGCAGAAAAGAGTCTCGCAGCGAGTCCAATGCGAGACAAGATCTGCTCCCAGAACTGCCGAGAAAAACATCATCGCTTCCACTGTCAATAATGCCCCCGACGCAAATGAAGACCCCCGATGCAGGCCTGTTAACCCGCTTGCGTCTCTATCTCCATCCGTCCTCATCAGTGCCTGCGATACCTACCGGAAGAAATTCCCCGTAGCAAACTTCCTGCACTACCCATCGCTGATTGCCAACCTCTCTTCCAATCCGTCTTCCGTGGATCCGGTGTTCCTGGCTTCATTGCTCTCCCTTTGTGCCCGCTTTCTTCCAGGACATGGCCTGGACGCTGGTGAGACCTACGCGGCTTATGCACGCACCGAGTTGGCGCGCAGGGCCTTCGAGGCTCCTTCACTGTACCTGGCACAATCTCTCGTGATGATCACGTTCTATGAATGGGGTTCAGGTCATCCATATAGAGCATGGATGTATAGCGGTGGGTTTCTTGTCATCTATCTCTCCTCTTATGAAAAACTCCCCACTGAACCACCACCAGGAATGGCGACGTATATGATCCAATCGCTACTAAAGACGGCAGACGACAGCATGGAGCACAATCCAGATGAGTTCCACGCCTCCCAGATACAGTACGAGCAACTCGTCCGCACGTACTGGTGCTGCTTCGCGCAAGACTGCGAGCTAAGCTCCGGAGCCCGCCAGCATTTCGCTCTGTCCTTTCGTCAGATCTCCGTGCCCCTGCCGATCAGCGATAATGATTTTAACTTCGGTCGTCGAGGATCACCGAGGCTGATGCCCGCGGGTCTTACTCGATCCTCCCCTCTGTGCGTGAAGATGACGATTGATCGTAGTCTCGCCGTCGTCACACGTGGATTTGATATCTTTGTGCGTATTCTGCGTTTTGCCAATGAAAGTCGTCGAGCTCGGGCGTCTTCCGCGACTATGGCGACGAGTTCATCGTCGCTGCGTCCAACCTGGCAGAATCTTAAGGGGGAGTTGGATGAATGGAGATCCCTGCAGGACGTGACTTTGCGGTATCCGGCTACCAGTGCCCAGGCGCATGTTGCTTTTGGATACGGGGAACTCTTTGCTTATATCAATCTGATATATTTCATGAGGTGGATATTCATCATTTACGGAATCACATAGATACGCAACTAACTTGCTCAAGCATTCTCTTCCTCTATCGAGATCAGCTTTTGTCCTCTTTAAAACAGACGCATGATCCACGTCATGACCCTCGTGTCTCAACCGGCTCAGATAGCTCTGCCTGGTGCGAAGGTGCCATTGAACATCTTTTCGAAGCAGCACAAAGCATTGGAGAGATCCTCTCAGCCCTCTCAGCCTCCGCAACGCCCGTCATCACCCCATATTCCGGGTTCAGCGTCTTTGTTGCTGCCCATGTAAACATGTACGGCGCCGTGTCACCACGCTATCCAGGCGGGAAAGAGCGGGCGGAAGCCGAGAAGAAGGCCAATTTCGCGTATCTTGAGCGGCTGTGCGAGTTCTGGCCTGTCGGGCATAACTGGGTATGTTTGCAAGCTCTCATTTCCCATCCTCAGGTCTTGGGTTTTTATCCATGCACAAATTAACAACCAGTAGTGGCGAACAGTACAGGAAGCAGACAAATTCTACGAAAACGCAAAGAATAATCAAGAGCTGACCGCTTCCGGCGACCGTCATATCAACCTGGCAGGAACTCTGGATGAGTACGGTGACATTCGATCTTCTCGTCCGCTCCACGAGCTGTCGTCGAATATCCGCCAACAAGAAAGAGAAACAAGAACAGCAGATATCCCGCCCAGTAATACTAACAATATCATACGGGCAGATTTTCCTGCCCACGGATATGTGCCATTCAGCGATCAATACACAGTGGAGGAGATGGACATGTTGCAGTGGCCATTTATCGATGAGACATGGTCATCGGGGTTCGACACGGGGTTTGACACTGCGTGGCCCAGTGTGGATTAACGGGAATTGATTCAGTTCATAAGTGAGCAATGAATAACCGTGGAGATCCAACCAGGTGTATTATTAATTATTACATGAAGTTCCGGACCCGGTGGTACGAGAGATGCATCTGGCATTTATTCTTATACAACGCAAAGCGAATTCCCGTCGGAACTCGCCGAAACAGAATTTGCGGATCGTGATGTCAATGTGGGTATTGACACTTTTTATAAAATAATAACAATTGATAAAATATGGGGTTGACTGTTGTCCGGGACTTTCTCGGGAATCTGTCGGAGAAACTTAAAAAAGCTTGGCATAGTTAATCATTCTGCACTAAACTCAAAAGGGAGCATCCATTTACTCACTAAGGGGTGAAGTATGACGATGCTGTTTTTAGGACGTGAACCTCCACCTCCCGAAGCACCATACCCGCCAGGAAAAAAGGACAAATACCGCCCGTCACGAACGGCATACATGAAATAGAGACTAAGGAAAACCACACAGCCAATGCGAGCCCCTCGGGATGATCAGCACGGCGCAAGAAGCATGGTATAATCAACCAGCGAGGCCTTCAACCGAGCCCGGAATCGACCAGAGATGGTCGTTATAGCTGAGCCATAAGCTCCCAGCCCTGCTGAAGGGAAAAGCCATAATCCATCACCTCGCGCAGCCACTTCCTAAACTCATCCGCATAGCTCTGTTCCGGCCGACTCCAGCGGGTGATCGTTGCATAGTGTCCTCCGTTGAACAGTAGTCGGGTGTATGGGAGAGTGATGAAATGATAGCAGTTATCCTCGAGGTATACAAAGCTGCTGAACAGGCGGTTGTAGGGTTTCACGGGGTTATCGGAGTTGAAGAGTTTGTCTTGGGTGCAACAAGCCAGTCCTGGTGCATACGGAAGCGTTCCCTGCAGACGAGGGAGTGGTTCCGTTTGTTCTTGCTGTTATAAACCATTATCACTCTGCCTTTCTTGTTTCCAGTGAAGGGAAAGAGGAAGAATCACGAAATTAACGTGACTTCCAGCAGATGGTTGATCTCTGCATCACTGATAAAGTTGTTGACGTAGATAGCCAAGGGGTCAAAGGACATGAGTTCGACGGTGTCCTCGTGCTTGCAGTCATAGCTGGCGATAAGCGCCGCGCCGCGCCGCGCTGTGATGCAGTGCTGGGGATGACCCCTGCCTTGGAGAACCATTGCCCGACGCGGAGAAGACTGAGTATCAGCACCTCGCGGCAAGGAGGTAATACACGGCGAGCTTCTGTGAGACGTGAGATTGTCAATGCAGTTCTGGTCTAATCTCCTGCGGCATGAAGGTAGCACCCTCATACTCGTCATCCTCACAGTCAATCATACCGCACCATCCGTGTATCATTGGAGCGCCGCAGCCGCGAGAAATTCGTGCCCCCGCCAGTACAGCCAGCCATGAGGTAGACCATGAAGGTCATCATGCGGTTTCCGTTCGTGATGAGACCGTCCAAGTAACGACTTTAACGAGTGTATTGAGTAGTTGGTTGAGCTCTGGGGCTCAGGAGCAGCTAGCTAACTAATCGTACTAGGAGCACGTGCGCTGTAAGTCAACCCCCAGTCATATGGAAGTTGTAGAAACCATGTATGCCGCATCTTTGCGTTTTCATTTCCTGCATGTATATGCTGTTGCCGCGCCTGAGATCGTCAAGCCATGATATTCTAGGATGAGCTAAGACAATGGTTACTAATGGGTTATTGATGGTGGTCTTCTGGCACCGAATTCTCCTGACAGCGATGACTGAAGGATTCCATGGCCAAGAGCACAGAATGGTTTGAGGAGTTTCTTGGATCAACTGCGGCAGCCGCTTTGCTCTCGTGGTCGAGAGGAGATTGCTGTATTGCAGCGTCGACAGCTGCAGGACGTGCAGTCAAGAGGCCAGGATGAGGCTCAGCGTGTCGGGGGGAGGGATAAACGATACTATGAGCAACCCGTGCAACAAGAATTAGAAATCTACCAGCTGAAGATCTCAGAATTCTTCCCGTTGGAGAGAACGGCGAAGGGCATGTTGGATATTTTTGCCTCTCTGCTTGGTCTTCGATTCGATCCCATTGCATCAGAGAAGCTGACGGGCGATGCCATCTGGCATGATACTGTGCGAGGGTTCTCAGTATGAGATACGAAGGGCTATGGGTTCATTGGCTATCTCTATTTTGACCTACTCTGGCGTGAGAACAAGTATCGGGGGAATCAGAGCGTGAATATCCAATGTCTTTGTTTTTCCTTTCTCTCTCTCTCTCCCTCTCTCTCCCTTTTGTACTTCATACTAAGAACTGAAACAGGGCTATCTACGACCAGACGGAAGCAGACAGTACCCCTCGACGATTCTAATGTGTTCATTCCTGACCCCAACCCCGACGAGCTGTGCCCTGCTCAAGCGTCACCAGGTCGCGACTCTCTTCCATGGCAAGTTCGCCACCCGGTGCTATTCGGCGCACATATAACTAACTGCCAGTAGAAATGGGCCATGGCATCCTTGACCTCCTAGCGAGAACCAAATACGCCCATTTCCACGGCTACCGATTACCCCCGGACTTTGGTGAGATGCCCAGCATCATGCTCGAGAATTGATGCTGGATGAAAGATGTCCTCAAGGCACGTAGCTGCCATTATACCACGCTTAATGAGAGCTATCTAGCGGATTGGCGGAGGCAACACCCCGGAGAGCTAGATCCGCCCAAGGAAATTCTGGATGAGCTGGTAGAGAACCTTGTTAGTCATCGATACATTAGTAGGGGACTGTATCATTTGTATCAGGTGTTCGTCTCTTTTTCTTTTTTTTTTTTTTTTCGCCGTTGTTAATCAACCACTGTCGTGGCTTCAATGCTGAGGGTCGATAGGTCAATATCTCTCTTCGATATACAGATACACAGCCTAGGTACGGAGAAGGAGCTTGTCAATCTCGATATCCAGAAACTGTGGTATGACCTCCACGAGAAGATAGAGGGGATGGACATTTCGGAGTGCAGAGATGGATTTGCGTTTGGGACGTTCAGTCATCTAACGGCTGGTTACGATGTTTGCTACTATGCTTACTTGTGGTGTGTCAACCGAAAACCCCCAACCCAAGACTCCAGCTGTAGGTGATACTGACAGAAAAAGTTGCACGGCCATGGCGCAGGATCTGTTTCTATCCGTCTTTTCGCATGACCCGTACAATCAAGAGACGTGGGATAAGTCCCGTCGGGGGATTCTGGAGTATGGTGGGAGTCAACAGGATGTGTTGAAGATGCTGGAAGATTTTCTGGAGAGGACGCCGAATATGAACGCGCTTGTGGATGGATTGCAACGGCAGGAGTTCTAGATGGTGGTGGATTTGCGTGTTTCTTTCATCATGATACTCTCGATGCAGCGGGATATGCGCTCACAACATTCAGTCAGGCACTAGATTCTGAAGAACATCTATCTGTCCGTTCTATCCGGTGGAAAGTGTGTTATGAGAGATTCAACGCGGCTAGAAGCGGGCTGTACAGCATTGCGTCGATGGAGGATCGGGCGAAAGCTACAGCTATGTTAAAAATAAATTAATGTGGGCGTGGGAGGGGTTCTAGAAGTGTTGTTGCATGCGTCCTATGCATGACATGATGCATGATCCGGCATGTGTTTGGGAGCTGGAGTAAGCCAAGCAGATCATAAGCATTGTAACGAGACCCCTGTACCAGGGGTTGAGATGAGATCTGCACCGGCCATGCGTCGTTCATTTGGGGGATGCCGCTGTTCAAAGTTCACAGGAGTAGGATGGGATGTCGGGTGATATCTCCGATACATTGCCTTGGGTATCAATCACGACTAGTGCCTGTAGTTTGCAGAAAGTGTACCAGGATTGTCGTTCTGAATTTCTAGATTTCTACATAGACGAGATCGACGATTGAGATAAGGACTAATTACTGTATGTACTCCAATTTCCGAGTCTGGAATAAATAAGGGTCTAACCCGATAGGGAATGATTTCACGTGACATAACCCGGGCCGGGATCGGTTAATGGGCTGATCCGGCGCACATCGTGTATTACTTTACCGTATTCATTCAAACATAATTGGCTTACAGTCTTTCTAGCGTGATTCGATGTTTGTTCTCCCGCAGGTGGCGCCCATGCGGAGCTTATGTCGATCTGGCTTGTTTGGGACGCTCTGAAGAGATCTGCAGGAGTTCGGCAGCATTATCTGCGCGGTTGCACCAAAACAGTGAGGAAATGGCTCAACCCCCCCTGGAAGTGATCCTGAAGGATCGCACGGTAGCAGCGAAAGTCACCGTGGGATGCGTAGAGAGCCGGTTTGTGCGACGCCTAACTACGGTAGTGGATGGGCAGCGCCTTGGCAGGGCTGGAGTTCGCCGGGCGCAGACTCGACAGAGTTTCGTAATGCAACAATCCCGCGCGCCACAGCCGAGCAGCGCTGCAGCATCCATTTGTACGGAGGACATGTCAGGCAACGAAGCGGTACAGAAAGAGGAGTGAATAACGGTGTGGATATGGGGAATATGGTAATAATCTAGGGTCAAGATAGATAGATAATGCCTGCAACAAATGATAGGCTGCTGCAAAAGCATCGGTCATTGCGGAGAATAAGCATTAGCTAACAAAAACCGCATGGACCATACAGTGAATAACCAGCATGACAAACATTTCCAGCCTGGAAGTGGCGAGGCGCGGCTTTCCCCTCCGGCCTTCTTATATTACTCCTCTCTCCATCTCGCTCTCCCCCTCGTCTCACACACGCGACCTTCCTCTTCCACTCTTCCACACTTCAACCCCTACCGTCGCCCTTGGTCAGCTCCCTCTTCAACACCCCTCATCATGGGCATCTCTCAGGAAATCTCCAATGGGCCCCCCCCAAAATCCATGGATATGGAGCCCGTGGGTGAAAAATTTTACGCGGACCCCCCTCAGTATGACGGCGATATCGTCGGTGAGATGAGCGAGAGGGAGAGGAATGTCTACGACCAGGGCTGTGATAAATTCCATCGCCTGGGCTGGAAACGCCTCACTGTCATCCTCATCGTCGAGGCCATCGCCCTAGGCTCTCTCTCCATCCCCTCCTCCTTCGCGACGCTGGGTATGGTCGCTGGTGTAATCTGCTGTGTTGGACTTGGTCTGGTTGCCATCTACACCAGTTACATCGTCGGTCAGGTCAAATTGGCTTTCCCCCATGTCGCCAGTTACGCAGATGCTGGCACGCTCATGTGGGGTCGCTTCGGATACGAACTCATCAATATCATGCTGATCCTGCAGCTCATCCTGCTCGTCGGTTCGCACACTCTGACCGGTACCATTGCCTGGACCACCATCACCGAGAGCAGCGTCTGCTCCATCGTCTTCTCCGTCGTCTCCGCTATCATTCTCCTGCTTCTCGCCGTTCCCCCTAGCTTTGCTGAGGTCGCCATTCTCGGCTACATCGATTTCGTCTCCATCATCGCTGCCATCGGTATCACCATCATCGGTACCGGTGTCGAGGCCACCAATTCGCCTGGTGGGCGTTCCGCCGTCAATTGGTCCGCATGGCCCAAGGAGGACATCACCTTCACCGACGCCTTCATCGCCATCTCCAACATTATCTTCGCCTACAGCTTCGCCATGTGCCAGTTCTCCTTCATGGATGAAATGCATACTCCCAAGGACTTCGTCAAGTCCATCTGGTCCCTGGGTATCATCGAGATCATCATCTATACTATCACCGGCGCCGTTGTCTACGCATTCGTCGGCCAGGACGTGAAGAGCCCTGCCCTGCTCTCTGCCGGCCACGTGCTGAGCAGAGTCGCTTTCGGGATAGCCCTGCCCGTCATCTTCATCAGCGGTTCCATCAACACCACCGTCTTGGCCCGTTTGTTGCACGGCCGTATCTACAAGAACTCTCCTATCCGCTTCATCAACACGAAGATGGGCTGGATCACCTGGTTGATCTTCATCACCGTCATCACCTGGATCGCCTGGGTCATTGCCGAAGTCATCCCCTTCTTCTCCGATCTCCTCTCCATCTCCTCGTCTCTCTTCATCTCCGGCTTCACCTTCTACTTCCCCGCTCTCATGTGGTTCATGCTGCTTCGCAAGGGTCCGTGGACTTCTCCCAAGAACATCGCCTTGAGCATCGTCAATGTCTGTGTCTTCGCCATTGGCATGATCACGCTTGGCGCTGGCACATACGCCAGTGTTGATGATATCGTATGTGTTTTCCCTGTCATTTTTCACGCTGCAATAGCTAATTGTAATCACACAGATCAACAACTACCGGGACGGAACAGTTAGGGGTGTTTTCACCTGCGCAAAGCCCAATTAGCGCGCACTTTCCAGTGTACAATACGTGATTTTTTTTTACTCTGGCGTTTGGACACGTTTCGGGATCTTATCTGCTTTACGTCACATGTTGTCTATGTATGGTGTAGGGAGTTGTGCTTATTTCACGAGTTTCTGTGGGAAATGTTTGCTTACGGCAGTAGCGGTGACGAGCCTTACATGATAGAAATAGAGTACAATCTCAGAATCAGTTAAATTTAATGGATTAACGGTGATAATAATACTTGTTGTCTCTTGAGTTCCAGGTAGTGGATTAAAATGAGTTTCGCTTTTCAGCTCGATACGGATTCGAAATGCGCGTTGAATTTCCCAGGACCAGCTAAAAATGGGCTATAAAATTTTAAATTGAAAAGTAAGATCAATCAAGACAGGATGGGAGAGTGGTTAATCCGCAAGACTCGAATCTAATCTTCTCCGGATTAGAGTGATCTTGTCCCTTTGGGGTCGTCAGTTCGAATCTGGCTCCTGTCGGTTTCCTTTTTTAACTTTCCTTTTTCTTCTCAAGTAGATTTGCATTATAACGAATTACCTGATGTCTCTTCCTCTTTTTCTTTTTTTTCTCCTGTTATGATAAATGCAAATGATATTTGAGCGATCCTCCTTTCTAAAATAGTGTAACTAAACACAATCGACGTGCCAAGTAGAAGCAAGCTTTGCCACTATCTTACAAGGCAAAAGTATATATATATGACCTCGCTCCGTATTACGACTGCTGTCGACTTGCTTTCATTCAACACATCCTAACAGCGCTTGCAGGAAACACCGAATTCGCGTCAACTACTATCCCCGACCGAATTGCCGAAGCTATCTTAGCTCCGATTAAGCTATGCATGCTGCAACGAACAATCAATGTTCAGAGTCTACATTGGAGATAACCGGATTTAAGCTATGGCCATTCCTGAGCAGTTGGATCGGTCGGATTTAAGTGATCAAGCGAGGATGAAAGCGAATATGCCGTATAACTGTATCCAGTATATAAACATTACCAGTGGTACCCATGGTAGTGGTTGAGATGCATCAAGTCGAATCGAATAAATCAAATCCGTTGAAAGCAAAGCAAAGCAAACCACCCGCGAAGAAACCAACAAAATGTCTCTCCCAGCATCCCTCCCCGGTCTGACCACCCGCGAAGCAATAACTGACTGCGTCTACCGCTGCGTCAATGCCTTCGACACAAATGACCTCTCCCTCCTGAACACAAGCATAACAGAAGATAGCGTCCTTGACTTAAACGGCAAGATTATGCGCGGCCGATCCGCAATCCAGGCCGAATGTTTCGATGTCGTTGCTAAGCTTGACACGACGCATTTCGTCACCAACGTCCGTGTGAATATCATTGATTGCGACGCGCCGGAGCCGTCGAAGGCGGCTATCAGTGCTACCACGCTGGCACAGCATTATCGGGGTGGCCAGGGCACGAAGCCGGATGCGACACGGTATCTGGCGGGGGCGCATTATTATATCGACGCTGTGCGTGATGAGAAGGATGGGCTGTGGAAGGCGAAGTATTGGAAGCTGAAGGTTGTTTGGACGGAGGGGGATATGGGTGTTGTAACCGGGAATTAATCCACGGAGGTTCCGTGTTCGTTTGTCAAGAGTATAGGGACATCGCGGATGTCTATGTTGAGATCGTACTACCATGTAAGCAAGCTGCATCTATATTAGTGCTGGGCTTTGATATAGGGCTGGCTAGCTGTCACTATCTTACCTCGACACATTACAGAAGAAAATGCTGCTAAACACCTTGCTTGGGCTCTCTAGTATGCTGGCTATACACCTAAAGACAGGAAACATGTCAAATGGACTGATGAATGCTCGGTTGAATGTAGTAAAGGCACATGATCTTCATATACCTTCAGCAGCCCTTGTCGCCAAACAATCGAACATGATGTTCATGTTATACGCTATGGAAAAGGCGTGAAGCAGATGTTCTCGGCTGGATTTGGACTTGATAAGTGTACAGGTCTTGTTCCTTTAGAGGGAGACCCTGAAGTGGCACATGGAGGAATTACTGCATGGGTTATATCTCGTGCATATGAGGCATGGCTCTCGGAACTAGTTGGACCAGGTGATATTTTCATGTATGAATCGAGCTCATGTATTCTTCTGCACTTCGCCGGTCAAAGCATCGGAGGAACGAGAATTCCAGTAGGCAGCAGTAACTGACCGGCCACTTGCACGGATAATTTGTGGCTCTAACAGTCAATTTACACCGACGAAATGAGGCTCTTTTTACGCTGCGCCCGCATCCGTCGTAAAAGAAAGGAAAAGCTATCTAAATCAGCCACAGACTCACCGCTATTGCAATATGTATGTCATATACTTACTTGTTTGCTTCCGTCTTAACCCTGGCGTCGCACATGGGGTCCACTGAAATTCTCATGCATTATTCGGGACAATTTGATCTCGGGATATTTTGCCCCTGAGGTCTATTGGCTTGCTGATTCTCTTTGATGACCGTACCACGTACAGTTAGAGCTGGCACCCTTGAAATGAAAATGAACCAGAGAGTGAGTTAGGTTTTATCTGGGCAGATTGAGCTGGCTCGTGAGAAGACGGCGTATGTCGTAGTCGTAGCCATATCCCCTGAAACTTGTGGAGATAAATCGAGCAAGTAAAATGTAATAATTTCAACAAAAGGGATATTTTCATTCAATAGCAGCAGCCTGGTCAATGCTCTGCTCAAGTTGTTCTGGCATGGCGGGAATGCCCATATCTTGTAGGGCGTTTTCAGGAAAGGAAAGGCCAAAGATGTTGGAAGGAGGAGAGAAGTTATAAGCTGTCTTCTCCACCACAGCCTATCCGACATTTGACTTCCTGCATTTTCATGTGTTAAAAATGTATAAATCTACCTACCATTGAGTCTCCCAATTAGGCAATTAGGGCCATGCAACGATTAAGCGCAGATTCTCCGACTCTCCGCGGATGAACTAACCGTATTGGGTAAAGGCGCCGCTGACTTCCCCGCTCATCATCGTTCTCATTGCATCTGCCCCTTTCCTTTCTGGCTTTCGATACTCCTACCAAGGTATGCGGATGGCATCCTCCCCACAGATAAAGAAGAATGAAACGAGATAGTCGAGGGGCTCCAGACATGATGGTGCATCGTTGGGGTCGGCCTCCCCTGTCCTGTCGGCCTTGTCGTGAGAAGAAGCGTCGGTGTGACCGCAACCGGCCGTGCTCAAACTGCAACTTGAGGAATATTCAATGCGAATACGGGCTCTGTGAACGTTCCGGGGCTTCACCAGCAAGGACTGTTGGTTTGAGCGGCAAGCCTACAACTCTGTCAACACCCCCAGGAGCTATACTGTGAATATTCTTTGTTCCCTAGTTCACTTGTGCTATGGAACGGCATTCGCTGATGCTTAACGGAAAGAAATGCAGAGGAGGTATTGAATAGACTTAATAATCTGGAGCAAGCTGTCTTCAACAGGCCGAGTCAAGCATCCCCACGATTCGGCATAGAAAGGACTATTACACGTGTGGTACGTGTTCTTATTTACATGTGGATATCCTGCCGGTAGCACTTGACTATAGATCTTTCTGATAATATCTCCTTCTACAGGGTCAAGGATCTTCTCATAGTGATTTCACTCCATTTGGCTTGCATATACTATCACCCTCGCCAGATGATGCTTCCCTAGACCTGAGATATCTAGCCAGCCAACTTCCCCCCGTAGGGCAAGCCAGGGAGCTTTTCAACCACTTCGCTCTTACGTTGCATCAGACTTTCGGGGTCCTTCATATACCATCCACCCGAGACCTGGTGGAACAAGCTTATGAAAGTATGCTTGCAGGAGAAGAGCCAGATGTCGCCCAGTTACTTTTGCTTTTTAGCATATTTGCTGGCTCAGCCTTTGCCTGGAATGCTCAGCTTTTAGAAAAGCTGAGCACTACACAAGCAGAGGCCCAGGCAGCTTTTAAAGCGTACACTCATCTAGCCATGTCTATTTTGGATAGCTGTAACTCACTTCCTTCGTCTACAACCGCTCTCGCAGCCATATCGACCCTGGCCCATGTGATAACTAATTGTGACGGCTTTCCGCTCAAAATTCATTTAATCAGGATGCGCTGTCTTTTGATGGCGCGTGCCATGCAAATACACCGTCTGGACACCGCAAAGAGCCGTGAAGAAAGAAAGCATAAGGGATGTAATTTGATTGAAATCGAGGTACAGAGAAGAGTCTGGTGGAACATGGTGGCCTTCGACTGGTAATTCTACTCACATCACACTTCCGGTATTTCTACAGCCTTGCTAAGAGTCACAGGCTACATGCATTCTCGGGGGGGCCTCAAGAAGGAGCATACATACATCAACCAAAACACATGAATGTGGACTATCCGAGCAATGTTGACGACGAGTTTATCACTCTCACAGAAGTACATAGCTTGCCCCTATCAACTCCCACAACCATGTCCGCGTTTATAGAGCGCGTGAAGCTGTCCGAACTCTGCCGCGAAGTCGTTGACGCCATGCCCTCTATCTTACTGGAATCACAACCGGAATACCACGTCATACTGGCTCTAGATGAGAAGTTCCAGAACTACCTCGATGACCTTCCAGTCTTCCTCCGACTTGATGGAAATAGTATGCGGAAAAGCTACGCTATATGCAGCGAGCGTCCCAATATCGTCTGGCAACGAATCGGCATTAACTTCAGCATTCATACTCGTCTTTGTCGACTCCACATGCCTTATCATCTGGAAGGCATGACGAACCAAAAATACGCCTACTCCCACAGAATATGTGTCCAGTCCGCTCAGACGGTACTGGAATTACGAAGATTGATGGATGATGTAGAAACCGCAGTGAAACCAACGCGTTTGTGGACGGTCACGCAACACTCTTTCCTGGCAGCGCTTATTCTGGCGACGGACGTCTCTTTCAACCCAAACTCGCCGGACGCTGAAGCCCGGAAGGCTACGGTACTAGCTGCATACCGAACTCTTGAGAAATCGAAGGAGGAATCTAGTGGCCTTGTGGAAGTTATCCAGAAGAATATGCAAACGCTCATGTCAACGCTTCATCGACAGAATTCGCAGAGGACCAATGTCTCATACGCTGTGCCTGAGGAAACAGTGGCGAACGGTCAAAGTTTAGGAAATTCGAGGGATTCAATCACTTCAATGGCTAGTATTCCAGTCTCAGCTGACGAATGGCTACAGGGCTACAGCTCGATGAGTACCGAGAAAGTTGGAGACGAAAAATGGGATCAACTTTGGTCAGATTTTCTTGCTGTCGCACCGGAATTGGACACACCACAGTGGAATTCATTATTAGATAATATGGATTCTAGCCTTGATCCGAGTGTCTCCTAAGCTGCAGGGTCAAATGTGTAACTCGACTTTCAAAATACCCGATCAAAAAAAAGCTTGATGATTCTTCCTGAACTATTAATGTACTTAACAGGCATACTATATTCTCTGCACTACAGAAACTCACAGCACCTCTTCATCAATATCATAAATCATATCTTTCTGCTCAACTCCCAAATTATGTTGCCCGACAATCCAGGAAGCCCAATAATGCATCTTCAGTAAGATCTCCTTCAGCCATAGTTGCCACGGTCCAGTCTTCCTTCTCATCCCGGCATTGCGCGAAGAAATCTCAAAAAGCTCGTTAACGCGGGGTCTCCTGATCTGGTCAAATCTCTCAAACGCCTCGCTGAGCTGCCGAGCAGGATCTTCCAGTAGTCTAGAGAGCAAATGAACATCCTCAAGTGCCATCGACACTCCTTGACCGGCATGAGGCTGCATAGCATGTGCTGCATCTCCAAGAAGCAGACACCGGCCCCTGGACCAGGTCCCACCAAGAGGCATTCTGTACACGGGATAGAACTTCATAACAGTGGTGTTATCGACGACCTGTTTCAGCATGTCGCCCCATTCGCCGCCTGCATTTTTCAGAATCTCATGGAAGCTAGACTTGAAGCTTTTGATCACTTGCTTGTGATGCTCTTCCCATCCATCTCGACTATCTCCTGATTCCGGCAACGGGACTTCGCGAGTAAAAGCCCAGAATAACTCATCGTTGGCAGCGTTGCAGGGCATCAAAATGAACATTCCTTCTTCAGTTAATGTGGCGCAGAGCCCAGTAAACAGAGCCGACGCGCTGGACGGCAATCCCGATATGGGTATGATCGAGCCGGTTCCCGAGAAACCAGAGTACTCGGGGACCTGACCCGGGTCGACGTAGAGTCGCCGCACGGAAGAATGGATACCATCACATCCAAGCAGGAGATCTGCCGTGTCGGAGGTACCATCGGAGAACACCACCTTTACCTCTTTCTCCTCATCCGCGATGGCAGTAAGACACTTATTGAAATAGATCGGGATCTTCGCCTTCTGCGCCGCATCCAAGAGGACGTCCATCAGATCAGTCCGCTTGATCCGCATATATCCAAATCCGGTCTCTGTGCGCGCCTGGCTAACGTAATCCTCTTTCTTTGCCAGAATGCTACCCTGAAGTGAACGGACGGTCATCGTACTGCAACTGTTGCCGCGTACGTGGAGGTCATCGTAAACACCGAGGCAGTGGAGTAGGCGCAGTCCGTTTGGCATGATTCCGATTGCACCTCCTAGTGTAGTTGGTTCCGGGCGCAGTTCATAGACGGTGCACTTGATGTTCGTGGTTTGCTGGAGTCGCAGCGCTGCTGAGATGCCGGCTGGACCGCCTCCGATGATGATTGCCTGGGTTGGTTAGATAAGGTCTAGGCGTAATCTGCGAAAAGACATACCTTTCTTGTTCCGTACATGTTTGTCTGGTTGCAATGGATTGCGATTTTGTCTGCGATTGATGGTTCATCGTGGGCCGTGGATGTCTTTTTTATAGTTTGATGTCCGCGGCGATGTCCGCGGAGGGTGCGGCAGGAGTTACTGGATGTAGACATTTGCCGCAGGCATTACTATATTTATCCCTATATCCCTATATCCCAAGGATGTGAGTTGCTGATATAACTGTCATCATTGAAGGCTAGCAAGCAGGAGAGGGAGATATACTGCGCGGTGTATACTGCGCAGTGTACACCGAGAAACAAAGCTAGGAATAAGCTAGGAATAAACTGGGAATACTACAACGTACCGCAATGGAGGATACTGTCGACGCCCTCCGATGGTCTGTATGATGCGCAATGGGGCCTCCAGTGCAGACAAGAGTCGCATGCTGCTTGTTGGATTCTTTGAGCTCAGAGACGTGCATAGGTGGGAGGTGTTCATGAGAAGCCTAGAAGAATGGAAGGTTGATGCCTATGTGATTTGTCTGATGATTCACTTCCTCCGGCCATTCACTTGAAGAATAATCAGGAAGTCCAGCTCAAAAAGCCAAATGCAACGTGTTATAAAAATAACTACTGAAGTAAAGCCCCCCCGTTTGTATTCACATTAGTCCCTGTATTATTCGAATCCTTCATCAAATAAACATACGCCTCCGCCACCTCCTCCGGCATCCCAGGCTTCCCCAACAACGCCGTCTTCGACGCCATCTCTGCAACCTGCGCCCTCTGCTCTTCACTCCCCATCAGCTCTGTAATCGTCAACCCTGGACTGACCAGATTGACGCGAATCGGAGCCAAATCGAGCGCCAAAGCACGCGTGAGCCCAGCTAATCCAGCGGCGCCGCCACACACCACCGTATACCCCTTCACGGGTTTCTCAGCAATCATCCCACTCGTGAACGTCATGGAGGAGGTGTATCTCTCCTTCATGAACGAAGGAGCCAGTTTTGAAATCAGCAATGGGACGACGTGTGCGAATTGCAGGTTTTGTCGGAGATAAGGCACCGTGACCTCTGAAACGGGCTTCAGGTCCAGTTTTACTGCCGTGTAGACGATGTGGTCTAGGAGACTGCCGCTGGCTGCTGTGGCCTCCTTGAAGAGGTTGTGGAGGTTGGCTTCTGCGTTGTCGCCGCCTATGTCGCAGGTATATCCGGCTATGTAAGGGGCATCAGGTGCTACTTCTTTGAGGCGGGAGACGGCATTTGCAACCCGGTCTGGGTTCGACGAGGCAATGAAGACGCGGGCGCCTTCTTGGGCTGCGAGTTTGGCGACTGCGAAGCCAATGCCGGAGGAACCCCCGATGACGAGGATGCTGTTATTTTTTATGGGGGGCATGGTTGTTCAATTGGTTAGGTGAGCTGAGTTAATGAAAATGAGGCTTGAAAGGAACTGATATTCCTAGATATAGCCGTGCTTTGACAGCTCAGAAACAGGAAGCTCTATTAGGGCAAGAAAGTCTCCTGAAATAGAAACCAGTACGTATGTCCGTTAAAGCCGGTATCTCCACCCTCTCGTACGACCGGTGAAAATTTGGTTAGAGTTACTTTGCCTTCGGATTCAGGAATCATCCTGACCATCCTGACTCCAATAGGCGCTTGTTGGGTTGTAGAGATTCCCAGGCATCAGACTGGCGGAGATCAGCGGAGATCAACGCGGAGATGAACAGTTGCATGACAGGGATCATTGCCCGGCTTCAATGAAGAGAATAACATACATAGACACCTTCCCCGGTGCCTCTGTCGGCGCCTCACCATCCGCAAGAAAGACCCGACAATCCCGGACAGTATACACCTTGGTCTCATCACACGCAAGCTTCACAACCCACTCCTCGCACTGAACAAGATACGCATACCGCAAACCGCCTGCTCCGGGCTTCCCATCAATCAAAGCCGGATAATCCCCCACCTGGCACTTGGCCAGTGCGTAGCCGATGATCTGAGCTTCTCGGAGCTTCGGAGATTCCGGCGGGTGGATGATACTGAGAGACTTTTTAATGTGCCGTGGAAGAAGCAGTGGAGTTGCTCCGGTCAAGTTCGTGACGTACTATGGTGGTGCTGACTGGAGCATTACTCCATACGGTGATAACTTTTCTTTGAGAGGCGGCGTCTGCTGTGTTCGCAGCCAGCAGTAGTTGGTCTAATAGCTAAGGAGTATACAAAACCCTCGGTTCAGGTCCTGCCCGAGCGCGACGGTTAAGAAACAGATAGACTGCTTCCTGGAAGCCAGCCATGGCGAGACCGAAGCCAGCCATAGCGATCTGGATAGCCAGGCCTTTCGGATAACTGGGATACGTTCCGTGTCAATAGACGGAGACCGTATTCCTTGCAGACAAAGGAAGAAGAACCACTTACAACGGAGTGTCGTCCTGCTGGTAGACCTGCGACCCAATCATTAGGCCGATAATAGCACTCATAACCCCTGCAGAAAGTCAGAATATGTTGGACAATTCGTCATACGTCCGCGACACATCACTTACACATCCTGGGCATACTGTTAGTGACGGCCAAGATATGATTGAGCCAGCGGGCATAATAATACTTACGCAATGGCAATGCTCCGTTCTCTCGGATCAGTGCAATTCAGCTGCACCCATGTATTATGAATAGGATGATACCCAACCGCCATCCCATTGACAGCCGTCCAGAGCCCAAACCGGCTCCAGTTCCCGACATGGGGATGCACCGTCCGCGCGACGATCAGGACAATAAGGTAGCTGGCAATAGCGGCCATGACGGTGAATCCACGTTTATTCGTCCTATCGCTGACCCATGCAAAGAAGAAGACGACGGGCAAAGTAAGTGCGCCTCCGATGGCCGCGAGGGCGTTTGCTTGAACGCGCGTGAAGCCGAGATTCCTGGTTTTCTCGACAGTCAGCCTGGATTATCCACGTAGAATGTATACAGAGTGGCATGACAGACATGATAATAGTAGGCGTGTATGTTGTCAAAGGGCTCCACGTCGCAAACACACTGCAGGTGGAAAGATAATGTGCCCATCTCCGATAATTGAGCAAGGTCTTCCACACCGTCTCCAACGGGATAGCTAGACCCTGCGCACCGCCTTTCTTTTCCTTATCGTCTCTTTCTAGGCGGGTTTGGAGGATGTATTGCTCCTCCTTGGAGAATCGGATTAGACCTTTCAGTAACAGGGGTCGGGGCGTATCCGGGCTTCCTGGGAGGACGAGAACGAGAAGGATGGAAACCGAAACGGTCCATACTCCCTCAACTGGCGGGTTAGTGTTAGCTTTCATCCAAGAATCATACTTTACAGCAGCAGCAAGTTCGTTCATCATACTGCCACGTACTAAGGAAAATCCATTGCCACCCCGACAACCCCCTCTTCCCGTCAAGCCGTAGTATGCCAGCCCCCAGAAGCGGAGAGATCGCATTGCCCCCAAACATCCCAAAGAAGAGCACGGCAACCCTTCTGGCCAGCTCCCGTTTCGTGTACCATGTAGACAAGGTGTATATGGAGCCGGGGATATATCCCGCCTCAGCAAGGCCAAGGAACATGCGTGTTGCTAGGAATCCGGCCCTGTTTTTAATGAGAACTTGGAGGATGGCGATGACGCCGAATATGAAGACTTGTGCTGCGATCCATTTGCGTGGACCTATCTGTAGGATATAAGCATGGGCTAGCCTTTTAATATCGAATAGGGAATGATCTTAGGAGGAAAAAGAGATACCAACCCGCTGCAACAGCATATTCGACGGAATCTCCAACACAACGATACCCAGGAACATGAGCTGATTCCCCACGTTGATTGTACTCTGGTTGACGTGTATGGCCTTCATAAAGCCCCCTGTTAACGCACTTGCGAGGTTCATCCGATCTAGTTGGAACACGGTGAGGCCGAGGAAGAGGAGTGGGAGGACGGACATGTCGATTCTGCGGGTGTTAGCTCTGTCTTTGCCATTATCTGACAAGAGCCTTAGAAGGATTAATCCAGGGAGACTGAAGACTCACTTCCTGCGTGCCTTTCTTTCCACTTCAGGATCCCAAGAGAATTGATCGTCGCTGATTTCGAGAGAGGATGCATTCTGTAATGCGCTGTGTGCGTCCTTTTCTGGGTATCCCATCATTGGACTGTACTCTGAGTCTTTTCCTCTTTTATCTATTAGGGACGGAGAAACTCGAATAGAATATGGACGAAGTTCTTAAGAATATTCCATATGGTACATAGCAAACAAACCCTAAATAGATAATTCTACTAACGAGGAACGACTATAATTTCCTCATATACGAGACACCGGGATTTGCTTTCGTCTGCGGGATATGACAATATAACGTGCTTAGACCATATCCAGTGTTTTTCGGTTCCTTATAAGCTGCTCTGAAGGCTTTTAGCGGTCACCGCGAAGAGAAATCGTACCAACAGAATGGTTACAGAAGCGGGTTTGATTGCGTGATGGAAGTTTATCTTGTTCTTCTTGGAAGATGGGAGATTATCTAGGCTTAGTTGTTTCAGAGTCATCTTGGCTTCTGGTATTAGCATTCTGCTAACAGAGCATACATAGGCCAAGCGCAGGAGTTGCCCAATTATACAAAACGTGAAGTAGCAATTGTAGCAATTGTAGCATTTGTACAATGAAAGGGCTATATACATCGCTCTGTCCATCACTAAAGCTTTGCCTCTCTCTCCGCCTTTTCAAGCTCCCTCCTCGCATCCTCGTTCTTCTTCTTCCACATCCGAATCCGTCTCTGATGCCCTTCATTAAACGCCTGAACCCAGCGCCTATCAAACGGCGGCAGTACCCGCCCCGGTTCTCCCTCACGCGGATTCCCAGCGATCCTCCGCACCGTCTCGAAGTACTCTTCGAAATCCGGGTTGATAACGGTGAAGGCGGGCGTATCCCCCTTGGCAGCGATGCGGTCCTGTTCCCATTTCCGCTGCTCAGAGACCGGGGGGAGGTGTGCTTTTCCAGCGAACACGCGGGCGGCGAGGACGGCTTGCCACTCGAAGACTTTGAAGGTTAGGCCGGCGCCGACCTGGTTCTCTGTCAGTATAACCTATATTTCCATACATCGTGAGATGGGGGTTGGGTGCGTACAGCTCCAACGAACGAGAGGGTCGGATCCCGCTGGTGGAAAATGTGAAGGTAGATATCTGGGACGCGGTTGTTTCTTGTAGGGATATCAGGTAGGAAAGGGAGGCTCCATGTGAATCCCGTCCCGAAGATGATGTTGTCGACGCCGGAGATGGATGTGCCGTCCTCGAAGAAGATTGTTCTGTCGCCGTTTTCACTGGAGATGTGCGAGATAGGGGGGTGTCGTTGGATTTTCGGGTTCTTGAACGCCTCATCCCCAAAGTAGGGGTTGTATTTACCCCGGACCACGGAATGGATGGGTGTTTGGGCGATGTCGAGCAGGGAGACTGTTGTGTCGGTGGCGGAGACTGATGCGCCGACAGTGATAACCTTCTGTTGTATTTGTTAATAGGACATGACATGCGTCTTTGTGTGACTGTTTTAGCATTACCTTTCCTCGATACTTTTCAGGATTCCTGAACCCCTTGGTATGCTCAACACTACCCGGGTATGCTTCTGCGAATTCCTTCAGACCCTTGATATCAGGGACATATGGGACGCTGTAATGCCCCGAGGCAACGACAAGCCCGTCAAACTGCTCCGTCCACCAGTAATCATACGTGCCCGTCTTCCCAGCGCGACGGAGTGTGAGCACCCATTTCCCCGACTTAGGATCCTTGACAGCCTTCTCGACTGTGGTGCCATACTCGACCAAATCCTGATAGCCATGGCGATTGAGCAAGTCCTCTATGTACTGCCTGATAACCGTATTGTGCCGAAACGGGGTATCGGGGCCGTGCAGATTGACCGACCACTCCGATCTAATCTCTGGAATGCGCTCCTGGGAATACTCCATGACGGATGCATCGACGTTCGTCTCCATGGCTGCGTACGTTGCGGTATCCGTGAACCGCTGCTTGGATGACCGCGGCACATACCGAGGGAGGTTCTCCGGGATCTCAATTGGGCCTCCGGCTTTGCGAGAGGACAAGTCGTCGAAATCCGACAGTCGCGGGGGAGCTTCCTCGTCGTACACCCTAACATCCTGCTTAGCGATGTGACTCGAGGTATTGGACTACGTGTCAAGTCGAATCCGCTGCATACCAGCATCCTCCCGCTTTTTCACGGCGCTCGAAAACGCGAATGACGTCGAAAGATTTCTCCTGCGCGAAGGCATCGACGGCAATGGCGCCCGCGGGCCCCGCGCCGATGATGGCGACAGACTTGATAGTCGGCATTACCTTGTCAATTGATGCTCAGAGTTGCAGGAACAATCCAGATACGATGCTGGGAGAGTTCAATGGCCGACGCCAGCCTTTAATAAAGTACTCCGCCAGCAGAGCCCGGCCGTTTCTCGGGATCTGAAGCGATAAGATTCAATCACACCATCGCGCTGTCGGAGAGCGTCATCTTCTTATTAGAAGTTAGAATTGTTGGTTGGATCGTGCTGTTATTCTTATTCAACAATCAAGATAGGGCATAGGGCATAGGGCAGGGCACCTGCAGACCTACCAGCAGAAGAACATCCGAGGATGTACGAGGACAACATGTATCGTCTCATCGGCTGACGGCCGACGGCGTGGAAGGCAACAAAACAGACAAGATAAGGGAGATTAACTTAGATAAAAAGATGAACGAGATAAGATAACATGCATGTTCCTAGATATGCGCCGGTCTTCCCCGGCATTTAATCCAAGAAACCGTGCGGAATATGAGATAGACCTGAAATATCTGCTCCAGCTGCATGAATAAGACTGTTTTGAGCCCGCCCTGCCATCTCTGAACTAGACATGACTGACTGGCACTTCGACTGCATTGTGCTGGACGGCACAGTCACAACAGCCGCTGACATCGGTCGCTATGACATTGGCATCAAGGATGGGAAGATTGCTCTACTGGCTCCCGCTCATTCTCTCGCAAGCACATCAGCAGCCAGGGTCATTGATGCAGAAGGGGCATATGTCATGGTAATGTTATCCCCTGAGTTCCAGGCGGCTCTCAACTGTAGATAGCCTCTTCTGACATGCTGCAACTAGCCAGGGGGAGTTGATGCTCATGTCCACCTATCTGAACCTCAGCTCTTCGGCAAAGGCAAGTCTGTAGACGATTATGGCAGCGGTTGGTTACTCTTGACTTTTTCTCCGATGCCGAATGCCTTCTAAGATCGTGTGTAGGAACCCGGTCTGCCATTGCCGGGGGCACAACGACCATCATTACTTTCGCACCACAGGATCGCTCAAGCCCGTCCCTGTTGGGTGCGTTAAGGGAAGCCGAGGAGAAAGCATCTGGCAATGCATACTGTGACTACTCCTTTCATCTTATCGTGTCGAATCCCACCCGGCAGGCACTCGACGAGTTTGCCATCCTCCGTGAATGCGGCGTCTCCTCCGTCAAGGTCTACATGACATACGAGGCGCTTCAGTTACGGGATAACCAGATTCTTGATGTCTTGCTGCAGGCACGCGCGGATGGCGTGACTACCATGATCCACGCCGAGAACGGGGACATGTTGACCTGGATGACGGAACAACTTGAAAGTCACATGCTCCTAGCGCCCAAATACCATGTAACTTCCAGACCGCAGATGCTGGAAGGCGAGGCGACGAACAGAGCCATTACACTAAGCCAGCTGATTGAAACGCCGATTCTTATCGTCCACGTTTCCTCCCCATTAGCAGCCGCCACGATCCGCAATGCGCAGACAAAGGGCCTCCCGATATACGCCGAGACCTGTCCGCAGTACCTGTTCCTGACGCGAAAGGACCTCGATCTCCCCGGGTTCGAGGGCGCAAAATGCGTCTGCTCGCCCCCGCCGCGCGACGGGGAAGAGGATCTAGAGGGAATCTGGACGGGACTGCTGAACGGGACGTTCACCATTCTCTCATCCGACCATTGCCCATTCCTATACGACGATGCCGTCGCTGGGAAGAAGTCAGCTATCACGGATGATGCACCCCTGGGCCGCTTTCGATACATCCCCAATGGCTGTCCGGGCGTTGAGACACGCCTCGCGACGGTTCTGAGCGCCGACCGTCTTCCCCCAACAAAGTTCGTCGAGGTAACGAGCACAAACCCTGCCAAGTTATACGGCATTTACCCGCAAAAGGGTGCCCTTATTCCAGGCGTGTCGGATGCCGACCTGACGATCTGGTATCCGACACGCTCTCTGGAGCCGTTTCCCATCACCAACGCCTCCCTGCACCATAGTGCCGACTATACCCCGTTTGAAGGAAGGATGGTAACGCAGTGGCCGCGGTACACGCTGGTTCGGGGTGAGGTCGTCTGGGACCGCGACAATGGAGGCATTGTGGGCAAGAAAGGCTACGGGGAGTTTGTGAAACGCGGACGCAGTGCCTTCTGCCAGGACCAGCCAGCATGGGATGTTGAGCAGTTTTGACGGGCTCTGCGTCTTTTTCAGATATACCCAATCTTGCGAGATGGCAGAGCGATTTTATGCAGGCCGGCACCCTACGGAGCGAAAACTATTGAGTGGCGAATATTCCGGAACAGGTATATGCCCACTGCCATACGTAGTAAGTGGTGCATGGGTATATGTGAATGGGTATATTTTCCCTCCGCCTCCACTGCGGACTCAGAATCCGATAGAAAGAGGGGCAGAGTGGCACCTTCCGAGGCCCGTTCGATCAGACCGTCAGATTCACGTTCGGATTTCGGATCCTGGACTTACAGAGTAAACAGAGTAACCAGAGTAGACATCATGGATGGTTGCAGCAACCGGTAGCCAGGCTAGTCGAGCAAGGTCCATCTAACAATCTGCATTGCTGTCAATTGACCATTGCGTGCTGAATTTCTGGTTTCTGTCAGTGGCCCCTTAATATAATCTGCATGCATGCGGGCCGCTTAGTATACCGTCCACTCTGTGCTCCGTGGTCTACAGCGCTGTATACCCACGGCTTTTTAACCGCCATGTACTCCGTAGGTAGCAGTGCGCATACGAACATATCGCGCCGAGCCATCAGGTGACGGCGAACGGAGAAGTCCACCGGACGCCATTCGTCTCGTCGATCCGTTTCTCATACAAACCAAATAGTAGCAATTTGAATTGATTAAAAAATGGACCTTGAACGGGTGGAGACGTTATCACGTAAGGAATTCGGTATGTCGGCCGGCCGGATGGGCTTCAGTGCACACGGAAGGGGACAAGAGACAGTCGGAAGACTCGCATACGATGACTATACGCCAGGTTTATAATAGCCTCGGCATGCCCTGTGCAGCGTAAACTACAGGGAAATGCGGAACAGACAACCATATGGGGGCCAAGTGCCCTGCTGCAAAGGGGTAGGGCTTATAGTGGTTGTTCCAGGAGTCAGGCAATTCATCGGCGATGCACTATTATACACTATTATATGATGGAGATAAACAAAATAAAGTACGGGCCTTCGAATGTTTGCAATGAACGCTATCTATTTAGGGATGAGGGGACCACAGGAACCAGGAACCAGGAGGCAGCCCAGCGTGCTAATTGCTATTATTGCCATTGTTGCTATTATTACTATCCCTGTAGAATTCCACATATATATAATGCATCTTGAATCTCCCATTTCCCTCTTCTTCCTATTTTCCGGTCTTACACTTCGTAACCACAGTCGTTCTTTATACCAGCCACTCATTCCAGTCACTCCAGTCATTCATTGACCAAAGCCACTCGTTCTGACTCGAACCCTACCCTGACTACATTCATTTGGCCATTCCAATTAGAACTCGTCCACAATGAAGTTCTCTCTGTTTACCACCGCCGCCCTTGCCGGCCTCTCCAGTCTCGTCTCCGGCGTCTTTGCTGCCCCCGCCGTGAACGCCAGGACTGATGTCGTTGCCAGCGGCTCTTCTGTCAGCATTGGAGGCTCCATCTCCCTTGTCGGTCTCGTCAGCGACATCAAGGTGCATGTTACCACCTCTGCTGAGAAGCTCCGTATGTTTCCTTTCTCTTGTTACACTTCATCTACGTGTGCATAGACACGCACGGCACGGTGACTGACCTCTGTTCAACAGAGGCCTTGGATCTGAAGGCTGAAAACGCTACCGCTGTTGCCACCGAGGTGACCACCGACCTGACCAACCTCTTGAACGCCTACGTCGAAAGATTCAAGGTGAACAAGACCATCAGCCTTGTTGGTGTGATCTCGGCCGATCTTGTCAACGACGTCCTTGCCATCTTCCATGCTCTTGTCTCCATTGTCGCTATCCTCTACTCGCCTGTCCTTGGTCGTATGTAGATCCCTAGCCCTGGTTGTTTCTCCTCTTAAAAGGTAATGGAGTGCTGACAGCTGTGCAGTCCTCCACCTTGTCGCTTCCCTGCTCAAGGTTGTTGCCCTCATCGTCTTCCTCCTCGGTGACGTTCTCGCTGCTGTCCTGCCCCTCTTGGCTTACATCCTCATCCCTGCCTTCCACCTCGTCGGGGCCATTGTCATCCTCGTGGCAGATGTTCTGTCTCCCATCGACGGTGTTAGCGACCTCGGTGCTTTGGCTTACTTGGCATCTCAAGTCGCCGCCTAAGCGGACGCATGTCCTAGATATCTCTATCTCATCTTATGCATACCTCTCACACCGAATAGGCTTGTACACGTAAGGAGAATCAGGAAGTAGGAATGGGGAATTTGCAGCTTGAAGGATTTTCCTTTGCTTAATGGGAATTTTCTTTTCTTGTCCTGTATGGTGCAGTATTCAGAGATGAAGGTTTTAATGTATATATATATATATGTGTATATTGCGTGCGCACTGTCAGGTGTACCCCAGCCGAACAGGGGCTGTACCCTGTTAGATTAGTCATAATCATAAATTAACTAGTCATCTAGATAGGTTTAGATATGGAATCTGGAGTTGAATATCAAGTTCAGCCATTATGAGAGTAAACTAGTTCTTGTGCGTGTATCTGGAAGAATGTTGTGTTCGGGACTAGTCCAAAAATAGTAACTACCGAGGCTGGATTACATAACACTACTAAATGTTGGCGCCAAGACCCACTACAGCCCTAGGGCACAGTTGACTGTAACCCTGTACCTCGGCATCCCGTACACATGCGTGTTCCATAGAATAGTACAGCGACCACTGCACTCATCAATGCTAGTTTAAGAAACATGACAAATGAAAGCCCCTGAGAAAGTGTGAGAAAAATGGCTGGGAATATGCAGGCCTCCCTGTCATGTCCTGGCGCGGGGCCATCAACATGATGATGTACTCAAATATTTTTCCCGCACGCTCAACGAAGGCTGACATGCCTTTCCTAGTATATATCACATTGATATTGATCTGTAGGATGCAAACCGGCCTAACAATCGCTAACCGTCTCTCGGAACTGCCCCAAGCAAGATGTCCCTTAAGCAGCTAAGATGATCGACTAATGCAGACAGAATCCTAACCCAACACGACATCCCCGTCGTGGTCGACCTCCCGACAGTCGGCGAGAACCTCCAAGACCAATTCAGCACCGGCTTCAACCTCAGATCCACTGGAGCGTCCTACGGTGGTCGCGCCCCGCACGTCAGGTATCCAACACTGGCAGATTTCATGCCAAATGCTCCACGACTCGATATACAAACAACAGCACAATCCGTCGCAGCATCGACAAACCTATCCCCAGACGCACTCCTCAGAAATATTCACCTTACAATACTACCTGCTAACAAACCAGAACGTTCCAGACGCCGAGATAATCCAGACGATATTCTTCGACGGCGTCACGCCGGCCAACGGCTTCTGGTGCACCATGCCCTTTTCCCGGGGTAGTGTTCACATAGCCTCGAATAAACCCGCAGCGGATCCGATCATCAATCTGAATTTTTTTCTTAGTGAGTTACGATGTGGAAACGGCCGTTGCGCTTTCGAAGTTCATGAGAACATTCTGGGGGACTTCCCCAGCGGTGGAGGTGGCTGTCGAGACTACACCAGGTTACGACACAGTCCCGTTGAATGCAACGGATGGATAGTGGGCCAATTGGCTGCGGCCATCGAGTAAGCTTCACATACAGCCCATTAGAACATGCAACTGAAGATATGAAGCTGACGGAATCAGGCGGAGGGTGTCTGCACCCCCTGGGGACCGCTGCGATGATGGCGCGAGAACTGGGAGGCGTGGTCAATAGTCGGCTTAGGGTCTATGGAACAAGTAATGTCCGTGTTTGTGATGCCAGTGTCGTGCCATTGTAGTTTAGTGGGCATCTGGGTAGTACCGTGTACGCTGTTGCGGAGAAGGCGAGTGACCTGATCAAGGAGGATTTACTGGATAGACCGTAGATGGACAGAACTGACATCCTCTTCTGACTGTTTTACATAGTAACAGCAATGTATACCTACCTCTCCCCACTACATATCGGTCTCAGCCGGATTCATTATAATAACATCACCCGGACACGCCTGCAAGGCACGAGAAAACCTCCTGAGCCGTAACTGCGGAGCATGATCGTTCTCCGTCACATCACGATACGGCTTTCTTGATCGAGTTCTCTGCCCTTCATCATTCCTGCACAGGACAATATTAAATACCCTATACGAGCCATTATACGAAAAGTCACCGAATGCCAGGATATGCAGGGACCGTATTCCATCCGGCCCGAATACCCAATCGGCGAATTGCCAAAATAGCCCTACGCAATCTTCGTAGGATGGCGGCGGTCGAAATGGAGACGTGTCGCGCTGGTTATCCCAGACACGTAGCAGAGGACCGAAGTCGTGACCGGATAGCCGGACGTGCAGAACTTTCAAGCTGGTTTTGTTCTTGAAGGGGGAGACTATATGTTTCTGTTGGGCAAAAGGATCAGCAAGCGTGGTTGTTCTCCTAATGGAAATGAATAACCGCGATTAGCCCTACCAAATTATTTATAGTGCAGCATATCCCGAGAAATTCCAAATCAAGCTGAGACAAGGGGTTCAGCGAACTGTCCTTGTTGATTTCCTTTGGGAGCGAGGTTAACACATGCAGGTCACGATCGCCGAGGAAATTTAAGCCCATCGTTCGCTCCCGATTCCTGTATCTTTGGTGATAGACAAGACTCTTCAGAGTCGACTTGTGGTGGGTAATCGCCTCCCAGATCACGTCAGTCCTTGTTGCATCGTTCGTAGCGATGAAGAGCTCCTCCAGGCCCTCGAAGGCATTGAGAAATGACTCGATTGCGGGAGATCCATCGCCGCCTCCCGGGTTGCGTTTAGGGCTATATTGCACCTGCAGAGACCGGATGTTGATCTCCTTTTTTAACGATAGGATATCTTTCAGAAATGCTTCCCAGTCTTGACAGAAACGTATACTCAGCGACTGCATGGAGCCCCAGTTGAACGCCGTAGCCAATTGCTTTGACACGCGCTCAAATGAATATCCAGCCAAGGAAAGGTGTTTGAGTGTTGGGAACATGTATCCTCCCGCGCAGCGCGTGGTGCCTAAGAGCATCTGTTGAATGGAATCACGGCCATCAGGCCGGATTAGCACCCATTCAAGGAAATCAAGGTGAAGCTGGACCAGTTGATGCGATGAGACTTTGAAACAGTCGCGGAGTGCTGCCATTTCCCTTCTGGAGCGCAATCCCGTCCACGATAGATTCTTAAGTTTGGTGAATGGCTCCAAGTGAAGGCGCTGAGCCGAACACCAGCCATCAGAGACGAGATGGAGGGTTTCAAGGTTCTTTTGTTTGAGAGGGAGGTAGCCCTTCGGTCCCAGAATGGGCTGCGGCACACATAGCCCTGTATTCCAGCTATGGAGGCATCAATCAGTATATGCGCTGTCAGATACTTTCCTTTAGCAGTAACAACTGGACGTACTTAAACGTCTTAAGCTGGCCAGGCTTACACTTCAGCAACACAGACATCACCTCGTTGTTGACTCGGCGAAAATCTAGTTGTGGAGAATGCTCCCAACAGTCAACATCTCCAACGTCATTCTGCATTTCATCCAAGACGGCGTGTAGCACTTCATTCCTATCCTCTTCAACCTCATCGCCTTGATTTAGGTGACGGCATCGTCCAGTCATAGCATTCATGCGAAGTTCCGTTTCAACATGGAACTCTCTTGTACCGAGAAGAAGATTTCCCCTTTGATTCCGGGTTGCACTACGCAGCTTTTCCGTATTAACTGCATCGAAATACTCCTCCTCCAGACGAACGGCTACAGAGTTCCACAGAAGAGGCTTAGCGAAAGCACAGAGACGTTTGGAAAGGAGGCAGACGGTTTTCAGGTCTCTCTTCGGCAACTATTCAAGATTGCGTCCATTTAGCATTTTTGCAGATATTACATAGAACAATAGACGGCATACCTCGAGGACCACGTAGGTGAGGAGTTCCATTGGTAGATCATCCAGGGAATGCTTCACCATCTTGGATGCGGGTTGTCTGAGTCTATGTCGCGCGACCTACCTGTATGATAGTGTAGATGGAGTTTTATACTTATACCAGACAGGATCAGGCAGTGCAAGAGGGAGCTGCCTTTGGACAATCACCACTTTGCCTGTGGAAAATGCACGTTTCCGGACACATTATGAGTACGCAGGACCACTGCAGTATCAAAGAAACATGCTTCATCTAATGTAGACTTAGCACTTGAAAGGATCCTTGGCAATACTCCCATTCTGCTCTACGTATGCTTCAAAGAAATGCCTCTAACCCACCATTTTTGATTAGCTCAAGATTCCCCTTTTTAATGCTGCTTGCGGTCAGTGGCGTCTCCGAATCTGCATGTTCCTTGTAGTTGACGCCTCAAATACTTCCTATGATCCCCAATGGGACATTCACCAGAGCAAAACAAGCTTTCTGTTGCAATTGTTTGGTTAGACAAAGAAGTGCAAGCATATGCGGCAAACCCTCCAGTGCAGAACAGGATGAATGATGATATTGCCCGAATTCACAACCACAACCGTATAAATAGCCTGGTACCTTTCATTGAAGATTACACCTCTGGACCACCAGTGATCTCAACCCACGCGACCCATCATTGCTACGGTGACTTCACATGCATGTCCTATGTCACTGTCAGCAGGTATGGTTGAGTGCCATCTTCATTGGGAACTTCAAACCAGCCAACGCGATGTGTCTATCTTATTATAATGCTGGAGTAGGCAAAGCAGGGTTCACAAACTTTGAGTTCTTATGATGTTATTGCATTTTGGGCAAGTGGTCACTATATAACCACATATCCGCCTCATTGTTAGCCATGACATTGGAGATTGGAATGCTCATACTACTTCGGAGTGGTAAATTCAGAAGACCTAGTTCCTGATCGATATGTGCTTTTGTACCCCACTGAGCTTGCATGACTGGCTGGGGTTGCTGTTGCTATTATGAGTCTGACGTTTGAACATTAACTATCTACTGTAACCCGGCAGTGGATGCATACACATGCCAAAGAAGTAATATAATCCACAGTTGACTTTCACCCGCTACCTTGCTGACTGATCGGTAAGCTTGCTCCTCGATGTTCCGAGAGAAATTCTCTCATTCGATATCCAAATATTCCAGTATTCTCTGCGACTGCCTTGACCACCTCTTCAGAGATTGGCAGACTTGCCCCTCGATGTTGATAGAGAACTTCCATAACCACATATCCCCAAGGTCCAGTATTCTCCGCCGCTGCCTTGACCACCTCTTCAGAGATTGGTGGGCACATTCCTTGGTGTTGAAAAAGAAATCTTACGATTTCATGTCCATGTGGTCCAATGTTCCCCGCCGCTGCCTTGACCACTTTTTCAGAAACAGGCAGGCTTGTTCCTCGACGTTGAAACAGGGCCTTGATAATTTCATATCCGCAAGGTCCAGCATTTCCTGCCGCTACCCTGACCACCTCTTCAGATATCGGTAGGCACATTATTTGATGTTGAAGAACAAGCTTTATGATTTTATATCCGTTGGATCCAGTGTTCCGTGCTACTGCCTTGATCACTTCTTCAGAGATTGGTAGGCTTCCACCTCGGTGTCGAAAGAGAAGTTTCATGATCGTATATGCGTCAAGTCCAGTATACCCTGCTGCACATGTGACCAATCCTTCAGTAATTGGTATTTTTGCTCCGCTTCGATGAAGTAAACAGTCTATCGCTTGAGTTTTGGAGCCTCCTAGTTCCAATATTCCTTTGAAAATATCTTTCATAATAAGTGCCATATGGGATAAGCGTGCTTTTCTCTCCTGTGGCTTTTCTTGGTATTCTGGTACTCTAATATTGAGTTCCATTGGATCTTGGGGTCCATCCATGTTTCCTGCATTATCCAGGAAGATATCCCAGGAAAGAAGAATGTTATAGCTGGGACCTTCCTTTGAGTGCACCAAGCTATCGCTCTCCCTGCTTTGTGGAAGCGATACTGTTGTCATGACTACTATAAAATGGTTTCCGCATATTCTAATAATATTCGGATATGATCGGATATGAGGCGCCTTGCAGCAGACAGATAAGATCACCTTCCTGAATTGATACTGCCGAAGGTTGTAGTGTCCATTCGCTTCCCCATATAGATTGATAGTTCCGTGACTGAACGTTATCAGTATAGAGAACCTTGATGCATTGTTGGTCATATTCAGCAGTATCCTCTTTAACAGAGTCAATCCGACCTAAAATCCATCCCTTACCCCTAATAATTGTCGCTCCCCTGCCAGGCCAAGTCTCCACAGAACATGTCTCGAGAAAATATATATAATAGTCTGCTTGTAGACTTCACTCCATGGGAGGTTAAAGTTTGCTTTCAGAGCAGGTGTACTAGGGTTATCACACTTAGCCCTAGTAAAGCATACACTTTGTCATGCTTATTGGTAGCCTGGTGAGAATGATACATGTCAACCAGCTGACCTATAGAAAGAGTTCCATGTAACTCGGCATCATATTCTGGAAGAAATATTGCCCCACTCATGAGACGAATGACTGGACGAATGAGCCTCAGTAAAGGAGGAGGAGGTTCCAATCTGCTAAGGCCCTCACAAAATGTGTGTCCGTTTATCTGGACAGAGCCGGACATAACAGAAATACAGCGTGCGACACCAACTTCTTGAAGCACCTGTTTTGGCTAATGAGTGAAAGCAATGGAAACTGCGAGCCATTTTCTTACCCAGATACGGCGAAACCAAGCTTGCTATAGCAAGGCCAAGCATGCAGTATAATTTATTTTTAAATCTTGGGCCCTTGTGGGTCTGCCTTTTCGAGTCTTGTCTTCTGCAAGGTGACGAATGCTTTCAAGTGCTCCATCACTGTCTTCCATGGCTTCTCCAAGCCAGACAATGACGCAACTAGCAGCATATATTGTTCTTATAAGTGGAATCTGCTTATTCTTCTCGCCCTGGTCGTCTTGGTTAATACATATTGCATCAACCCATAATATTCTATCAAGTTGATAGTCTTGAAGGTACGACAGCCACGGCATGAAGGTTCTTTGTAACGGAGAAAGCACAGCCGTTTACTATGATTGATTCAGATTTAACATCACTTCCCCAGATGTAGGACAGAGCTTCGTAAAGGTGCTTGCCACTGCCTTTCCTTGAGAGAGCGTAGTTGAAGAGCTTGCACTTGATTGGAGCATCCTTGTTCTCATCTGGCAGCAGGCGGATCATTCGTGTCGAATTCGACTCCGGCGAAAGCATTGGATAAGTGAATGAGGACATGGTTATATAAATGGTGTATGTTGGAAGATAGCTGTTGGTACACAGTACATATGATTCCACCAGTCCATTTCTTGATGCTTCAGAAGCGCAGTCCTTCACAGGTATTAAATAAAAAGCAGCTGTGAGTTATGACCATGGTCGATTATCAAAAATGCGGGGCAATGGATGGCCAAGTCACTTACAGCGGATTGTAGCAGCCCAATTGCATCCGCCATACTCGGGTATGGTAGAGTCCGCGGCAGAAGGGTACTTAAAGGTGCCCATGGGGCTCGTACAAGCTATTTGGGGATGTCCTCACGGAGTTTTAGGTGATATTATCACTGAGTGGTAGGCAAAATAAAGAATACTAGTAGGCGGAAAAGGACCATCATCGGAAATTCTAGTTATTGAAATTGGGCCACTATAATCCACTATAGTCACATGCCTATATTTTCTTTCATAACTTGTGTACAATCTGAACAGTAGGTCTATCGTTTAGTGCACAAATCTATATATGACAATTTTGTCCAAGTGTACAACATCCGCAAGATGTCATAATTTTGATTGGCTCAAATAAAATAGAAGGCAGGGTTTTGAAGCAATATACCTAAAACACTGCCGTGAACGAAAATATCCAAGTCAAGCCCCTGTACAGCCAGAGCCCACTCACCAGGGAGAAGCATCCGTTTAGAGTTCCGGGAAAGGGTGAGGGTTAGCAAGGATAATAGGAGTATCCCAGCGGGCGAAAGGACCGATAAGGTGGTCAAAGGCAGGCGAGTGAGAGACGCGAGGAGAAAGATCCTCGAGATCCCAGAGGTAACCCAGTGTCTTCAGGACGGAGGTGGCACTGTAATAGGCAGCTTCACCGGTAGCGGGATCGATACCCTCATTCTCAATGTAACCAGGGGGGCTATAGGGCGAGATAAGCCAAGTAGGCAGACGGCCACCGAGACGATCATACTGAAGTGTGTACTCCTTGCCATCCGGCGCCTTCTCGGTGTAGGTAAGGTTATCCGGACGAACGGCGAGCGGGGGAGCGACATGGTCGAAGAAACCACCGGTCTCGTCGAAGGTGAGCAGGAGGAGAGTCTTATCCCACTGGGGACTGGAGCGGAGGGCGTCGTAGATCTGCTTGACGAGGACCTGGCCGTACGAGACGTTACCAGATGGATGCATGGAGTTGGTGTTCAAGCCGCAGCAGGAAGGGTTGATGTAGGAGAGCTGAGGCAGGACACCGAGGTAGGCGTCCTGGTAGAAGTTCTCGAGGGGGACGACGTTCTTCTTGGCGTTCTTCTGGGTCCAGTCGAAGAAAAGGGCGTCAGACAGGAAGGCACCGTTCGTGCCGTCGTAGTTGCGCCAGGAGATGCCCTTGTCGCTGGCGACTTCAAAGATGCTAGTAACATTGATCGTGCCGTTGTCGAAGTCGTCGTCGTTACTGCCGTGGCCTGCGGCTGTGCCAGAGACTGCGCAGAGACGGTTTGGGTTGGTGGGCTGTATTACCATTAGTGATGCTTGTATACGGGGTAACTGGGGATGTATAGACATAAACCTACACCCGGGACACAAGAGTGCCAGTAGTTGAAGGTGGTGAACTCGTCGACCAGGTTGACGAGAGTCGGGATCTCATCCTCGGAGTAGTATCCGATGACCTCGCGGGCAGACGTCTCCGGGTCAGACTTGGGATACCTGGCGATCTGGCGGTTAACGAAGCCGGAGAGGTTGGGCTTGAGAGTGCCATTGGCAATGGCTTCCTGGTCCGGGTGGAAGGTGCCGTAGAACTCGAAGTTGTTACCGGTGACCGAGTGGTCAGGGTCGTGCAGGACGGAGTCAAAGTCCTTGTAGAAGCTGGAGTACTTAGTACCGTCAGGTTTGGTCACATCGGCAGGGTTGGTGAAGGGCCCCTTGTTGACGACGTTGTCGAGACCGGGACGGTGGACACCACCGAGGATGTTGTCGTAGGCACGGTTCTCCAGAAGGATCCAGACGACATTCTCAATATTGTTCTTCAGGTTGGCAACAGACTCGGGGGAGCCGGATTTGTAGCCAAAGGGAGGTTGGAAGCCGGGCAGGGCAGCAGCAAGGCTGGAGCCGGACAGACCGAGAAGAGTCACCAAAGTGTTGGCCTTCATGGTGAGGACTCGTGGACAGGAATCTGAAGTGAAGATCTGTGCTTGTCGGGTCTGTTTCTTCTCACGGTCTTCGAGAAGAATCGGGGTATTTATCCCTGCTGCATCGCGCAGTCGCTGGCAGCGCGCCGATGCATCGCGTATAGCCACCAGGGCAAATGAATCGCAGCTTGTCCGGCCACATGCGCGCAGAAAGCTATCCTACAGGTGGCTTCAGAATAGATTAAAACCAACAGAGCTCCATTGATAGTACGAGCACCGTAGCATCGTGCAGCCAAGCTGGACGCGAGCGATATGCCCTTGCCCCATCGCCGTGATGCCTCAGGGTTAACCGAATCCACAACCGCGCTCAATGCACGCACGTGGGGAGAAGCAGGAAATAGAATTAAAGGCTAAAGCTTAGCGTTAGGAACCGGCTTATATTAATCATCAAAAGGACCCGAGACAGCGTGCCTTGAAGCCTCCCGAGATTGCCGAGTCGCTGCATTCCCGTTCGAGAGATTCCATTGCTCGTATTCAGAGGCATTCATGCTGGTTGTAGCCTGTTCCATTGGTCTTCTCGGAGCATTCTCATCTTATTCTAAAGATCGGATAAGAATCGCAACCAATTAATCGACAGTTATAACTTATTACCGTCCCCATTCCCGTCTCCGTAATGACACCCACACGCAGCTGCAACCTCGTCCAATGCAAAGCTGGGATGATGCACATGCACCTGAACAGTGTGAACAAACACGTCTATGCTCCCAGAGTGGCATGTTTGCAATTACTAATCCTAAGGTCTGACCCTCGGATAAGCCGATGGCCCTTACTTCGTGGCCTGTGTGGATGCGGAAATATCCCGAGTCTGCTCTGAAGATTTGAGAACACCTTTTTGAACGAGCCCGAGCTTTAATGCTGGATGCCCCATATATACCACAACGTTTTTGGGTGGATGCCCTCCAATATGCCACAGATCTTACAAATCGGCTCCCTACATCTACTGTCTTATACAATTCCCAAATTCCTAGGGGGGTGAACACCAACAAGGATATACACCCCAGCCCCTACCATGCTCCGCTGGCAGCGTGGACCATCTGCTTGCCGGAGCCCCAATTGCCTGGAAAAGCCGCAAGCAAACATCCGTTGCGCTCAGCTCCAATGAAGCTGAATATATGGCCCTAAGTGAAGCCAGCCGAGATGCCCTTTGGCTCTGGAACCTCATTAACGAGCTTAATGTGCTCCCAACTGAATGCCCACTAATTACTCGCCATATTGAGAATCAAGGTGCTCACGCCATGGCTGAAGCCGAGCTCACCACCAAAAGATCCAAACACATCGATATACGCTACCATTACGTTCGGGAGAAGGTTCAAGACGGTATTGTTAGACTTCAGGCTTGCCCTACCAAAGAACAAGCAGCAGACGGCCTGACCAAACCTCTCCGAACTGAACAATTTGACCATTTCCTGGAGCTCACCGGCATCCGCTAAACTGCGTATATCCCTCCATTTTGGATACATTTTCTATTCTGATTTGCAGCTTCTGATTGGCCAAAGCAGAATCTCTCATTTTCTGCTTAATTTTGCATTTATTCACTTATTTGAAGGCCCCAATAGAGGCCGATTTTTGTATTTAGATTCTTTAGATTAGTCCTTAGGCCAGCTCGTGCGTGGGGTGTTGGATCACGTGGGATTCTGCCGCATGGGTCCGCCCTCGCTGACCTTTTCCACCACGTAGGCCTATCTAGTGCGAAGTCTTGACCAGTTTCCTCGCCCTCGCCTAGTTCCACGTCCACCACTGGAGCCCCCGTCACATCTTCAGGCGCTGGGTCCCAAAACCAACGAACTAGTTCCTGTGCTCGTCGGATACTGGCCTGATGGTGAGTCACAAGATGCAGTGGAAGATGGGCCGGGTCGATCTGCTCCTCCGGCGATTGTGCGCAGAGGGGCACTGATCCTGATAGAGCTAGCTCCCGGTTAGCGGGGAGCAAAATCGACTGGAGTTGGATGCCGTGCCCATCGCATGCTTGGATTTTTGTATGGAATTGTTGAATCAACGCAGCAAGGTGAACGAATATGACTGCGCTCTGGTGTGTGCGATGGCGGTGATGGGCCGATCAGCGGAGAATCGTGGCTGGCACTCCCCCGATTCATACACCCCGCTGCTCTCCAAGGTGATCAAGGTGGCGCGGTTCATGGTGGTGTACAAGGCGTTGACGTTGGATGACGATGCCATGGCGTTATTGGAGGCACGCATGCGGCCACTGTCCCAGGAAGAGGAGGAAGATGATGATGAAGGATATGAGGAGCCCGATCGGGTTGGAGGCAGTGCGATGGAGGTCGACGGATATATCTACAGTGGCATGGAGGATGAGGGATATGGGAGTGATGAGAGTCCATTGTTCACATCATCATCCCCGCGACATCGCCGTTGCATTCGAATGATCCCCAGCCCATCTTACCGCGGGTCAGTGCGTCATCCTGGCAGATGGAAAAAGGCTGCTCATGCCAGGATTGGCTGCAGTTGTTCATGGACGCATTCATGGTGCATGGGACGCACAGCCCGATGCAATGGCTGCTGGATCTGCGCATGTACGGGTTGAAGATCCATTACAGCAACACCATGCCCGGGCAGATTGGGTGGATGGGCGTGGACACGCTGCTATATCAGCAGCTCCAGTTCAGCATGGGCGATTTCCGCGGGTTCATCCATGGACTGGTGCATTCGACGCGGCTGCAGCAGCGGTTCATTCAGACGCACCAGGGCCAGTGGAACTGGGATACGATCGACCAGTATCTGCGCGCGGTGGCCCAGTTCCAGGAGAAGCTTGGCGTCTTGGTGCATGTCACGGCAGGGCAACTGGCGCGGGCGCCCGAGCTGTTGAGTATTCGGCATTGGAACACAGAGAATGTGCATCGGAATGTGTTCATCGAGGATGGCATGGTGGCATTGGTGACGCGGTACCACAAGGGCTTTTATGCCAGCAACGACGTGAAAGTGATCCACTGATATCTGCCGCGGGAGGTGGGAGAGCTGCTGGTCAGTATCAGTGGTTACGCATCTGGACGAGGAGCTAGCTTCCCTGGGTGGTATTGGAGATTAAAATCAAATTCAGCAAGGATCCCTGCCCATCACATCTGCTGTTCATTGAGCTGTCGTGCCTTGTTAAAATAGCAGAGGTTCTTGTGGTCAGTAAGTGTCTGGAACTTTGGGACCATCTTCAGCTCTGCTCGCCACTCTTGAAGTGCCCTAATGATTGCTAATAGTTCCTTATCATGAATTTCATAATTTGCTTCGGCTGGGGAGAGCTTCTGGGAGAGGTAGGCACAGGGTTTTAGAAAGCCGTCCTCCTGTCTTTGTGAGAGCACGGCGCCGGTGGCCCATCCTGATGAGTCTGTTTCTACCACGGTCTCACGGTCTTCCTCAAAATTTGCCAGAAGTTGGGGCAGTAATGAAGAGCTCCTTTAGGTCTGTGAACGCTTGTTGACAGGATTGGTTCCATTGAAATGTTGCATTCTTAGTGAGTGCTACCAATGGGGCTGCAATATCGGCAAACTTAGGTATAAAGGTTTGGTAGAAGTTAGCAAATCCAATAAAGCTGCGGACATCTCTTACTGTCTTGGATACTTCCCATGCCTGGATAGCTTCTACCTTCTTTGGGTCAACGCAGAGCCCTTTCCCAGCTTGGAGAATAAACCCAAGATACTTCACAGTGTCCTGTTCAAACTCTGACTTTGTAATATCACACTGGAGGCCAGCATCCAGGAGTTTCTGAAGGACCAATTTAACCTTCTGGTGATGATCACTGAGTGTCCCGCTTGAGTAAATGATAATGTCGTTCACGTAGGCTGAAACAAAGTCATCAAGGTATTCTTGTAGGACTTGATTAATATAGCGTTGGAATGTTGCTGGGGCACCAGTCAGGCCAAAGGGGGTGACTAGCCATTCAAAAAGGCCATAACGGGTCCAGAAGGCTGTCTTCCATTCTTCACCAGGACTAACTTGAATCTTATGGAATGCGGCAATGATGTCTAGTTTGGTGAGCCATCGGGCTTTAGACATGTTCCGTAGGGTCTCCTTGATTAGGGGTAGGGGGTAGCGGTCTTTGATTGTGATATCATTCAATGCACGGTAATCCACACAGAAACGAATTCCTCCCCCTGGCTTCCGTACTACTAGTACTGGGGCTGCAGCAGGGGACCGGCTCACACAGATAAAGTTCTTGCCTAGGAGGTCTGTCAACATCTTCCGCAACACTAGTAGTTCCTCCTGATTCATGCTGTATAAGGGCCCATATGGTGGTACTGCCTCATTCCCGGCTGCGTCCTTCTTCATCGGTATAGAGTGGTCAACTCCGGGACGGTGTTTTGGCAGCGTATCGGCCAGTTTCTGGCTAAATACCTTGAGCCATGGCCGATACTGCTTAGGGAGTTTTATCTTTGGGTCGATGGGCTTCTTCTTCTGGAGTGCTTTATCAATATCTGCCATGGTGACTTTACCAATTTGAAGATGTCTTGGTGCTGGGGTTCCTTCAATTATGGCTGAGAACCTTTTAACGCTCAGTCTGGCCCCAGGATCGTTTTACATCGCGTATACCGCGAATAGTACACTATGGATGAACTTGTGAAGTTCCTCCCGAAGGCACAGTGGCGGGCAACATGAGACGACGTCTCAAATATTGGTATTGCTTTCGAGTTCACGCCTGTACGAATAGAAACATGTGTATTGTATTGGCCTGGTCATCGGTTTGATATTTCTTCTTCGCTTTACCAGGTACCGAAGATATCCAAATTGGGTATACCCAATATACAGCAGTCATTGTATTTAGCCAGCCGCCAAGACTCAATTTCATTAAGTAGCCAAGTTTGTAAACCCGTCTGTTTTCACATCAACTTGCTCCAGGTCTCGAAGGATACCCTCTATGTATTCACCCGCCCCGCTGAGGTGCAAAATACGAGCAATTGCGCAGTGGACACCGAGAAGCCGAGGAGACGGTGGATTGATGTACGGTTGGAATCAAGAGTCAAGGTGCGAGTGACGGGGAACAGTGAATCACGTAGGAATGGACTCCACTCCGTCGAATCAATCCTGTATTGGCAGGGTTCGCCAGTCGGCTCAAAATAAATCTGGAATTTACCAAACAGACGGTAATAGTCAAGCGTCAAGGCTAGTGCATTCAGAGGGCTATCGATCCCGGAGTGCTCGATGAGATGAATGATGCCAGGGTCAAACATATCCAAGATTTTCAATGCAATCTTCCTCGAGTCGCTCTAGTAATACATTTAATACTGTCAAACAGACTCCGGGTTGTACTATACATACCAGCTCTGTATCACCCGCTGTTACTGCCATGAGAGAATAAGGCAAAATATGAGCCACTTCCAAAAATTGAAATCGGTCGCTTGATTCACTCTGAAGCAGCTTTCCATTATCATCTTTACAGCCTTCCCTGTCACGCTCAAAGCGCCTTGCTGCTTCACGTCTATCAAACTTTCGAGCCTGCGCTGCCATAAGTATGCGCCTTAGGTCACGTGGACTACCGTGACCTAACACCTCTGATGTGGAGCAGGGGTGCGGCGTCTGGATACCAGATACTAAAAGGATACTGTAGGATTTATAGGGATCGTGGTGAACGCTCTATATCGATATACTGCTGTCTCTAGTACATCTTGAAGCTCTAAACGATGCGCTTCCTTCGCTTCCTTTTCTTTTTACAACTCCAGGATATACGTATGTTGGTCCTTCCTCCGGAACATACATACTCCGTATCCGGGACCGGATTATCAGATAATCCACCTGTCCGAAATAGTATATCCTCATCAACCTCCAATCGTTCAGGAGGAGAAGCTGGTCTTCAGTGACCGCGTTGATCTGCTGGCGAATTGACGGAGTATTTGCCATGCTGGATACTGGGCCTGGGGGCGCTCCAGGCGTCTTATCTGGGGAGAAGAGGGCTCTTCGTTTGTGAGTGTTGCGAAAGAGGGGGGGGGGGGTGGTAGGTTCCGAAGGAGGATCCGACTTTTCGCCCAAGGAAGCGATTCCTGGGCAGGGGACGACCGCAGGGTAGTAACTAGCTTTTTATAATATATATGCTTTTGGGGGGTCAAAATATATCATACTTTTAGGCCATGGCCAGATGGTGCGCAGCCCGCTTACCGATTACGTTAATAAGAACCCCCAAGATTTAGTCAACAACCTGACAGAGTGGTTATTCATTTAATCCCCTCATTCAAGCAACTGTTATTTTGCTGCCTAATCACCACTGGTTGGCTTAGGCAGACAAAATGAGCTTTTTGAAAGGCATTCCCTCATCTGACAACGACCAAGAAGGCTGGTGTGAGAGAAGTTGGAGAGTTCTCAGAAAAGCTTTGTGCCGCTATCTTTCCAACGAGGTAGTCTCCTAACCCTTCGAAATATCAAAACCACTCATCTTTATAAGAAGGAAAAATTGAAAGCACTGTGAGCAGCCCCCATTCATCACGTGAATCAGAAACTCAAGAACTTACGCTGTACTTGTTGCTGACTTAGTCTGACATAATGCTAGTATCCTTGAGAGAGCATCGCAACGTCGAATTGACTACTCAACGCCAATCGTACCCCCTTCTTTAAACTCAGTAACGTCGGTTCCCTTCATATTCGTCGTCCAAGGTCCATTATAGTTGTCGAATTTAGTTATGACTGGCGCTCAGCTAGATCTTATCTACTCTGCACCTCACTTCTCGGCACCGGGTCCAGAAATCGTCCGCGAAAAGCTGAAAGAGAAGGAAAATATCATCTACCAAGATGGGGTCCTAATTGTGAAAGTCACCTCCCAAATTGTCGTTAAGTTCGGCCCTCACGTCACGGTCTATGAAGCCACGAACATGATCTATGTCGCACAGAAAACAACAATTCCGATGCCCAAGGTGTTTGCATGCTACACATACGGTCCTATTGACAGAGACATCGAAGATTACGGGAGCCTTTTTGACACATACATATTCATGAGCCTTGTTGATGGCCAGACGCTTGATTCTTCATGGGACTCATACAGTGAATCTACGAAAAAAGCTATTGCGCTTCAACTGAAATCATACATGGAAGAGATTCGCAATATTGGCAATGGCTCCTATATCGGTTCCGTCGATCAGGGCCCTGTCACTGACCAAATACTTTCCAACTATCATAATAAAGGTCGGAGGTCAAGGTTTCGATATCTACTTTCTGTCTGACATTTGCGACAGGTCCTTTTATATCAGAAGAAGAATTTAACAAGGCAATCATTGACGCCTATGAAGCGAATTTTCCTAAACGCCATATTAGAACCCTATTAGATGGGATGCTCTTCCAGAAAAAGCACTGCATTGTGTTTACCCACGGCAACTTCAGACCTCAGAATGTAATGGTGAAGGACGGAAAGGTCACCGGCATCATTGATTGGGAGTTGAGCGGGTGGTATCCCGAATATTGGGAGTTTGTGAAGTCTTTATACGTCTGGAGATGGCAGAATGATTGGTATGACTACTTGGAAAAGATTCTACGGCCATATTATGCCGAGTATGCATTCCATACATTCTTGGCTCAGGAGCTATGGTAATGATGATACAACTTATCACAGCACAAATATGGTCTCAATCTCTGATCCCCACTTATCCAGTCGCCGCGTTCCACCAGTGAACATCACTTAGATCAGCAAAAATTCGCCAGATTTTCAGGCCAGTTCACCATTTGCTTCAGCCAGAACATCATCAACCCAGTTGGAGCATTTTCTTGCCGGTGGATTAGGGTGTGCTTCGGTCAGAGTCCTAGGGTCATGCGGTGGCGGATGCTTTGCCGCGATATTTTCGAAAAGGTCGAGTTTCGCCTTAGGGATTTGGAATTGAAGGGTCGAGTCTTTAGGATCTGCTCTCTCCGAATCGGTATCCTGGCCTTTTCTCGTAGGTCATACCCATTCCAACGTCACCCTTAACATGGCAAAACCTCCCGGCCTTTTGATTGGGGTTTTGTGCAGGTACCAATGCGATACCTTCGTGGTCGGGACCACGAGCCTGTTCAAAGCGGACTCGGTAGACGTTGTATGTAGTAGGGTCGGTGGACATGATGAAGGATTTCAGGGAAAATTTCACAGATTGAATTTTGATATATCAGAATGGTATCTCACTAGTCTTGATGAGCAGCAGAACCCAAGTAGCATTCCTGCCCAATTTATAGCCATGTCGGGCGATTTTTGGTTACTAAGTTCGACTAGACTGCAATCTGGACAAGTCGTCCTAGAAGCGCCAGGGTGAGACAGTTGTCTGGAGACTTGGGACACGGCGCTTGCCTACGTTCTGTAAACACCAATTGACCTCATTTGAGATCGTACAGGCAAGACATTTCGAACATGGTCGGCGATATGCGCCATAAAAGCAGGGCGTCAGAAAGAGCATATGGACGCTAACAGGACGTTCGTTTAGCGTCAGTACGTCCTGGGCACCTGATTATGATTCCAAATCTCTCCAGTACCAGATTAATCGGCTAGAGAAGTACTACGTCTGCATTAATGAAGATACTGTTGTTTCGCAAACGCCATGGATCTGGGAGATTCCCCTTGACCCCAATCCCTTGACTGTTCGTGGCTGCATTGACTGGTGGACAGGAAATCAGAACATGAATCTTACTCGCTCCAGATGGAAACTTAGCAAACATCAGCCAGCTTGAAGACCAGTCAGACAAAACAAAGGTTGTATGAGTTTGTAATGGCCATAGTACGGATGCAAGCCAGGCAGTGCAAGAAAACCAGTTATGCGAGCTTCAGCATCTCGTTGGAAATTTCCAACGAGAGGCGCTTGGCATTTTGCTTAGTCAGCCTATCGTCTCCTAACGTAATCTATCACCGAGTGGCCTCCGAATTCCACGAATTCTCCCCCTTACTAGCATACAGCATGTTTTTACCACAATCATACCATGGCAGATGACTCGAAAGAAAGCCGTATTTAGCTGGCACTAGATGCCTACAAAAAAGGCTTTTTAAAACACAAAAAGCAGCAGCTTTAGCATTTGGTGTCCCCCCAAGAACCCTTCAGTGATGAATAAATGAAACAGCTTCACAATCTCAAAAGACTGCCAATTGCCAGAAATTATCAGATACTGAAGAATCTACTCTTTCATCATGGATTTTGGATATAGATAAATGTGGCCTACCATTACAACTATCTTCTACTTGCTATTTAGCCCAGCTTTTACTTTCAGCTCATCTACCTTCTCAACCAGCCATTATTGGAGAAAATTGGGTCAACCGCTATATCCAACGCGCATCTACACATCTTCCCTACACGGGGAAGACGTGGGGGAAGACATGGAGACGTGCTTGGACGGGTATAACCGCGTTAGTGGTGCAACATACGTTCTATAATTAACCTGAACAGGCTACTCACGCAAGCCACACGGGACGGGAGCCCATCAGACGACGATGATATTGTAACGATTCACGGAATGGTCCGATACCACTATGTTCGCTTCAGGCCAGGAAGTGTTTCTGCAGCTCCCAGGAACCTGGTGATAATTCCATTGGCTGATTACTTGCAGAACTGTCCACTGTCTTAGATATCCATCGCGGATATCATTCGAGGGTATCATGCGCTTGCGCCCGGCTTGCATATACTAAACCAGTAAGCTGTGAAGCCCATATCAATTGAGTTTCTGGGCCGTAGCTAGTCTTCGGAGCTCCGTACGGAGTAGTTGGTAATGCCTACTGACTGTATGCAGAAGAATCCTACCTTCGCTGCAACGTAACTGACGCCCGCACAGCGCAGACAGAAATACATCGAGGCCACATTTCGCTACGGAGTAGTTATTATTACAAATCGGTTGATCCTCCAAGCTGATCCTGTGTCAATTTTTAATCATGAAACAACAAATATAAATGCCGTGTCCATCCCCGTCTCTCTCCAGCAGCCGTTGAGCCGATTCCAGCGGGTTTGGTCAGTCGCATCGGACGAACAGCTGATATTGCTTCATTTGGACCGTAATTCGGACCGGACGACACTATGTTCTTCCAGCCTCATCTTGCACTTGCTGTCCTGGGACTCTCGTCCTCGGTCCTTGCGCTTCCGTTTCGTCGCGGTAGGACCTTTCCATCACCTATTTTGCTGCTGTGACTGTCTTTCGCTTCCGCCGAAACTCTTCACTGATACGTCTACTGGCGTGGAACAGACGTCTCGGCGGATCTATTGGCCAACCTGAACCTCTTCGAGCAGTACTCGGCTGCCGCGTACTGCGCTTCGAATGACGGGGCTGGTTCCGGTGTAGAGATCGCCTGCTCAACGGGGAATTGCCCTTTAGTCCAGAATGCTGATGCTACATCATACTACTCGTTTGATGAGTGAGCGCGTCCTAGCCCTGTGTCCGGGAAATCCTAATCAAAACATGAGTGTGACGTTAACGCATCGACCAGTATTGGTAAAGGCGACGTCGCCGGCCTCCTCGCTGTCGATAACACGAACCACTTGATTGTCTTGTCCTTCCGCGGCTCGCGCAGCATTGAGAACTGGATTACGAACCTCGACTTCGTGGCCAAGGATGCCTCCTCATTGTGCAGCGGCTGTAAGGCCCACCGGGGTTTCTTGGAGTCCTGGGAGTCTGTGTCCGACACGCTCTCGTCCAAGTTGTCTGAGGCTGTTTCCGCCAACCCGGGCCATAGGATTGTCATTACCGGCCACAGTCTGGGCGCTGCTCTGGCTACCCTCGCAGCCGTGGACTTGCGGAATGCCGGGAACGAAATTGACCTGGTATGGTTCCTTGTTTTCCACTCGCGATACCTGGAAAACTAACACTGGATGATAGTATACATATGGATCCCCTCGAGTCGGGAACAAAGCATTTGCAGAGTTCCTCACTTCGCAGTCTGGCGGCGCCATATACAGGGTTACTCACACAGATGATCCTGTTCCCAAGCTGCCTCCGAAGAATCTCGGATTCAGCCAGCCAAGCCCCGAGTACTGGATTACTTCCCCTACCAACGAGTCTGTGACGGCGTCCGACATTACTGTTATCGAGGGGATTGACTCGACTGCCGGCAATGATGGTACGCCGACAGGATTGGATGTTGATGCTCATACTTTCTATTTCAACCACGTTAGCGCATGCAAGTAGACCTCCTACCCGGATGAATATAGTAGCACGTTATTCAGGAATGTGGATTGTATATAAGATCTCATCAAGATCCATGGTTCGGCCCAGCATGGTTTCAAATGAACGGAATGGGATATTCTCCACAGATAAGCCCCGTTCCACGGCTTCACTTGATAAATTCTGATAAGACGAATAATTTCCTCCTTCAAGGTAAGAATCTTTTCCCTCTTTCTTCCCTCCCCAACAACTTTCAATATGAGCAAATCCGACACTCGCAACCGCGTCTGGGAATCCCTCCGCAAGGTCGCCCTCCCCGACTCTCGCTACCACTACGACTTCAGCAGCTTTATCGCCGACTTCCAAGGCTCCGAACAAGCCATCTCCCGCCTAACCGCGCTCCCCATCTACCAGGACAGCGCAATCCTCTTCATAACCCCAGACAACTGCCTTGAGGACCTCCGCCTCCAGTCCCTACGTGATGGCAAGACAATCCTCATGACGACATACGGCATCCGCCGCGGCTTCTGGGTCCTCGATCCCAACCACATCCCCGTCGAAGACTACCGGTACGCCGCCACATTAGACGGTATGGAAAAGGTTGCTCAACCGGTGACATTGGCGGATATCCGCAGCCGGGGATGGAGGATCCCGCTGATGGTCACGGGCACCGGGGCCGTTAATCCGCGCGGGGTGCGGTTCGGGAAGGGCCATGGGTTTTTCGATCTGGAGTGGGCGATGCTTTGGACTGTTGGGGCCGTGGAGCAGGGGACTGTGGTTGTGGGCGTTGTGCATGATTGTCAGGTTCTGGAGGAAGAGTTGCAGCCCGAGGAGTTTGATACAGTTTGTGATGTGGTGGTGACGCCGTCGAGGGTGGTGGAGGTTGTTGGCGGTGGTGCGAATAAGCCCACGGCGGGGATTATTTGGCCGCTTTTGCAGCCGGATATGTTGGGGGGAATTCCGCCGTTGAGGGAGTTGAAGGAGATTGCTGTTAGTGAGTAGAACCGGGTATGTTGTAGGTTGATTTGTAGAATGTACTGAACAGGGACATCTGAACACATGCTTCACCATCGACTTGGTGCTTTTTGCTCTATTGCCTGTGCCACCTGAGAAGCTGCACTCACAGCGACAACCATGGACCCTGCCCCAGTCGAACTATTCTCCTTTGCAGCCGATGCAGCGATGTTTCAGCAGCTATATCTGGATATGTGGCTGTAGCAGGTGCAGATTTGAAGCTGAAAGGGCCGAGATGGCATGTATGGATAGAGACCCTTAATACAGGAAGTTGCCAGTTCACTTCTCAGGCTTCTACTACCAAAATCTTCAGCGTCTCCAAAAGACTAAAAGGTGGAATCCTAAATATCGGTTGCTGCCATGCTGGAAGTGTCGTGGTTTGAGTCCAGCATAGTCGGCTAAATCTCTTGCATTCTCAGCCTAATGCATAATATCATGATACCCGGGCTATTAAGCAATGTCTCCAGCCTGGCTCGCCAGATAATCTGTAGTCATATCCAAATAAGACCGTGCTCGCGGTGTAACAGCTTCAATCCCAACCAACTTGGCCCCATCATCCCAAAGCCTCAGGGACACCATTTCATTCCGGAGCGGATCACGCTCGAATTCCTTCACCTCGTCGCCTTGGAATGCCAAAGACTTCTGCAACGCCCTTGATAAGGAATCATAGTACGCGTGGTCCACCGCTGTGAGATATCTTACCCGGTATCATAATATCAGAATTGGCATCATTGCCAGCACGTCAGGGGGCTGTCTACAATACCTTTTCGTCGCGACATGGCTCTTAACTAGCCGACAACCCCTCTCACTGAATCCCAGTGATCGCAGGTATGCCGCTCCTATTGTCTCGTGCCCTACACGGCCGACGTTTTCAGTGCTTCCGTTGAGGTTCATACAGACCTCTTTCTTGGACTCTAACGGGATGGTTTGTCCGATATCGTGGAATAGAGCTGCAAGTACCAGTTCCTCATGGGCACATTCATTTTGAGTAGCCATATACGCTGGAGTCCCAGTGGGGAACCGGGTGGGAAATTTGATATACTTACCGGCCTTCCGGGTTGACTAGCTGCTTGGAGCGAATGTTCGAGTTGGCTGATGGATTCTTCGATGTAGTCCCCCTGTCCATAAGATTCGAGAGCATCGAGCAAGGCCTCCGCCTTCGCGGCTGGGGAGAGGTTTGTCCATGGTAGTGAGGGTCAAAGCTGCAGTGAGGATGGAGATGTTGAAGAGGGGCGGGGTTTCTCTTTTTTCTAGACATGAATTCATCCCTTACGCCGCAGAAACCGCTTTGGAATCCACCGTCAACATCGGAGAACCATACACATAGCGCTCGCGGCCTTCCTCGTACAATCCGCCCTCCCTCCGCATATGCGTTTTGGCCACAATTCTGCCGATCAGCATAGTACTGGTCATGAAGATTGCCCTCTGCAGCGCAGTTGTAAGTCGCGTAGATGGCGCGTCGATCTTTTGAGCTGGTGTTAGGCCCACTCCGGTGTGCCCGGTATGATCCGAAGACAAGGCTATCTCCTTATACATGGTTCAGTGTTTGAGAAACTAACTGTCAATTCATCGCCCCTACCTGGCTGAAGATGACATGGTTTCCAAACCTGGCTTTCAACCCATGCCGGCTCGATGCAGCGATCCATGCTTAGTGGGACATGTACGCGGTGACTACCGTCTACGACCTCCAGCCCTCCATTTTCAGGACTCATCTGGTCGACAGCCGCGAGGATGGTGAGATGCTTGATTTCCTTGACGTGTGCGTAGGCGTTTGCGTCGATATGGGGGTCGAATCCACCTGTTTCATAAATTAGCAATGGGTGAAGCCTTTCCTTGTGTTGCTTAGAGGTAGTCACGCACCGCTCCCAGCTAGCTTATAGTTCACCTTCTCCTTGAACAGAACCATTTCTTCGCCGGCGAGTTGCTTCAAGATACTCGGGGCGCTCACCGCGCAGGAAACTGTCGAATCCCGGTGGGAATTGGCGAAGTTTTCGGTTCGGCATAGCACTCGCCTGCCTTGTGCATTGACTTCGTTGGTTGTTATTCCTACAGTCAGGGGATTGGTTTTCTTTTCTCTTTTTTTCTTTTCTTTTTTTTTTTTTTTTATTGGGTCTGCGTTTACGGTTGTTGGCGGCGTTGTTTCTTGGTATATGATTCCTGATATGTCGAGGGAGTTGGAGACCGAAGATGCTAGGTTTATGGCTTACTTGGAGGACCATGGGTATGATGTTAATATGTATGGGGAGGCTGTTGTGGTCCATCCACGGTTAAGCCATGACGTCCGTACGTAGACTTTGATCCAAAATGCTGTTTATCATGCCATCCACTCACAAGCACATAGTCTTTTGGGAACTGTCAGTTTAAAACACGCTCAGATAGTGCCCACTTCGGACGTGGGCCGGCTCAAGAGCTGCAAGACCATCGTGAGGCCCCGGCCTCGGGAGGAGCCAGTGATCAAGTAGGATGCCATAGCTGTGTCTTTATGCCTTTCTGCTGCTGCTGTTGCCGCTGCTGCGATTGTTCCAGTGTCGTGGATGCATTCTGCAACTTTACATAGCTACAGCAGACTGCTCGGGCCCAGCATCGAGAAACGAAAGACACGGATGATTGTGCCGACCATTGCGGGCTCTGTGTTAGCAAGACACGGCATAGAAAACGCTCTTGATTTCTGATGTTCTTCCCGTTGAGATTGGACTAAACGTTGGAGAATACTACTTCGAGATGCTCTGAAGTATTTACCCACCCGGAAAGGCCTTCCTGTTTGAAGCGCGACAGATAACGGGAATCCTCTCGGGAATGCGAAGCCCAGCGATAAACCGGATTCTCCCCGCGCGTTTCGTCATGGCGGGCCTTCATAAACAGGACCAGGGTCAATCGATCGATGAACAAGACAGACTTCCATCATTCAAGCATCTACCAACATGTCCGGCCTCTCCGTCGAGCTCACCACCCCCAACGGGCACCGCTACACGCAGCCCACGGGCCTCTTCATCAACAACGAATTTGTGCCTTCAAGCGGGGACACGATCACCTCGATTGACCCGGCGTATGTGAATTTTGCTGGTATTCCCCTTCTGTCTGATCCAGCGACTGACGGGTAGACCCTACAGCACCGACACTCCCATTGCCACTGTTCATGCAGCCGGCGCCGACGATGTCAACCATGCGGTCCAAGCAGCCAAGGCTGCGCTCGTGCATCCCTCGTGGAAGCTGCTCGCTGCCACTGAGCGTGGCCAGATGCTGGCCAAATTGGCCGATTTAATCGAGAAGAATAAAGAGCTTTTTGCTACCATTGACGCGTGGGACAACGGTATGTTCGTCAATGTCAAGCATGCGTGCCTTCATGTTCATGCGTGAACCAGGAAAACCATACCAAACCGCGTTGAATGAAGACTTGCCCGAGGCCATTGGCACAATCCGGTACTACAGTGGCTGGGCGGATAAGACGTTCGGCCAGACTATCAGCACGACTCCGGCCAAGTTTGCCTACACAATCCGTCAACCGATCGGGGTCGTTGGCCAGATCATCCCGTGGAACTACCCTCTTTCCATGGCGTGCTGGAAGTTGGGTCCCGCGCTGGCCTGCGGGAACACAGTGGTGCTCAAGCAAGCAGAGCAGACTCCGTTGAGTGTGCTTGTGCTGGCAACGCTGATCAAGGAGGCCGGCTTTCCTCCAGGGGTTGTGAATATTATCAACGGCTACGGCCGCGAGGCTGGCGCAGCTCTGGTATCGCATCCTCTGGTTGATAAAGTTGCCTTTACCGGATCCACTGAAACAGGAAAGGCGATCATGAAACAGGCTGCTGGGACCCTGAAAAACATCACCCTCGAGACTGGCGGCAAGTCACCACTGGTGGTCTTCCCGGATGCAGACCTCAATCAAGCCGTCAAGTGGTCACACTTTGGCATCATGGGGAATCAGGGTCAGATTTGCACTGCCACGTCGCGAATATTTGTCCACCGGGATGTCTATGAAAAGTTCCTTTCCATGTTCAAAGAAGCCGTCCAGACAACCTCCAAAATTGGCAGCCAGTGGGACGAGTCAACCTTCCAAGGGCCGCAGGTGACCCGGTCGCAGTACGAGCGCGTCCTCTCATACATTGATCTCGCAAAGAAAGAAGGCGCAAAGATTCTCATCGGCGGCACCGCTCATACACCAGCCGATGCCAAGATCAAGAATGGGTATTTCATCGAGCCTACCGTGCTGATTGATGTGGACGATTCGATGCGTGTTGTCCGCGAGGAGATCTTCGGTCCTGTCGTGGTCATCTCGCCCTTCTCAACCGAGGAAGAAGCTGTCCAGCGAAGCAACGATACTATCTACGGTCTTGGGGCTGCTGTGTTTACTCGTGATATTGAACGGGCACATCGCGTGGCGGCGGAAATCGAATCCGGCATGGTCTGGATTAACAGCAGCCAGGACTGCGATCCCCGGGTTCCATTCGGTGGTGTCAAACAGAGCGGCATTGGACGGGAGTTGGGTGAAGCTGGTCTGGAGGCGTATAGTCAGGTCAAAGCGGTTCATGTCAACATGGGGACGAAGCTGTGATGGTTACGAGGGTTATGAAATGAGAATGAGGGAGAACGCACGTATCTAGTTTTCTTTTCTCTAATGTGAAAAGAATGCCGGCCTTTGATGATAGCCTGCACGTCCCTCGATAATAGTTAGCTTCTATATACCATGTCTTTCTCCGATGCAAAATGCCCTGTGAACGGGATATGGCAAGACATACTCATTTTCCGGATAGATATGTTACCCAGTACTTGATTACTCGTGAACTTTCAACTATATTTCTATAGAAATGTCCGAGAGGGGTATCAAAGACGCTGGAATCTGCCCTGCGAGACGGACAACTACTAGATGCAAGACCGGATGCCCTAACATACGAAACGCCGCAGCAATAACGCCTGGATAACCACCATCATCACTAAATTAATTAACTGATATATCTCACTCACTATCTGATAAGATGATCTCAATCGACCCCGAAAATCAATATCCAAATAGACCCGCTGTCCGAATCAGGAAGGAGAACCCGAAGCCCGGTGAATTCCTGTCTTCAAGCATCAAACCAGATAGCTTAATATTTCTAATATCTAATAGCTTCGGCATTTATTTGGTGATAGAAATGGCTTTCGGCCGGGAACGCATCTGAAGGGGAGTGAATTATGGGGTGTGGGCTTATGTTTCTCGTCAAGTCGACTGTAGGTCTCTACACACGGGCATACGTGAATGTTTATTCTACCGCGGATTCCTTTATAGCTCATGCTCTATATAATCCATTGCAATAGGACGGTAAGTACATGCGACCACAGGGTGTGGAAAACAGGGCTTCCCGTCCGCTCAGCCGTACTTAAGCCACACGCCGGCCGGTTAGTAGTTGGGTGGGTGACCACCAGCGAATCCCGGCTGTTGCATGTTTCTCCTTTTTTTTTTTTTACTACATTTGCTTGCTTGCACTTTTGAATATTTCATATTGCAAGATTTTCCTTCCCCTCTTGCTCCGCTGAAACTTTCTACTTTTGGAGGCATGGTGGGCAGTCGAATTACCAAACGCGTGAGGCCCGCCTGGTTCTGGATATGTTAACAGCGCACTATGGGAATAAATAATACATACAATCAATCACTAGACAGGAATATAACATTTATTATATGTTGTGCTGTTGTATTACTAACTACCTAGTGATGATGATTGATTGATTGCATTATTTTTAAATGTCTGGAAGAGAAAAAAAAGTAAATGGGGCCAGCCGGGATCGAACCGGCGATCTTCCGATAATCTGAAGGGGGATGGATGATCCTTCAGTCGAACGCGATCCCAACTTCGCCATAGCCCCAAATTTGATTCTATTCAAACCTGCTAGACCAAGGAAGGAACTAACTAGGTATATACCACGTGACCTCTAACACGCACTCAATGCTGATTCATACACACTAACCCAATATGGAAAGGAGCCGGCCACATGACACGAGCTCTCCGTGCGGGCCATCCGGCCTTGCTGGGTAGCCTGTTAGTTTGCTTTGCCTTTAGCACCGGTGATCATAAAAAATATACATATCCAGTGGAACGATGGATCTTATACAATGATGAGTTGGCCGGTTGTGAGTGCGGTTTGGAGTGTCTCATGGGCCTTGGATTATCTCTCCTCACTTCGATGCAGCCGCGCCGTGCCTGGACTACTTACCACAGGGCTAACACTCTTCTTCAACTCAGTGGAATCCACCTGCATCATAGGAAGTCTGGACAACTGGATTCGACGTTTTGGCAGCTCTTTGGTGCTGATCGCTGGGTGAGCTTGATGATTAGGCTACAATATTCCATACCTGATAATCTATGCGATTTGTACATTCCTCCTTGGGCCCCGGAGTCCTTTGTTATCTCCCATTATCGCCACATGGCTGTCTTGACAGGTCGTGTAATTGATTGTTTACAATCCATCAATGGACAGCCATCTCCATCGTCGATTGCCGCCATCGTTAACCAGGTTGATGAACTGAATTCCCATCTTCCGCCGGGTTACTTGGACCTGACACAAATACGATACTGTAATGACTTGAAGGAGAAACAAGTCCGGATTTACCGCTTATTGCATGTCCATCAACTTCAAATATATCTCTATCTCCCACATTTTCTGCAGAATCATGGTGGAGATGCGCTAGAGCACAGCCGATTAGTGTGTGTTGCCAGTGCGCGGGTTCTGTTGGAGGGCTTCTCGGAGATGTATAATGCTGATCCTGCAGGGGCAAGCATTGATAATAGCATTAGTGATTGTGTTTATGCACTTACTTTGCCAAGGACGGTCGAAGGATGTCGAGAATACGTCTTCCTACAATGTCAGTATGCATGACCAACATTTGATACGCAGAACGCTTATTGCGCTCAAGGGATGCTCTGAAGGCAGTCCCACTTCGCCCTGTGGTCAATGCTTCTCTGCATTGGATACACTTGTATCTAGCAGTGAATCCTTGGAAAAGGATACGACCCAGAAGGTACTCTTGCCGTACTTTGGTGTCGTACTTATCAATTACAAGAATGATGCTGTCGAGGACAGCAATAGTCAAGAACCGGCAATACTCAGTTCCTCAAGGCAGGTAGAACCACACGGTGAGGATATTTTTACAATAGCCGACTCATACGATGCGTCTGCTGGTTTGGATATTCCGTTTGAGCATATCTCGCTAGCCTACTACGGACCGTGGGCCCCGGGTAGCCCCATGTCATCTTTGTTGCTAGCTGAATTCGAATCTGGAATATCCTATGACTGGATTTCAGATTCATGTATGGAGGTTGGTATACACAACGGTATTCGACGCCTACTTAAGAATGGGTTAAGGACATGTTTTGACGCTCCTACTCCATCTCATACGTTGGGAGCTATCGAGTGAAGTCACAGTCTTCCATTTTGAAGTGTTAGGTGAGGCTATAAAGGGTTTTCAGAGCTGGCTTTCCTAGGGATATGTAAGATATAAGGGGGAAGGAAGGGGGAGGGGTGTATGCTTGGCCTAGAAAAGAGACATATAATTGCCTACTTATATGCTAAAGGTCAAACATAACCCCCAAGTCAAACAAGCATAATCAATCCATCCCCAGAATCTAGCTACCATAATCTCTGTCTCTTGTCATACTCCTCTCTGCTTGATTATAACTGTCAATATTAGAGTGACAGTGTACACCCCTATTCCATCTCCCTCCTTCCAGACAACTGTATGAATAGCTAGCTAGGTAGACAAGACACTCTAGGCCCAACAACAGATCCTTTCTCTCACTCAGTTTTATAATCAACTGTAACAACCCTAACATCTGGCACCTGATAATTCTCCACTGTAGCACCCTGCTGAATGTTCAAGTTGTTTTTGTGAAGGGCTAAAGCAAGATTTGATTCAATCTAACGATGCCAGATGCTATCTACCAAAAGCTTCAAAGAGAGGAAGAGCTCGTGCTGCTCGACAACTCGTGTAGATATGTTAGTACACGTGAGGTTCTGCCGTCCTAGACCGCCCTCGCTACCTATCTCACGGCACAGGCAGGCCTACCTAGTAATACGACCACACATGCGCCTATCCATTAGGTTATGAGCCCGTTTTAGCTCTACGATATTGAGCTTAAAAAGCCTTTCAGATAGGCTAAATTGTGACCTCTCATTGGTCAAACCAGAAATCGAGCGCTTCTAAGCGACTCTGAACACCAGGACCGCCAACAATCGGCCCCTGAACCCCAGGATCCTTCGATCGATCCCATCCAAAATGGTGGTGCCTCGAACGCCCCCTACCACCGCTAGACGTCACCGTCGTCAGCCAGAATCCACAGATCCTTCATCAGATATAGGCTCCTCCGCTTCCTCAGTAATCTCTGAAGAAATGGAGACCCCAACTGCCCCTAGAGCTCAAAGCTCTACTACAGCCAACACCATGGCCTCCACACCAAACATCACAGCTCTGTTCCAGCAGATGCAGGAACAGATGCAGGAACAGATTCAGGAACAGATGCAGAAGCAGATGGATCAATTTATGACTCGTTTTAACGCCCTTGAACGCCGTCAATCCCAATCCTCCACTCCTACAGTCCAGGATAACGCTACTCCCTACAATCATATTCAAAATAATACGGCTATTCCAGCCTCAAATCCAGTACAAAAAGATCCTTTTGATCACGTACAAGCTCAAGATATACCTCCAGCAGGATACTCAGCTTATGATGCTGAAGTATGGCATTGCAAAGCCACTGTCATGAGAGCCCGAATGCTTCATGCTATGACTGCACAAGCTGTTGACAAATTGGGCAACACATATGACCTATCAGCCCATGGTTTATGGGACCGAACTGCTACCTTTTTCGGACGTTCTACTGGTGAGGAACGAATGCTTCTCATAAAAGAGCTCAAGGAGCTCTATATAAAAGACAATGACTACCTATCCTACCAATCTGCGTTTACTAGGATAGTAGATCGCCTTCATGCTATAAAAGAAGCTTCATTTGACAACCTTATTCATGACCTATTTTTTATAGGCCTCCGCGAATGGAATAAAGCATTCATTAAGAGCAAACTTGATGAAGTATACTCAACTGGACAAGGCCCTGTCATCAATCTGGACCTACCTACCATTCAAGCTCAACTCTCTATCCGTATGGGCACCCAAGCCCGTGAATCCCGTCCCCAACACGGAGGACGACAAGAGAATCCACCCGGACGAAGCTATTCTAAACAAGCATCTAACCCCACTGCTAGCTCTTCCGCCTCAAGTTCCAACACTAAACATAAACCTCATGACCAGGACTCACGCAAGCCAAAGACCCGTTGTGATTGGTGTGGTCATTTCCACCAAATGCCCTGCCTCTACAAGAACCCTGAGAAAGCCTCTGAGCATTGGCGCCGAGCCAATAAAAATACTATTGAAGCTATTCGTGCTTTACACACTGCTAAAGAATCTTCCACTGCTTCATTCTCTGAAGCAGAAGCCAATGAACTGGTGCCATGGACTTCTTCAGCTGCAAAAACAGCCATTGCTAAATCAGCCCAATCTCTCCAAGCTTCATGGTATCTTGATAGCTGTGCTTCATTCCATGTTACACCCCATCGAGCTTTCTTCACATCCTATAAAACATTGAGAAAGGAGGACCTTACTCCAGCGGATTATATTGAAGATGCTCAAGGGAAAATTTCCAAGCCTCATGGTATTGGCACCATCGTCATTGATATTGGAACCGGATCCTTGATTCTTAGGGATGTACGACATGTTCCATCCTTCAATTCCAACTTAATCTCCATGGGAATGCTTCTCAAACAAGGTTTTCGTATCAAATTCCCTTCCAGCTCTCAAGTAGCACAAATCACAACCTCTTCTGGTGCAGAATTCGAAGCCATTTTGAATACCAACAATGTATTCATCCTATCAGATTGCATTTCTCCCGACGAGAGCTCCTATGCCCTTGTCACTACCCGGTCTGGCAAAGAGGCCAACCGACCAGGGGACCCTCCCAGAAAGAAACCTACAACATCCCCAAAGACTAAGAGCTCCAAAACAGCTCTACCAATTATGACATGGCATCGCCGTCTATGCCATTTAAACCAGCAGGATCTTTTACGCCTTGCCGCAGATCCTATATCAGACATTGAAATCAAAGGTTCCAAAGAACTACCACTTTGTGAAGCCTGCATCCAGGGCAAGCAAACTCGCCAATACAGCAAAACACCAAGATCCCGTATGACTGCACCACTAGCCCGAGTCCACATAGACCTTGCTGGTGGCGGCCGAACACTAGATATAGAGAAGCTAGATATGCCTCTACCTTCACGTACAGGAGCCAAATATGTGATGCTTATTACTGATGATGCTACACGTTACCGTTGGATCCACTACCTAACTGAAAGATCTGCTGCAATTGATGCATTTCGGGGTTGGCTACAACAGATGAAGAATCACCATTTCCCTGCCCCAGCCTATATTGTCTCTGACAATGAATTCTGCTCAGCCGAATGGCAGAAAACTTATCGTCAGGAAGGTATTGAATGGCAACCAAGCTCTCCATATTCCCCCTGGCAAAATGGTGTCAGCGAGCGCGGCATACGCATACTCTTTGACCGTGCCCGGACATTAATGCTTGACGCTCCCCATATACCACAGCGATTTTGGGTTGATGCTTTAAAATATGCATCAGATATAACAAACCGCCTCCCAACATCCACCATCCTATTCAATTCACCTATCCCTGGGGGGTCAATACCAACACCAAAATCAGCCCAAGCCCATATAAATCGCCTCTGGCTGCCTGGACCAACTCACCAACTAGTATTAATGAATACCGACGTTGGGGCTGCCCTGTCTGGGTTCATCGACATGGCTCAGATAAGCCTATAAACAAGTTCGATTCCCATTCTAAATGCTGCTTCATGATCGGCCAAATCAGTAGCCAACAATACAGAGTGTGGGACCCTAAAACAGATGCCATTTTTTCAACCAATGACGCTATATTTGACGAAAAATATGAGGATCCCACAACTACGCCTCCACCAGCTACTGTTCCCGAAGATCCAAGTACTCCTAATAAAGAAGATACAAACCAACCTGTTGAAGATGAAGACCAGGAAATATGGCTTCGACCTGCCAAAGGCATGTCCCTAGCCTATCTCACCACTTCAACTACTCCTTCATCTGAAGATGACACGCCCATTTCATACAAGCAGGCTATATCCCATCCTGATGCCACTAAGTGGCAAGCAGCCATGCAAAAAGAAGTTAACCAACTCAAAGATAAAGGCTGCTGGCAACTTATCCGCCGCTCTGACCTACCACCAGGGACCAAGGTCATCCCTGGCCGGTGGGTATACAAAAAGAAAGAAATCCCAGGAACCCCTATTACAAAAGACTACCAAGCTAAAGCTCGCTGGGTGATTCGTGGAAATCTACTTGACAAGGACTTCATGGAATCATACGCCCCAGTGGTAGATGAAAATACCACTAGAACCCTTACGGCACTGGCCACTCTACTTGGCTGGCATACTCGAAAGGCAGATGCCATCCTTGCTTTCCTAAATGGAAAAATGCCCACAGATAAACGTGTCTTTATGACCCAAGTTCAGGGATTCAAAGAAGGCTCTGGAGACCTGGTTTGTGAACTCCGCCAGTCCCTCTATGGACTGATCCCATCTGCCCGTATCTGGTATGATACGCTAAATGCTTTCTTACGACAAATTGGCTTTAAAAGCTCCGAATACGACTCTGGTCTCTGGATCCATACCACCCGGACCCAACTCTATGTGACTACCCATGTGGATGACTTCAAAGTCTATGCTAAGCATGAAAATGATGCCACTTGGTTTATGGAGTCTCTTTCTGCCAAATTTGATATAAAGGAAGTTGGAAACACCACTAAATACCTTGGCATGGCCACCTCCCAATCCAAGACCACATATACTCTCTCCCAGGCCAATTATGCTGAAGACGTTGTTGCTTCTTTTGGCCAAGCACAAGCACACCCTGTTGGGATTCCCATGGATCCTAGTCTAATAATTGATGATGACCCAGACCCTACAGTGAACATCAAAGAATATCAACGTGGTGTAGGCTGCCTTACTTGGCTAGCCACCAAAACCCGGCCTGATCTTAGCCGGACAGTTGGCGTACTATCCCAATATCACGCCAAACCTACCCAAAAGGCATGGCGTGCCCTTATACACGCTATACGCTACCTTAAAGGCTCCATTAACCGACAAATTACCTACCATAAGGCCACGGAGCCCATTACATCTGACCTCCTCATGCCCAAATGTTATACTGATTCTGATTGGGGTGGTCAACTGACAGGCAATCGCCGGTCAGTATCTGGATATATCTTTCTGCTTGCCGGGGCCCCAATTGCCTGGAAAAGCCGCAAGCAAACATCCGTTGCACTTAGCTCCAACGAAGCTGAGTATATGGCTCTAAGTGAAGCCAGCCGAGATGCCCTTTGGCTCCGGAACCTCATCAACGAGCTCAACGTGCTCTCTACTGAATGCCCGCCAATTACTCTCCATATCGATAATCAAGGTGCACACGCCATGGCTGAAGCTGAGCTCACCACCAAGAGATCCAAACACATCGATACACGCTACCATTACGTTCGGGAGAAGGTCCAAGATGGTATTGTTAAACTCCAGGCCTGCCCTACCAAAGAACAAGCAGCAGACGGCCTGACTAAACCTCTCCGAACTGAACAATTTGATCATTTTCTACAACTCGCTGGCATAAGCTAAGCCGCGTATATTTCCCCCATTTTGGATACATTTTCTATTTTGATATACGGCATTTGATTGGATAAAGCAGAACCTTCATTCCTCTGTTTATTTTTGCATATATTCACTCATTTGAAGGCCCGAATAGAGGCCGATTTCTGTATTTAGATTGATTCCATAGTTTGTAGGCTGCTCGTGCGTGGGGGGTGTTAGTACACGTGAGGTTCTGCCGTCCTAGACCGCCCTCGCTACCTATCTCACGGCACAGGCAGGCCTACCTAGTAATACGACCACACATGCGCCTATCCATTAAGATAGACTGCTGGGCACGTGGTTGCACGTGATCCAGGACGGGCTCTGGCCCGTTACAGTTTTTAGCTGGCTCATCACAAGAATCAGCTTTAAATTGAAAATAGTAATTAGAAAGGATACTAGGAGCTTCCGATCCATACATTCTATGAGATCTATCGAGAGGAGCTCCCACTTTTTTTCAACTTTCTCTTCTTTTCTATTCCGATGGCTTCTGCTGACAGGGCTTTTCGTGACTATGAGTTAGCTCAGGCGATCCTCGACACGGTAGAATCTATAGAGTGCGGGCCTGAAGAAAAGGCAATCACAACTATTGAATTCCAGCTGGAGGTCTTGGATGTTCCAGTCTTTCGCCCTTACGACGAACAGGTTATTTCAAGAACCCATAGATCATCTGGGGTAAAAAAAGATGGGAAACATGCAACAGCCGGGATTCGCTGGTGGTCACCCACCCAACTACTAACCGGCCGGCGTGTGGCTTAAGTACGGCTGAGCGGACGGGAAGCCCTGTTTTCCACACCCTGTGGTCGCATGTACTTACCGTCCTATTGCAATGGATTATATAGAGCATGAGCTATAAAGGAATCCGCGGTAGAATAAATATTCACGTATTCCGATCCGTGGAAGATGGCTTGCCCGACGACGGCGGACGCGGTCTTTGGGCCCCAAGTCAGCGACGCCTGTCGCAGCCTTGACTTTACTCTCTATTTCGAGGATATCTTCTTCACGGGCCTTCCAGCTGCAATCCTGACATTGCTTTCCTCGGTACAGTTGTGGCTGCTGCGAAAGCAACCTCTCCAAGTCCAGCGGTCTCTGCTTCTAGAGTGCAAATTGGTTATTTGAGTGCTCCATCATGCTCCCAGCGTGTCATTGACGTTGATGAGTACGTTAACAGGGTGCTCTTGGAGGTCCTTTGGCATGCCAACTTGCATTTACACTCATCCGACAGCTACGTTCCCCAGCAGTCTATACCAATGTCTCTCTGCCAGCAGACGTGGTCGAGTTGTTCACAATCCCCAGCGCTATCATGCTCTCTTATTTCAACCACTGTCGATCTGTCCGACCATCAACACTGCTCGTGCTGTATCTGTCCATTCGCTGTTTGTCAGGAGCGGCTCGTACCAGAACATTATGGCTCATTCCCGGTCCCAGCAACGCCGCCATTCCTTTTACCGTGGGAGTTGTTTGTACCCTGCTGTCGCTATTTCTGGAGTCGATAGAAAAGAACAACAGCCTGATGGCAAGTGCAGAGAAGCCCAAACACCAGAGTCCTACAGTGGCATTTGGAAGCGGGCAAGTTTCTTGTGGCTCGCTGGAACATTCCGAAAGGGTTATGCGAAAGTATTGTCTGTTCATGACCTTCCGGAGCTGGTTCCAAAGCTCAACAGCCAAAGCGTGGCACGAGAGCTGCAAGATAGCTGGAGGCAAGTTAGTAAGTAATGTTCGGGTTGATGAACCAACTAAAGGACCTGTAGCTGATGAGAGCCTGAAGGTGACAAGTCAGCGAAACACGCTCTCCTTTGGACCTGTTTCAAGGCGTATTCTGCTCCATTCCTGTCCGGTGTTGTGCCCCGTCTTCTCGTGTCCGGGTTCATTTTCTGTCAGCCGTTCCTTATCAACGCAACAGTGTCTTGGATTGGAAATACCGAGTCTCCAATGTCTTCTGGAAAGGCGCTTATTGGGGCTTATGCTTTGGTCTATATGGGACTGGCTGTATGTACAGGAATTACACTTGCTTTTTTCATCTTAAATTCGCTGATGCCTTTTTGATCTTTTTCGTTCATTTCCCGCTCTTATTGCCGTTACTTTTGATATATATTGACCGCTGATATATCGTCTCTGCGATTAGGTATCCATTGCTCTTTACGGCTACTATACATCCCGCGCAACAATTCGTCTTCGATCTCTTTGATTCACAAACAGACGGTCAATGCCGGAATAGTGGACCTTGGGGATACTACAGCAATCACCTTAATGGGCACAGACGTTGAGCGTATCGCAACCGGATTCCGGGAGGTCCACGAGTTGTGGGGATGTCCAATTGACATAGGAATTGCTATTTTCTTGCTGGCAAGACAGGTAGGAATGGCATGTCTCATTCCAAGTGTTATTGCAATTAGTATGCTCCCCCCAGTACTGTGAAAACCAGAATGTGACGGCTGACTTCAATAGTCTTCATCATGGCTATGTTCAAGTTGTCTTCTGCCAGCAATAAGTTTCAGCGACAATGAATTGAAAAGCTGGAGGAAAGATTGCGATTGACTTCTTATTCGCTGGAGCATATCAAGATGCTGGGGTTGATGGAAAGACTTTTTTCAATCATTCAGCAATTACGACAAGTCGAAATCGCTACATCGGCAGTCTTGCGCCAGCTGCTCATAGGTGTGATTGCGCTGTGTAAGTTTCTCATTCATAATGCTCTCAGCATCACCGATCTAATTGTATATCATCTCTATAAACAGCCAATTCCCCCGCTGGCATCGCTCCGATGGCGACTTTCGTGGTATATGCTATCATTGCTCTAGCCCGGCATGACAATACAATACTCGCTGCACAAGCATTTACCTCCCTTTCATTGATATCCTTAGTGACAACACCGATGTTGACCTTCATTCAATCCATCCCGTCCGCCATTCAATGTCTAGGATGCTTGGATAGGATACAAGAATATGCTAGTGTGCCTTGTCTCTATGAGGATGATGAAGGCCAGGAGAGAGAAATTAACAAGGAATACGATAGCGAGATTAGTCTTCGGGCCCTTCCAAAATCAGCGAGCACGAGAAAGAGTCTGATCAGATTCTCCGGCTACAGCGTCGGATGGAAAGATGATGGATCACCCTGGCAATCAGTGGAGGGCAGAAGCAGCGCATTGTGGATGAGATTTGTACTATGAATCAAGGTTCTCTAGAAGCTGACAGCTCATCAGGCGTTAGCTCTGGCTCTCTACGCCAGATGCAAAGTTATTTTGCTGGATGACGTCTTTAGCGGTGTTGATGCCACAACTACAGAGCTTATTGCAAGCAATTTGATGGGTTGAAATGGTCTCTTTCATTAGCTCCAGTCCACGGTGGTGCTTGCTACACACTCTGGCAAGTGATTTCATGAAAATGTTCCTGGAAAGCTTCACTGATAGTTCACAGGTTTTCTCCTCAGATACACAGACGTCATCTTTGTGATTGACAATGGGCGCATCATTGACACTGGAAGCTTGCAAAGGCTTCAATCAAGGAACGTCTATATCCAAAGCCTACAAGCCACGGGATCATCTACTCCACAAGAAAATCGTGACGAGACACTTCAAATTGCTCAGAATTCACATGAGAAGGTACTAGACCTCCATTCAAAGGATGATGAACTACTACATGATCAATCATCAACCGATCATACCCGCCAGAACGGCGATTTCTCCGTTTACACCTATTACATGTCGGCTGCAGGGCGTATGCCAGCTGTTCTTGTCTTTGTTATGATTCTATGCTGGTCTTTCTGTCGTGAATTTTCCAGTAAGTCATAATGTTTCCACTGTTGTAGAAATACATTTCTGATAGGGTTTGCAGTATCCAGATTTAGCCGGGATATGGACCTCATTGACATGGGCCTTCCACTAGAAGGCTTGAACTTTCTAGCTTGTGAGTATTGCAAGACCGATTGATCTAATGTGACGATCTAATGTAGACACAGCTGGCGCCACGTGCATCGTCAAATTGGTGATTCTAGCCGTCTTTGCAAAGTACTTGGGTATTACTATCCCATTTGTGGCCGTTTTCATCTACATGATCCAAAGGTTCTACCTGCGCACGTCGCGCCAGCTATGACATCTGGACATTGAGGCAAAAGCACCACTTTACACTCACTTCCTGGAACTTGTTGGCGGTGCCACTACCATCCGCGCTTTTCGATGGCATGGGCCAAAGAAGTTCATGCCACTGTTGAACCTTTTCACAGCGTCCAGTATACATGCTCTACTGCATCCAGCAATGTCTGGGGTTTGTTTTGGACTCACTTGTTGCGGTAATCGCTGTTGCTTTGGTGGCAACGGTGGTCTTCTTACATCGCAAGTTTAATCCTGGCGATGTGGGCGTAGCCTTGACTATGGTCATGACCTTCAACACCAGTCTCATGCAACTCATAAAATTCTGGACAATGATGGAAACGTTCATAGGTGCTATTGCTCGCGTCAAAAGCTTTGTGGCCAACACTGAGCCGGAAGACTCTGCCGCTTCCCACCAAGCAATACCTGCGTTATGGCCGATGAAAGGATCTATTCAGATCTCAGACCTCACCGCTGCCTACTCGTAAGTTATCTCCAGATACAAGATTAAATGAAGTTTTGTCCTAATCCTTCCATGCAGAGTGAATTCTTCACCTGTTTTGAAAGGCATCTCAATGAATGTGAAACCGGGAGAAAAGATTGCAATTTGTGCTCATCTGGCAGTGGAAAGTCACCACTGATTCTTGCATTGCTGCGAATGATATAAATGCAGCAGGGTTTAATAATAGTCGATGGAGTCCTTCTTTCATAATGCTCTCAATCAGAATTACGAACTCGACTAAACGTTGTTACCCAAGACCCGTTTATTGTCGCCGGGTCAGTACGCTTCAACATTGACCCCTTTGAAATGGCATCAGACGACACGATCATAACTGTTCTCCGCCGGATAGGCTTGTATGAGAAATTATCGATGGAGGTGGCCTTGATATGGAAATGTATTCCGATTCATGGTCTCTGGGACAACGACAATTACTTTGTCTTGCACGCGCGATGCTACGAGGCGGGAAGATGCTGATCCTAGACGAGGCGACCAGCAGGTGAGTTTCTGAAAGACTTTCTGGCAAGACGACTCTTATGCTGAGATTGGATAGTGTGGATCATAACACCGAAGAACTGATGCAAGAGGTTCTGGAGACAGAATTCCATTCTCACACCGTTTTGTCGGTTCTTCACCGTCTATGTTATATCCATAGGTATGACCGTGTCGCTGTTCTGGACGGTAGAGTGCTGGTGGAGTTCGACTCCCCGGCTTCCTTTCTCGTGATTCGAAGCTGGCTGCGTTTTACTGTTCTGGCAGCCATTGAATCTGTTACCCTGAACGCAATTTTCAAGTATCCAATGACTTAATTTTCTTATATATGTCTGCATTTAAGGATCACCCAGCTTTCAAAAATGTTGCTCATCGAGGGCCACGTAATTGAATCAATAAAGAAATTCATGCGTCACTCAGCTGCTCCAATTGCCCTGGCAAATTGGTTCTAGTAATACACTCTCAGCGAGTTGATTGTAGAAAATTATAATAATTAAACTCGAAAAAATGGAAGAAATCGCAGATGTAAAAGAGGAGTTTCTTCTGGAGTTGAAATATAATTTGTCGTCATCTACTGACTGTTTCTATTTTCAGTATGCAATTTCGGTATATGTTGTGGATTCTGAAGAGGACATCTCGATTTCTTTCTCTTACTGGGATTCGACTCTCCCTCCATCTGTTATTCAACAGGTATCTGATGCTCTACCTAGTGCATTGGATATTCTTCTTGAGTCATCCGGATGAATCCCACAGAAGACTTCCCCTTTGCGAGTTCACCCTTTCTCTTTGTGCGTTCTCGACCTTTGAATAGTATTGTTCCTAGTATCACTACTCCTGGTCCAGTTGATAGGAGACCCCTAAATAGATATTTCATATTTCATCCTGGACATTCGCTGCATTCCATATAGGTAGCCTTCTAGATCCTTTGAGCTTTGACATAGTGAAGGTAGCACAGGAACGTATCTAAGGCTTACTATGTACTCCTACAGCGGATTGACATTTTGTGTAAATGGGTTGTTTCCCTGTTCTAATTGTAAGACTCGCTCTCGTCCTCTGTTTCTATCCATCGGTCACAATCCTCGTCCTCATCCTCCATACGAAAAGCTCCGCCCAATCGAACAAAGCAGAGGCCAATGGTACAAACGAGACAAAGGACTGCACTTTGCAAGAACGGCAGTCCGACCCAGAAGCTCTCCCAGTGGATACCGAGCTTGAAAAGATACGCTGAAATGGGTCCGGAAAAGAATGTCCGGAGGGCTTGAGAGATTGAAATAGCCGAATATAACGTCCCGACATGATCAGGAAGGATTAGGGCCGTAGCGAGGCTGCGCGTGGTGATTGAGAAAGAACTGCCCAGGATCTGTGTGAAATATATTCCAAAGTCAGATGTGAGGATAAAGATACTGCAACCCAAGAGGATCAATAGCTTTTTAGGTCTGTGAAGGGAATGCCGACGGTCTGCGGTTCTACTGTCGCCGATGAGAGGCTCCTCCTCGTGAGAGCTGGGCGCCAAAAACGGCATTGTTGGGGGTGAAATGAGAGCAGGATAGGTGATATTGCTCCCTCGCTGGTAAAACAACCTTGTGTTATAGTAAGTCTGTTATGCACCTAGCAACTCTCTGGAATGAGATCCAGTGAGGAATTCAAGGACTTTGGTAAAAGTTCTAACCGACCCTGCCACCCTAATGCAACCTACTAGCTCAACGCAATTCTTGATAATAATTATCAAGCACCACCATGCCTGAATCCTATAAGGATATAGAAGAACGGGTCCTACGAGCCATGGATGGTTAAAACAGCAAGGAAATACAAATATAGCCAAAACTGTACAAGAATCCAGTGTGCCAAAAGACCGACTCTACCGGCGATGGAAAGGGGTCAAATCTAGGCCAGCTTGATCAAGGACCAATTCAAAGCTATCAGAGGGCAGGAAAAGGCTCTGTGCCGCTGTGTTGCTATCATGATTGGACTTGATACACCTGCACGGACACCTCCACGGCCAAAGCAGATCACCGGCTCTGCAAATTCAATCCTCCAGCGAGCCCACATAGATCCGAAGACCCCTCCTCCAAAGGTTGGCGAGCACTGGATCAGACACTTCCTACAAAGGCATCCCGGATACTGAATATGGCAGCAGAGAGCTATAGAACTTGACCGGAAGCAAGCTCACTGTCCAGATATCCGGAACTGGTTTTCTCGGCTTAAAGAGGTCGTCATACAGTATGGGATCAACACAGCAGATATCTACAATTTTGAAGAAACAGGCTTCCGGATAGGGATTGGCAAAGATCAGTGGACTGTCACCAGAGAATTCAAGAAGCAGCACTTTGTTAGCAATAATACAAATCGTGAATATGCTACTGTGGTGGAAGCCGTTAGTGCTGATGGCTTTACCATACCTCCCTCCGTTCATCATCTTCGCTGCCTGTTGCATCATAAACCCTAATTCTGAGCCCAAGCGATGGATAGTCATCGCTGCCCAATCTAGTAGACTTGACGCTCATCCTAGTGAGCAGTGACTAGGCGTGGGTAGTCAAACTAGCACAGCGACATCCGTATACCACTTCCCTGAGCTGAGGTATATGCGTCGATCGCAGTTTGTGGCTTGTACCACCCGGTACGGCAGCGAAGAGGCGCTGAGTGGAAGCGGGGAACGCAGGACCAACTCATTAGCCTTGTGCTTGGTATATAGTCCTCCAGGAGCTCGTCCGCATCAGACTGACATACCTGTTGCCAACATGGTGGGCGCTTGGGAATTGCACGGAAGTGAAGAAGTACAGCTGCCTCACCCGGCGCATCCAGAAGAAAGCCATGGTGGACTAGTCTACACAATCAAATTACGAGGCTCGTACCTGGTCTCTGGCTCTGCCGATAAGACAGTGCGAGTGTGGAACGCTGATACACAACGCTTGATACGTGGTCCACTATGCGGCCATGAGGGAAGCGTGATATGCTTTGATTTTTTGACAACAGTCCTGGCCAGGATGTCATTATATCTGGGAGTACGGACCGGAGCATACTTGTGTGGCAGTTCTCCACTGGCAATGCTATCAAGAGGCTGGAAAATGCTCATGACAGTACCATTGTCAGCTTTGCCTTTGATCAGAGGCTGTTGGTGACTGGGAGCAGAGACGCAACAATCAAGCTTTGGAATCGAGCTTCAATGGCGCGGCCTGGCTCAGAACTTCCCAATTACATGCACGATTCTGTCATGGAGACAGACGCTCCTATCGCGCCCTATCATCGTCTAGCCATGCTGAAAGAAGGCCCTGCAGCCGTGAATAGCGTGCTTCTTGAAGGTGATATCACAATCTCCGGGTCTGGCAACCGCTCCATAGCAGTCTGGGACCTGCAAACTGGGCAGCTTGTTTGCAAGATTCTGACGTACACAAGTGCTATAACCGATTTGCTTTACGATGGCCGTTGCATAGTATCAGCTTCAGCAGACATGACTTGCCGAATATACGGCACGCAAACGGATGCGGAGGTCACCTGTCTTCGAGGCCTCACTAGCATTGTTTGACATGTGCATTTTGTGCCTGGTAAGCGTTCTGCAATCTGCGGCGTGGTCACAGGCAGCTTTAATGGCACAATCCGACACTGGGTGCCGCAGAAGAATGGTGAGTGGGAGTGTCGAGCCACGTTGGAAAGCCATGGCTTTCGGCCCGACAGGACAGTGAACAGTTCCACTGGCGAGAATTCAACAGAAGATGAGACGCCCAGAATCTTCGACATTGGAATTGACACAAACAGGGTTGCAGCTGCAGGTTTTGGACCAGTGATCAAGATATGGAGACTCTCAACATCTTGACCCGTGACGAAAGAGCTAGGATAACTATGAAGACAATGAACTTGATTCCAGCTAGGGCTCCCCAGGTTTAAAAAAAAGAAGAAAAAAGCCCTATTCCTTCTTACTATTTAGTTTCCATTCATCTACTTATCTTTTATTGATTATCTAGTAGTCAATTATCCAGTGGCCATCTACCTCTGCCTATTCCTCTCCTACTATTCTGCGAGGCCCGCGGTCCGGAGGACGCAGGTCAGGCGTCACAGATGCCGAGTAGCGCGGATACAAGTTAAGAAGGGCTCTAACGGCGCGTAAAGGGATGAAATGGGAGGGTAAACGTGCGTGTAGCCTTGGTACAGAACTAATCGCTGGTCTTCATAGAGACTGGCGATTAGGAGGACAACTATTGATCATAACTATACTATTTCGGACAGTAGATTATGGAGGAAAGGTGCCTACGCCTGAGTATCTCAAATCCTACAGTATCCGTTTAGTATCTGGTATCCAGACCCTGATCCATATCACCATCTGTGCAGCTCGAACGTGGGTCGGTTACCGGCTATCGCCAGGAACAAGTGGTGGAGTGTTGTGTCGACTGTGACATTGTCCCTCAATGGGACTGATTTCTGTTATCATTCAACGTTTATTTTTATTTTGAAAGCTCGCAGGAGTAGCTAGAACCCATAATTACTCGAAACTGTTGTCCGTTACTCGTTCATCTAAAGCCTGGTGACAAAATATCCCTCCCTCTGTCCAACCTCCCCCACCTACATCCAAGGTCAGCTAGTTCACATTTCTCCAATATAAAATGCTTTTTGGTTACCGTTGTAAATAAGTTCAACATCCATCATTTGCATCACAATGGGACACGTCACGGTTCTCCCAGCGTTTTCCGAGACAGATGGATACGAGAGTGCCTCGTGGCAACTCCCAGCTGACATAGAATCAGAAATCACAACCCTTGCTGCGGTTTGCCAAGTCAAACAACAACAGCGCGTTCCATTTGAGACATGGAATGTGGAAGAACTCGACTATGTGGACAGCTCAGATGGTGAGCAAGTGGGCAGCCATGGCCTTGCTTCAACCAGCGCTGCTGCTTACTTGGATATGGACGGCAATAAGTCTATTAAGGTGCAGTTTCTTGAGAGACTCGCTGCGCTACTTTGTCACACGAAACATGCACACTATGTGTCTTGCACCTCCTTACAGGAGGGACAAGACGAGGCCACTATTCTCGCAGCGCGGAATGCTCCCCGGGAAGACCGGGACCTTAAGCTCCTAGAGGATCTAGCAGCTGTGCTGGAAGTGATCGCAACAGGAAGAGGTAAGATGCAAAACAATCCGCTGTATAGCGCTTCCTCAGTAGGCTATATGATGTCAATAGCGCACCTCAGCTGATAACAGTGATAGGGAGAGTCAAGTCAATACTAGCAAGCCCGAAATCTCTTTCCCTTCCGAGACGGATGAAAAGCAACGTCCTGATACAGCGAGCACCTCATGCTTTGTGCGCCGTGCGGTGCTGAAGCAGAGCTCCTGACCCCCTACCCAAATTGCGATTCGGCCCTCTACTGCAGCAAAGATTGTTCAGCGGCCCAATGGTCACGACATAAGTATGCTTGCAGGCTCGGAAGACCCTTGGACGAGGCGGATGATTTCTTCCTCGCATGCCAAACTGAGGAATTCCCAGCTGAAGATAAAGTTGCCAGGGCTTTTGGACTTTTATACTTCATATCTGCCGCTGACCGCCACAGGCTCTTCCGGCTGTATTGCAAACTCGTCAATCGAAGGCGCGTCGCAGAGGAGGAGCTTCGAACGCTTGGAAAGGCAACAAACTGAGGGAGTTTATCCTCTTCCGCGGCTCGCAGATACGCGATGCCGCGACTCAAAATGAAATCGGCTGGCTAGGCCAATAGACTGGCTTCGCTGTCAATGCGATGTCCGACTTCTCTAAATCATGGAATCAGGGAGGCATCTTCTTAGCGCCGCAGATCGAGAGTCTCCATATAATTTGTGGAAGCCACGCGAAGAGTTTGAGGCATACCTGTTTCAATGTCAACTTCGAAACGGGTTCATATCAGACGCGGATGAGGACAACTGGATGTTTCTTGGCTTCTGCACCGTTCGTGATGACCATGACACCCAACGACTCACACACTATACAGAGTACTCATCGGCAGGTGCGAATTTGAAGAGTTCTGGAGGGCCATGGTACGGTCTGGAATGGTTGATCTGTTGAAGAAGTACGGTCTCGGGCCCGCAATCGCTGGACTGCGTAATTTCGAAACCCTCATGAGCACCGTTGGAGCATGGCACCAGAGCGTCTGGGAACTAAAGAAGTTTACCCATCTTCCAAACCCGGATCCCACGCGCGCTGTCGTGGACTATGGGTTCATGAACTGCGTGACGGCTCAGGAGCAACTAGGTCTCCGACGTTGTATACACAAAATTCTTCGCACAGGGTGGAGATGAAATGGCCCTCCACAACGCCTGTATTAACGGCCAGTTGGCTCCATTCCTAGAGTCAGAGTTGGGGGAGCTTCCTTTTGCGGCTGACCTGGTGTCGAACCCCTATCCATTAGAAGGGGGTGGACACATGGGTATGGTGGTTGAAAGTACGAATCTTTGTCCAGAGTCAATCTACAAAAAGTGAAAAGGGTGCTGGAGACAGAGAAAGGCAAAGAGAAAGGCAATAAGAAAGAACTGTTATATTGACTATTTCTGATGAGTGTGATGAGGGGATGTGCGAGATTGCTGAAGAACGAGCATGGTTCCTGAGACAAAGTCTGGTGATCCGAACAACAATTGTGGATGGGGAAACTGTGAAAATAACTTGCTGGGATGCTGGAGGGGGCTCCAATTGAGCCTACAAAGCTGAAGTGCTTTGTATGAGTTATTATCATTGCTCCTGTTCCAATATCCTAAGCTCAGGTGATGCAGACAGAGTCTCAGTTTTCCTTGAGACAATCTCTCTTGACTATACGAAACACTGCCACCTGCAATGGGCCAAATTGATTGCCATATTCAATACTACAAGTATCCCCAGATGACTGGCAATTGGCACATTTCTTCTCAATCCTATCCATTGCAATAGCATGATGATAAAGACACCAATCAAAGTGACCATCCAGAAAGCAGTTCCCTGTAATATCAGTTGCACTTCAGACTACTTACAGTCAATATTGTATTTCCTGGGGTTTAGATGCTTTCCATAGCGCAATATACAGCTGAATAACACTCTGCCAGCTCTGCGAATGCTTACCTTTTCTCCATTTCCCCTCCCTGTTTGAAGTTCTCATCACACTGTAATGTTGTTCTACTCCCTAGTGACTCCAGCATAGGTTTAAAAATATATGTAAAAATAAATTAAAAAAAATAAAGAAAAAACATGCAACAGCCGGGATTCGCTGGTGGTCACCCACCCAACTACTAACCGGCCGGCGTGTGGCTTAAGTACGGCTGAGCGGACGGGAAGCCCTGTTTTCCACACCCTGTGGTCGCATGTACTATCTCTTTTATTGCAATGAGTTGTGTAGGAGATGCAGATATGAAATGTTGCACTGTCCGGGTGATTGTAGTGCACTGGTTATGACCATATAGTTAGCTAAGATAGCGTGGAATGTGGAATATGTGGAATAGGTTAAGGATGCATATAAAGACGCGCATGTATTTCAGATTATCCTAGAAGACCTGTGAAGCTTACTCTTATTTTGGACCTATCTTTGCTGTCAATGCGCTGTGAGAGAGCAGATGGTGGAGCAGACCATCTGCTCCAGCTTCGCCAACTGGAAAGCAATACCAGCCAGCTTGCCTTTGTGATATCCTGTTGATATAAACGGGATTGGGATTTGGCAGGGTAACCCGATTCTGCTCCAGGAGGAGCCTTTGTCCAACTTTATGATAGATGCAAGGACGTGCTTATACTTGACTTTGCCGGCACCACGACCATTCGGCGCTTTGATGTCTGCACAAGGATGCAAGACCCAGGAATGGAAATACCAAACATCAATTCATGGGGTGGTATCGAATTCAGGGGCAAAGGGGACTCTGGCTGATCGCAAGGGCATTGTAAATCACAATACATGGCAACCTAGGAATATGACCCATACTATTCACTGGAGATGGATGCTGGCCTCCAGATAAGATCCTTGCAGTAGATATGTTCAGTGAGACCTGTCAGCTTGAGAACCTCACTGGGCTGTGCTTGTTCAGGCGCGCTGAGCTAGTTGGGACCGAGACTTCCTTCTGGGCCTATATCTCGCCCTCGTGCCTCTAGTCATCGTGTCACGTCCTGTGCGTCTCCTTTTTGTGAATTACGTAAAACCTCTCGTCTCAATAAATAGTCCCAGGTTGCGTTCAGGATTCCGGATGCTGTGAGCTTTGATCAAGGACAGGATAAGCCGGCCCATGGGCTGCCGACGAGAAACAGATGCCAGTCAGGCGAGCGGAAGCGCTACTTCCGAAAGATGAACTTCAAGCATGGAGTGTTGTCGCCGGGCCATTTCGCATTGCATGTTCAGCTACCGGAATGCGTGCCCGGTCGAGCGACTGCCGTAAGGGAGTTTGTCGAGTACGTACATCATGTCCACAAAGGCGCTTGGGTGCTAAGATGGGGAGACGCTGCGGTGCTCCCAACTAGTCCTTGTTGGCAGCAGGATATGAATAGCAGTTCAACGCACGGCGCTGTAGGCGCAACTGAAAATAGAAGGCAGCCGGATAAAGGATACATACAGCAACAAGGAACCGATCTTGGCGAATAAAACTTGCATAGTCGCAGATATTAGAAGATTAGAAAGACCAATAGAGACCCGAGGACATGTGAAGATATTACATCGTGGGTTCATCGATCAGACCATAATAAGGAGAAATAGACTCCGCCATGTAGTCTGCTACTCTGCTAGTTGCAGACAGCAGAGCCGGTTCACTTTTATACTCCGGATTGACGGAGTGCTGGAGCTGAGAATTAATTAATGAATGCCGAAGTGGACATGGGGGGATTCTTGGTAGAGCCTGACACCGGAGGGTTTTGCCTTACAGCCTGGGACTGGGCTCGGCCAAGGCTGGGCAGCAGATGAGTATAATTACTAGTCTTGTGAAGACGAGCGAAGAATAATGCAGGACAGCCCATTATTATGGTTCTAGGCATTCTAAGCCGATGCGGATTAGGGTCAGATCCATCTGCTGCTAATTTAATTTCAGAACAGAACATTCCCCCCCCGAAGATCCAAACCTAATGCACGGGATCTCTGCATAACCTAACTTAGGCTTCTTATGCTGCTTTATCCTGCGTGTCTGCGTGTTTCCGAGAGCATTATTGGATCCGGCATCGATGGTGTTCCGAGAGTCGTATAGCAACGTATAGCTGCAAATCTACAACGCCAGGGAGGATAGCGCAATGTTTCCTCTGGCTGTGCTTATTCCTTGATTACAGCTTGCAACCCCCTCGTTTCCCCTCTTTCTGCGCTGTTCTTTGGGTATATCTCGTTCTTTCTTTCATTTTCTCACCCTCGTCGTTCGCTATAACTGCCGCTGACTATCCCGGGTTTAAGCCGTGGGATCGGAAAACATAGCTATCTGTCTTGATATAGTATAGGCCAGAATGGGCAAGGACTCAGAGGTTCGTTCACAGGAAAAGCCGTCGGGGGAGCCACGCGCGGAGTCCCGAGGCGACTCAACCCTACAGGAGAATAGTGACCCGGAATATGAACAGAAGAAGCTCCCCGGAGAATCTGAGAAGGAAAAGGACGTCGAGTCATCCATATCCGGCGACATTGAAAAGGTCGTTTTCCCGGAGACGGTCCTGGACCGTGGCATTGTGGGTTGGGATGGACAGGATGACCCTCAGAACCCACGGAATTTCACCAACTCGAAGAAATGGGAGATTTTGTTACTTACCAGTCTGATCACCCTCATATCGCCCCTGGCATCCAGTATGTTCTCTCCGGGGGTCGGCTTGATGGCCGTGGACTTCAAGGTTACCAACGAAATATTGCTGTCCTTCAGCGTCAGCGTCTACCTCCTGGGATACACGGTGAGTATTTCATTTCATTCTCTTGCATGCAGGTTCAGCAGCCCCTAATCACCCGTGTGCCTCTAGTTTGGACCCCTTTTCATTGCGCCGCTGAGTGAAATCTACGGCCGTCGGATTGTCCTCGGTGTCTCCAACTGGTTCTTTGTCATCTGGCAGATCGGATGCGCCAAGGCGCCAAACATCGCTTCCCTGATCGTCTTTCGGTTCTTTGCCGGAATCGGTGGCTCTGCTTGCATCACGCTGGGTGCTGGTCAGATCGCGGATCTCTTCAAAATCGAGGACCGGGGACGTGCAACCGCCATCTGGGGTCTCGGTCCTCTCCTCGGTCCAGTCATCGGCCCTATCTGCGGAGGCTTCATTGCCCAGAGTGCCGGCTGGCGCTGGGTATTCTGGGTTTTGTTGATTGCCGGTGGCGTGGCTGCGTTTGGGATCGAGTGCTTGAACCATGAATCCTACGCCCCGGTCATCATCCGCCGGAAGACGAAGCGTTTGGCCAAAGAACTCAACCGCTCTGATCTTCGTAGTGCCTACGCGACTAACGATCAGGGCAATAAGCTTCAATACTTGATGAGCAGTCTGATGCGGCCGTTCATCCTTCTCATCAAATCTCCCATTATCCTGTTGCTTTCCCTCTACATGGCCTTCGTCTACGGTCTCCTGTATCTCTTCTTCACGACCATTACGAGCGTCTTCGAGCACCAGTATGGCTTCTCGACCGGACTTTCTGGCTTGGCTTACATCGGAATCGGCCTTGGTTTCCTGGCAGGGATTATCTCAGTTGCCATTATCAACGACAGGGTGGTGGTCAAGCTCACCAAGCGCAATAATGGCGTGTACGAGCCCGAGATGAGACTCCCGGCGCTGATCTTCTACGCGTGCATCCTGCCCATCAGCTTCTTCTGGTACGGCTGGAGCGCAGACAAGCACACGCACTGGATCGTCCCGATCATTGGTACCGTGCCATTTTCATTCGGCATGATGGGTCTTTTTGTTCCTACGCAAGCCTACCTCATTGACGCATTTCCCAAGTACGCTGCATCGGCAATTGCAGCATTAACCGCCGTCCGGTCTCTCTTCGGAGCCCTACTTCCTCTCGCCGGGCCCAAGATGTTCGAGTCTCTGGGACTCGGATGGGGTAACTCGCTATTAGGATTCATCGCCATCGGATTCATCCCGATTCCAATCTTCTTCTCCAAATACGGGAAGACTGTCCGAGAAAAATTCCCTGTCGATTGATAATTAAAATCCCGACTCCGCTTCTCTGGATACAGATTCCTGCATCTCAACGGTTGTTCTCAAGCAGCAGATACCCCCAACAACACAACACCAACCGCATCACAGTTCTTGTATTGTCAGTCCCTTTGAATCATTCTCACGAATGCTGAATACCACGGATTTGGTTGCTTGCTTTTCTTTCCTTGTTTTTTTCTCGTATATTATACTCCTTCCTCGCCTGTGGCTTTGAAGCATCTCCTTTCAATTATTTCAAGGCATTGATGCTACCGATAGAATATATGCATTCCATAGACAACTTTTAGACCATGAAATAATGCAGGCTGCATCACAGCGGGACAAGTCTTATTGGTCCTGAATCTTGAGCCCCCATTCAGTTATTATATAAATGTTAGTTATGGCTACTTCAGGGGCTCTTCTTTCATTTAATACCTCCGTCTTGCTGTGCCATGTATAGTAGGTGCTCACATCGCTGTATTGGAGGCTATCCTGCAGAAACGTAACAGCAATGCCAAAGAAAGATAAACTAGAATACCCTTGAAAGAAACCCGAATGCATGCATGAAACCAAACAGAGTGAAAACAAGCCACATTCGTTCCTCGGACGGGAATTATACACGTTTCTCGAATTTGATGAAGCACCCATGTTCCTGTAAGACCTATCAGTATTCCCCGGAGGACCCTTTTATATACATCAAAGCATACGAACCGGAGCACCCTGGAAGCCGTAGTCATAAACCATCTCAAACCGGCTATTTATTGCCGGACAAATGCCTTCTTTCCCGTGAATGAGGGCCGTACTATATTCCCTGTATATGGCTGCGAGAAGAGTCTTCATCTCTGCCATTGCCAGACTGAGCTACGCCGTCAGCAACTAAATAATCCCCTTTCAAACAGGAAAAAGAAATCTCACTTCATCCCAATACACATCCTCGCGCCACTTGAAAATGGCCACCACCATCGTTTCATACGGGACACAACATCCGGAGATGCCAGCCATCGATCCGGGCTGAATCTAAGTGGTTCCGGGAAGACTTCTTCATTGCGATGAAGCGAGTATGGCTGGCACTGAACGACAGTTCCTGCAGGGATCGTGTACCCATTAATCTCCACTGGATTTGGACTGGTACGTGGCTGTGAAGCTGGGATTGGAGAGAAGAGTCTCAGCGTCTCTTTGATAACGGCGTCCAGAAAGGGGAGTTTGTCGCAGGCTTCCACCGTCAGGATTCCGTCCTGGTTTAGGTCTTCCGGTGCTGCCGGTGAAGAGACTTCTTCTGCTAGCCGTGTCTGGATGGAAGCGTTTTCAAATAGAGATAGTGTCCAGAGAGCAAACATGAGTGTGCTGGCTGTGGTGCTTAGGCCGGCGTCGATGTGATCGGCGCATTCTGCTGCGATGTCGAGGATAGAGAGGTTTTCTTTCCCTTGATCATTTAGTTTTTCAAAAATTCCTCCAAGAGGTATAGTCCCTGTTGCCCCTGGGCTCTTGCTGCTCCGCATACATTTTTGCCATGCGTAATCCTCGAGACTATGATGGGTGATTTGGTTTGGCACATGTAGAAGACTACATAGTCCGAGAACTCGAGTTCTCATCGCCCACGTAGAATATCGCGGTAGGTGAACCTGAAACCATGACAAGCGACGACGGGCAGCTTCGGAAATATCGTCATGCAGAAGCGCTCTGTGGGCACTATTTCCCGTAAGTGCAGAAGTAGCCCCGGCGTCACCAAAGACCACCCATGTAATATTGTCCAGAGAAAAATATCGAAGACTCCTCGACACCTCACTCGCAGTTGCCGGGTCTGACTCGATGAGATCCAGATAATCTCGCGCCTTGGACTCGATGGAAACAGAATAAGGACTTTTGAGAACAGTCGATTTGGAATACGACGAACTCAGGAGCTTCTTTCTCCTGGCATGCTCTGTAGAAGTATGGAACGTGAACATATGCTGCTTTCCGTAGACGTCGAACATGCGGTAGAAAGCCGGTCTCTCAAATCCACTTCCAGCTCCATAGATCGTGCGAAGGGCACCGGATGAATTGCAAGAGACTTCCGAGGGGCCGATGCGGACGATGGGCCCATACTTCCGGTGTAGTTCATCGATCGTACGAGTTCGTGTACCATTCCAATCTTCCAGAGCCAGTCGCCATTTGGTCAAGGCGAAAAGCCGAGGCCCTGGGATCTTGTTGAGAGGATTGACGACAAAGGAAACTAGGGTAAGGGTTACGATCAGTGCCAAGGAGGTGATGATGATGGGGATGACGATATCCCCTTCTGCGAGACGATGGATCACTAAGTTGGAGACGTTAGTTTCAATGGCATGGCCTGATTTCTGACTAGCCTGCTCACCAGCCGCTGTAGCCATGTTAAGACACGTATCGGACATGGACAAAGCCTGTCGGCAGGATATGCACAGTTGACTATTCCAGCAAGATACGAAGGAGCATAGGGTTGGAACACTGCATCAGAAGACGGCCAACCGCCCCGAGTAGCACTGGAATGGACTTATCGGCAGTGATGGCTTTATTATAACGCTGAAACGCTCCCTCTCAATACCCGTCAAGCTATCGGCACCTATTACCGGTGCCATTCGCGGTGTTACTTCTAGTTCATGCACATCCAAAGCTTATTCTACATCTAGCCCTAAGCAAGCATCGCCAGTTATCGCTCATCCGCCCGATACGCCGTGGAGATAAAGTGGGTATGACAACACAAAACTGATAGGAGCCTGGGCATGGATATCAGCTGCAAGCTGTAGTGTACACTTGTATAGATTTAACCGGGGTACTGTCTCTTCGACGGGACTCCATCTTTGTCCACAAACGATGTCAATCAAAGCAGGCTCAACGTGCACAATGCGGACAAGTCGAGACATTACTTATATGAAAGACAAAGAGCCGGCCTGCGATGTGGCCGCAGGTGAAGCAAGCAGCGTGGGAGATGCACGGCTCATCTCCGCGGGCTCGCAACAGCTGCATCGAAAGCTCCGTGGCAAGGAGGTGCAGCTGTTTGCTGTGGGAGGAGCTATTGGGACATGTACGCTGGCTGAATTGCAGTCGAAAAACCGCCGAGGGACAATGCTAATGTGAATCAGCCCTGTTCGTGCAGATGGGACAGAAACTTCCCCAGGGAGGACCGGCGGGACTCTTCATAGGGTTTCTTGTCTACGGGACTATCATCCTGGCGGTTAACCAATGCTTTGGTGCGTTCCTCCGCCAGATCCGAGGACTGTCTGCTGCAGGACGGCAGTTGCTGACATTCTGAACAAGCGGAAATGGTCTGCTATCTTCCTATTCCTTCACCGTTCATCGGACTGGCTGGCCATTGGGTCGACGACGCCTTGAGCTTTGCTATGGGGTGGAACTTCTTTCTCAATATGGGTACGATTATCCATCTGTATCTCTCACGGGGTATATTGGCTCATAGCTCTGGATTAGCGCTTGGAATACCCTACGAAATCGTTGCTCTCGATATCCTGCTGAGGTATTGGACCGACAAGGTTCCTGTCGCTGTGGTGGTAGTTGTAGTCATGATCATCTATGCGTATGTATCGCAGGATGCAGTGCTCTTTTTCCCATTGGAGGCTAACCTGTGAAAGAATCCTTAATGCCCTGACCGTCCGCTATTTTGGAATATCCGAGTTCTACCTATCCATCTTCAAGATCCTTCTGATCAGCGGACTGATCATGTATACCTTCATCACAATGGTGGGCGGGAACCCTCGCCATGATGCGTATGGTTTCCGATACTGGAATGATCCGGTAAGTTCTTGAGAAGACCCTGTATAATCTTGTTCCTGACGGATACAAAGGGAGCATTTGTCTCGTATCTTGTCCCTGGAAGCACCGGTCGCTTTTTGGGGATATTAACCTGTATGATTCAAGCATCTTTCACGTACGCCACCAACACCTTTACATCTCTGCAATCCATGTTAACAGTATACAGTATGGTTGGACCAGAGTACATCGCCATGGCGGCAGCAGAAACCGAGCGTCCACGCAAAGTCATGCGTAAAGCCTTCTCATCCTTCGTCTGGCGTCTCATGTTTTTCTTCATCGGAGGCGCTCTCTGCATCGGCATCGTCATCCCATCCAACGACCCGACCCTTGCAGCAATCATGTCCGGAGAACAAGGAGGAAGTGGAACTGGCGCAGCGTAAGTATTATAAACCCGACCCCTGGATGGGTTATAACTGAAAGACAAACAACGCCAGTTCCCCCTATGTCATCTCTATGGACAACTTCGGCATCAAAGTCCTCCCAGACATCGTCAATGCACTGATCATGACCTCCGTCCTCTCCGCAGGAAACAACCTCGTATTCTCCGGCGCCCGAATTCTTCACGGCATGGCAATGGAGGGTAAAGCACCATCCTTCTTTGCGAAATGCAGCAAAACAGGTCTCCCATACTTCGCTGTAATCGCAACATTGGCCTTTTGCCTCCTGGCCCTGTTGCAGGTCAGCAACGGATCAGCCAAGGTGCTCGGGTGGCTGGTCGATCTTATTACAGTATCCTATCTGCTTAACTACGTCGGAACATGCATCACCTACCTGCATTTCCACGCCTCGCTGAAACATCAGGGTGTTGATCGGAATACCCTTCCGTATAAGGGGTACCTGCAGCCGTTCGCAGGCTGGTACGCCCTGTTTGGAACGACCGTCATGACTTTCATTACGGGGTATAGCATATTCATCCGCGGGAATTGGGATATTACTTCATTCTTCCTTACGTATAGCCTTGTCGGGGGGTTTCTTGTTGCGATTGTATTCTGGAAGTTGGTTAGAGGGACGACGTATGTTCGTCCGGGGACGGCGGATTTACAGCTTGGCAGTCTCAAGACAGATATTGATATATATGAGGAGCTCTATGTGCCTCCGCAGAAGGGGAAGTGGGTAGGTTTTTTGGATAGGATTTTTGAGTGATAGTGCTGGATGATAGTTCGACCTAGTATAGATGGCTTTTGCCCGTGAGAATAGACATGTTTCTTACTTTGTGCTATTATCTTCATGCCCCATATAGAGGAACCACCCTATATCACAATGTTAAAGTGTTAAATAAGGAATGAATACGGTCGAAAGAGTGGATGGAAAGAGGTTGCCTTTATCGAAGGTTTCCACGGCTATTGAAACCCTAACTCGAATATCTACGAGAAAGACACGAATAGTGCTTTTCACGATTTACTTATATATGCAGGACAATAGCAAATTTGCAAGAGTAGAAAAATCGATGTAGTGATGCGAAGACACATACGAAGACACATAACGAAGAACTCCTACAGTTTCGCCTTAGACGGGCGCATATCATAGATCGACGGTCCATCGTAAATCTGCTGCTCGACAATACGCGTATTGACCTGGAACGAGTGTGAGTTTAGTATAAGCACCAGCATGAAGAGTCTGGGAGGAAGAGAAATCACAAACATGTTGTGGGCCAAGTTCATCGACCGTCCGAGCACCCAGGAGACGCATGCAAGTTTTTGTCTCATCGGAAAGAACTAACAGGAGTTAATGAAAGAGCCAGATGCCACTAATTCCACGGAAACGTACTCTGCAATGTTCTCTGGACGCCCTCGACGCCTCCAGCCGCCAAACCCCAGAGCGCTGGTCTGCCGATTCCAACAGCTCTAGCTCCCAGACAGAGTGCCTTGACTACATCCGTTCCCCGTCGAATACCGCCATCCACCCATACTTCCAGACGATCGAAGACTTCCGGACAGTATTTTCTGGTCTCCAGGAGTGTATGAACAGCCGGGGGTGCCGTATCAGCGGCACGACCGCCATGGTTGGAGAAGATAATAGCCTTGACCCTTGGTGCATGCAGAGATGCAATGTACGCATCTTCATGCGTCTGCAGCCCCTTCAGGATAATCGGGAGATCCGTCTGTTCGGACAGCCACTTCAGCGCTGGCTCCCAGGTCAATGACGGGTCAGTACCGGCAAAGAGCTGCTTCCCAATAGACCCTCCCGGTTGACTGAGATCTGGCGTGCCGTCCGCGCTTCTCCGGAGGTCAGCAACAGGACCGACAGGCAATGAGCTATTGCGCTCATCATCTTCTCGTTTCCCGGAAACTGGGGCATCCAGAGTGAGGACGATAAACTTGATTTTTGACTTTAGTTGGTTAATCCGTGCGAGCATGGCGGCGCTCTTGCTTCGATCCTTTTGAATGTAGATTTGCCATGCGAATATCTGACCGGGACTTGCATTCTTCGTGATCTCCTCGGGAGACATAGAGGAGTTGTTCGAAATCATCTGCATGGCACCAAAAGACCGGCATGCTTCTGAAATGCCTGCTTCACCTGCTGGATGACCTAGACGAGCCATTGCTGCGGGGGATATGTAGATTGGCAAGCCCACTTTCTCGCCAAGGAGCGTCGTTTGAATGTTACATTCTTTACAGTCGATGAAGACCCGGGGCCGCAGGAAGATAGAGCGGTACACTTCTGTGTTGAAGCGTTTGCTAATCTTGTCGTCTGCAGCCGAGTAGTAATAGGCCCACCCCTTCTGGCTGATTTTCTTTGAAGCCGCTTGCTCGATCTCATCCAGGTTGAGGAGAGCGTCCATCCGGGGAGAGTCATCTGTCTTCTTGGCCTGGGCAGGTTGCGGCTGCTCCGGGGCAGTGCCATGGAACATTCCGATGAGGCATCCCGGTTCCAGGTTCTCCTCCAGCATACCTGCTGGGTGAATTGGATCAAATTCTGTCGTGGCATCTCTGCCGGCCAGCTTGAGGATGGCTCGAGAGCCACCGGGGTGGTCTGCAAGGAAATCGGTAACCTGTATAGTAAGCTTCCTATTCATGAAAAGCTCTCTCGTAGCCACTTACATCGTACACCTTTCCATACAAGACGACCCAACAGCTCTCCGGAGTGTTGTGCGCTGCCACTTCAGCTGCATCGAATACCTTGCCCATTGCGGTGACAGTCGAACTCGGCTTGGAGGCCTAATCAGAAGGCTGTCGCACACAGGTTTCTTCGCAAACTGCGAGAGAGAAAGAAATAGAATCTCCGAGACAGTCCATCCGTATCTGAGAGCCACTCGTAATCCCCATCCCGAGTGCATCTTCACAAGCATGGAGTAATGCAGAACGAAGTGTATCCCGTCTTGGCTGATAACCCGCGAAAATCACCACCGCAAATCGGCAACCGGCAGCTTATCTCGATACTTGTGATATGTCTTCAGTCAATGCCGCGCGGGAGATAACGAAGCCAGGCGAAGGGGAGTCTAAGAAGCATGGCCCGCCCCGCAGGCAGCACGGCTCGTCTCACTGAGTCTGCCTTTTCGGATCGAGTGAACTGATTGACCGCGCGATACTAAACATCTGCCAGGGAAAAGGAAATGGACGCTGTATCTACGCTTGCACCGGCTCCGGCCGCTGCTAGCAACCGTGGGAGCGCCGCATACGCTCCCCGTCGTCGATTCGCTACGGCACCGCGTGTTCGTTCGGGGTGCATGACATGCAAGACCCGGAAGAAGAAGTGCGATGAGATCTATACAGACGGCAATAGCTGCCAGACCTGCGTACGGCTGGGCCTTGTCTGCGAGCGTGTGCCGTTGCGGACGGTCCAGCCCAAGGCCAAGTCTCGCCGACGGTCATCTGTCTCTCCATCGCCAGCCTCGTTGTCACCAGTGTCACCGTCCGCGTCAATAGACCGTAGCGTATCGGTCCAAGCGCAGAATGATATGCCTCTGCTGACCTGTAAGCCGTATGCAGGCAGTCACTTCATGTCGCTGTTCTTGCTGGAAAATACATCACCGGAACGCATCTTGCTCAAGTACTACGTGGAGGAACTGGCATCCTTATGCACCATTGTGAAGGAGGCAAGCAATGGGTTCCAGAACGTCCTCCTGCCAATGGCTATTGACGACCCGTCTCTTCTCTACGCTTTGTTTGCCTACGCGTCCTTCCATCTCTCCAGCACCACGTCGGTGCCGGACATCCTGCGCTTGAGCAGGCTCAAGTTCGAAAGCGAAGCGGCTCGCCGTCTCTCGGACGCTATCCGCCAAAATACCGTATCCGCCAGTAGCATCGCCTGTGCGCTGATATGTAGCACTGCCGAAGTAGTCAGCGGGTCAACGAAGAGGTGGCTCATCCATCTACAAGGTGCCGGACACCTTATCGCGCAGCAAGGTGGACCTGAGCAGCTGCGCCGGACACACGATGGGCTATTCCTTCTGCGAAACTTTGCTTATCACGATATTCTGGCCGCCCTGAGCACCGGCGGGCGCCCTCAGATCCGGGGCGTCTACTGGGCTGACGATGAACCGACCTCTGCGGACTGCCTAATGGGCCTGACTCATGACATCCTGGGACATATCAGCGACATGTGTCTCTTAATGGCCGACGCCAAAGACTGCGAGTTTCCCGCGGCTTGTTCATCTCTGGAATTCATTCACCGCGGGGAAGATATCGCCCAGAATCTGCACGCCCAGCCCCTGCATCAAGGCCCATCGCGCGCCAGCGAAGAGCTCGATATCCTACTGCACCATGCCGAGGCCTTCCGGTATGCGAGTCTTCTCCATCTGTACCGGTTTCTCTGCCGGTTCTCCACCGAAACATACCAGCCCAAGATGACCGAATGCGTGGAATCCATCATGGCACATGTGTCTTTCATTCCGCTCAACTTCCACTGCGAACTGGGCCTTGTATTCCCGCTGTTTATGATCGGCATCGCGGACCATAGGTCCGAGACTACGGGTTACGTCTGGAACCGCCTGGATAATATCTTCAACTGGACCAAGTTTGAGCATGTCCTTCGTGCAAGGAGCCTTCTAGAGACGCTCTGGGATACGGGGAGGACGGATTGGGAACAGGTGCTGCAGGAATTGGGATGGCAGATTTCCATTGCATGAGTCTTATGATGAACAGGGGCGTTTTAGCACTAGTATCCACAGATAACCTTGATGCATTTAAGCGTGCAGTTAATATATGTCCTATATAATAGGCCGCTAGACACGCCCGAAGCGCCGATATACACTAATGCAAGCCGAGTAGCAATGGGGTAACATGCATATGCACCTCTCTTGGCGCTGTGTCCGGTCTACACCCGGTCTCTAAGCAGCGTCTAGGATTTAATCCGGTTTATCGCTACTCAACCATCAGGTCAAACCTGCACACTCCCAGAGCAAACTCACCATGTCGACAACCGTGACAGAATCCACGCAGACGCCCACCGTCATCGCGGTAGGAAGCCCTATCCAACCATCCCCAGCGAGCAGCGACAAGACCTTCCAGGCTCTCGCCCGCGGTAACCGCCAGGGAACCCTCAGGCTGCGCGGAATCCCAACCTTCACGGATCCCTATGAGCAGCGGAAATGGATGAAAGAACACATGGCAGCTGCGTTCCGATTCTTCGGTAAACGGGGTTACGGCGAGGGTGTTTCGGGGCATATTTCCATGCGAGGTATGTACAGGATATTATTATTTTCTCTAGCCACCGTTAGCAGTTAATGACTTTGTGAAGACCCCGTCTTAAAGGACCACTTTTGGATGAACCCCTTCGCTCAGCACTTCTCAACCATCAAAGCCTCGGACCTGGTCCTGGTTGATAGCGAGGGATACGTAGCTGATGGCGGGAACCAGGCCCCCATCAACGAAGCCGGGTTTATGATCCATTCGGAAATCCACAAGGCTAGGCCGGATGTTGTGGCTGCGGCGCATACACATGGGATTTATGGGAAGACGTGGAGCGCATTTGGGAAAACTGTTGAGATGTTGTCTCAGGGTTAGTATCATCCAACTTCGGTCTGTTGGATGTGATAGCTGATAATCCGAAGATGCATGCAATTTTTACGGGAAGCAGGGCGTGTATGATGACCATGGGGGCATTGCTCTTGCGCAGGAAGAGGGCGCTGCTATTGCAAAGGCTCTTGGAAAGAATAACAGCGTGTGTATGCTGCAGAATCATGGGTTCGTTGCATACCATTTACTATCCAATTTCCCGGTGAATTCAAAACTAAAAGGACATGAAATTTGATACAGCATCCTAACCACCGGAGCCACCGTCGATGAAGCGGCCTTCCTCTTCTACAGCCTTGACCAAGCATGCCACTCTCAGCTGCTCGCCGAAGCTGCAGCCGCAAATGGGGTTCCTAAGAGGGTTATCCCCCATACCGTTGCACAGTATACGGCTGATTCAGTGCAGAATCCGGTAAGTCGTGCTCTCTTCAAAAAAAAAAAAATAAAAATAAAAATAAGAACTGGCCGGCTGATATGAGTAGCATAACTTTTACACTGAGTTCCAGCCTGAGTTTGATCTGATTGTGGAGGAATCTGGTGGGAAGGTGCTTGAATAGAGTATGCATTTAATGCTCAGGGAGAGGTGAGAAATGAGGGAAGTAAGAAGTATTTAAAATAGACAGTTTATTTCCTGCATTTTCCTGTACACATTGTGTCTGAAATTCATTGTCATCTCTACTACGGCGACCGTAGCTACTTGGCCCGATAAAGCTCGACATTGAGGTCGTAAGGACTGCCTGATTAGGCAACTATACGGCTATGTAAGGCGGTTAGATTACTCATAGCAATATATAGATAAAGAGAAGACCTTACAGGAGCGAATCCAAGACTGTACGCAGGTAGCAGTCAGGGTGATTAAGAGTTTCTTCCACTGAAGTTTCAATTCATCAAGGTCATGCCTTCGAATATTCCATGGGGGAATCTTTCCAACCTCACACATACATCCATCCAGTCTTGAACAAGACGTACATTTGGGACGACGTCAACCCAGTATTCGTTTATGTTCAACAAACTCCATGGCTACTCCATAAAAGCCCTCTTCAAGCACATTACAACTCATTACAACTCATTACAACTCATCCTTCCTCCCCGTAGCCCTTTTCAACCCGCCCCGTCCAGCATGCGTGGTCCTCCCCACATACCCTTCAACGGGATACAAAGGATTCCCAACCATCAACCCGAAAATCTCGTACGCAAGATCAGCAGCGGCCCAAGCAGTCGACTCGCCACGATCATCATACGGCGGCGCGACCTCGACTACATCCGCACCGACGATATTCAACGAAGTCAGCTGGCGCAGGATAGCCTTCAGCTCCCGCGTGGTCCAGCCGCCTGGTTCGGGGCACCCTGTCCCTGGGGCGAGGCCGGGTTCTACATAGTGTTAGACAATATTTAAATTTTTATTTGATAGATGGGCGTATACGTACCGAGCACGTCGATGTCGATGCTGAGATAGACGTATCCATCACCGATTACTTCTTTGATACGGTTCGCGATGCCTTCAATGCCGATTTCGTCCAGTTCTGAAAGACAACACAAGCCTCGTCAGATCGTGCCGTTTGTCCATTATGTGTAGATTTGTTGACATACCCTCTGTCTCAATGTACTGGAAATTCTGCTTCGCGTCTTCATCATAATCGCCGTAATCGTTGCCGAAGATCCTCGTACGCAGACCGGCGTGGAGGTTTGCCTCGTCTGAGATGAGACCTTCATTCTTTGCGATCCAGAGCTGTAGTCGATCTAAGTCAGTATCCACCACCCTCATTTAACCCATTTTGGAGGGTATTTCCTACCATTGAACCGTGGTTATAGTCCGATTGCTCCGAAGCCCATTCACCAGCCAACGACAACGGATTCCACCTAGAAGAAATCCCCTCAGCAACATTTACAATACTCAGTACGGAAATATACCATGTAGGCAAGTCCTCACGTATCCAGATGACTGTCGAAATGCAACACGCTAACAGGCCCATAGATCTCATGCAAGCTGCGCAAAGCCGGCAGGAGGATAGAATGATCCCCTCCCAAACTCAGCACGCGAGGATGATACACGCCATCTTTCCCGAGAGCCCTTGCTGTTGCGGTCGTTGGCTGTGTTTTTGCCGGTCGACGAAGGAGGTCCCGGTATGCCTCTGTCATTTGTTTGAAAGCAACAGCATTATCGCTGCCGTCGTTAGATCATGCCTAAATCTGAAACAGAAGAAGGGATCGAATATACCACTTACAATGGCGTCACTGGAATATCACCACAATCAACAAACGTAGCCCAATTCTGATATGGGTTGATTCCCTGCGCATGATTGAATCCTCTCGATGGAACCTGTCGTTGACTGGCGGTTCGGATAGCTCGCGGACCGAATCTGGCGCCTTTATATGTATCATACAGCCATGAGTATACAGCACTCTGATGAGCGGCGGCAATTAATAGGGAAATGATATCTACCTGGCCGATATCCCACAGCTGTGTCAAACGGCACTCCGATCACCGCTAAATCGAAGGGAGCATCCTGCTCGACCAAACATTGTACATGCGGTAGATGCGCAAATGTCTGGATCCCGCTGAATGTGTACCCTGATTGCCATCGAGAGGATCTGTCGATATCCCCACTTAGAGGGTCTTGCTTCTGGAATGCTTTGCTATGGCCGAGGACAAGTGCCGGCCATATTGCTGCGGCGAGGAGGGTTCGAGCAAGCATTATACTGTTTATCTAGTGAAGAACAGACGACAGTGAAAGAACCGACGACGGTAAAGAGAATCCGGCTTTTATGGGCGGACTGCAAAGCTTGCAGCAGACGATAACACCGCATCTTGAGGTGCTTTTATAGAATCAAATGGCAAACAAAGCATTCGTCTCGGAGATCAACAGGTATTCTGTCTTCGACGATCCACCGGGCGTATCAGGCGGGATTCATGGAGCTGCAATAATATCTACCATCCCCGCAGCGTTAGAGCTGATGGAACTGATAACGCCGGATGTATCTATTGGCTTCATATACCTGGATATAGCGGTCCAGGTGTTTAGGATTTTCTGCGTCCATGGCTCTGGAGGCAGGGGGAATGTGCTCCACTGGCCCTCTGCATTTTAAGATGCATCAACATTGACAGCATGTCTCATTCCTTCCAGGCGTGCTTTCAGGTAGTCTATATCGTAACCCTAATTTTACACCTAGTTTCAAGACAGTGTGCTTGGTCTATGGCCCATAACTGATAGAAACGATCAAGCGATGCGATATTACTGTGAAAAATATTATTTCACGGAAACAAGGATAATTGAGGAATACATCCACCATGAACCAACCCTCCTCGGAAACGTCAAAATGCCATTTCAAGGTGTCACAGAGTTACCCAATAACCTTCCTATTTCCTCTGCAATCGCCAATGTCCGTTCCTCACTCAACTTCCTCCCGATAATCTGCACCGCTACGGGGGCGCCATGGTACGCCTCCGCATCATACTCCTTGTTGACCAACGCATCCAGCTCGTTCAACGGCTTATACTTCTCATTCTTCACATCGATAGTCTTGTCCGCAAGCGTCACAGGAACCACGACGCTGGTGAAGTCCAGCAAGTTGATCACAGAAGCGTAGCCATAGTACCGGAATTGGTTGTGTCTGATAGCAGCAGTCGGGGTGATGGGCGCTATAATGGCATCGAGCTCCTGGCCGAGCTCTTCCTCGAGCACACGCCATTTGTCAAGATACTCGCACTGATACTTCCATTTCTGGAGTTGCACATCCCAGACATCGTTTAAGTCGGCTTTCTTGACGCTCGGGTCGAGGAGATCTTCTATGTTTGGAATGGCGGGCTCTCCAGAGGCGTTGATGTCCCGTAGTACGTCCTGAGTAGTACCTATCAGTCTCTGGTATTCGACTAAACAAGATAAAAACAGCATACCGTGCTTCCATCAGCAGAATAAACCCTGGAGATCAGGTCAACGGCAAAGTCATGTTCGTATGGTGTCCAGGGAACAATGCGGTGCCCATTCGTCTTCAGCACCGAGGAAACCGTGTCGAGGCCTCGTAGAATTGGTGGATGGGGAAGAACCTGTAGCATTGTTAAAGGGGATGCTTGCCAGTACTTCATGCTATCTTACGTTTCCGTCGCAATTAAAGAACCCCAATGTAAGACCCCCGGACTGCAGTTTAGTGCGAACGGCCTCTTCTTCATGAGACCTCCACGGTAGCGGAACCACTTTCGAGTCATACTTCCATGGTTCCTCGCTAAGAACCGACGTCAAGAAAAGTCTCAGATCTAAGAATCTGTTAGAGAATTCAAGCTCGAATAAGGCTTCCCAGCTTACCCGAAGCAGAATGCGCAATGGGACCAACTACGCTATGGACGGTCTCCTGTCCCTCCATACTGTTCGCCATGTAGCCATACGGCATCCTACCATGGCTCGGTCGAATCCCGTAGAGGAAATTGAACGCAGAGGGAACCCGAATAGAGCCACCTAGAACAGAAATCACAGTTAGCTGCAAGGCATGCCGTTGCGAAATGGGAACATTCTGACCAATATCAGTGCCAACACCAATAATACTGCCACGGATGCCAACCATGGCGCCCTCGCCTCCAGAGCTGCCACCACACGACCAATTCTTGTTGCGCGGGTTAAGAGTTCGACCGATGATGTTGTTGACTGTCTCGCATACCATCAGAGTTTGAGGGACGCTTGTCTTCACATAGAAAACTGCGCCGGCTTTGCGCAGGAGGGCTGTGAGTATGGAATCACGGGTTTCGTATCTTCCCAGCCAGGAGATGTATCCCATGGATGTTTCAAGGCCCTGGGCCACGTTAGAATGTAACCATTCCAAGTCCTGCAATAATCACACGATCGCACCTTGATTCGCAACTGGTCCTTTAGGGAAATAGGCAGCCCATGTAGCGGCCCAACAGGCTTCTTGTGCTCCTCGAAATATGCATCGAGCTCTTTCGCCTGCGCCAGGGCGGCTTCCGGGAAGAATTCAAGAATGCAGTTGACCTGCCTTGCCCATTAGCAGAGTCCGCATTCTACTGATATATGATTCCGTCAGGAAGATTCGGAAGACCTACCAATTGATGCGCCAAAGCAGCCCTCTTACAAAACGCCAAAGTAACATCCACCGACTTCAGTTCTCCCTTCGCCAGCTTCGCCACAAGATCCGTCGCAGAAGACTGTGTGATTTCCAGTTCCTTCTCGGATAACAGCCCCGACTTCTCTGGGAAATCGAAAACAGAGTCTGCAGTGGGAAGGGACTTGACCTTCCATTCCGCCGGAATCGACTGCTCGATCCGGTGTCTCTTATCGGCAGCCCGTTCCTCCCAGGTGGCAGTCATTGCTGTGCTATTCTCGTTCTGGAGAAAGCCGAACTATTATTGTACGCTGTAGTAATAGTGCTGTTGATTGAACCGTCAACACGTCGTTTATGTTAATGCTTTTCGGGTTTCAGGGGCAGTTAAAGCTGCAATGTAGAATGACAGAAGAGGGGCCATGCGGGGCGTATCGGGCGGCATGATAAGCTTCAGAAACATTTGTCATGGATGTTATTCTGTTCTTGTCCCCGCATTAATAATTATTATCTCCTGTTGCTGCTCGGCAGGACGTCGGGTCGTTGAGGTTGATGAGCGCCGGTAGCGCTGGATACGATACGCATTGCATAGTCTATACTCCAGGATGCATGCGTCTATAATTAAGGGTAGCCCTCTTGGGAGCCGGGGAACAAAAGAGAGAAACAGCTCAAAAATATCCGGGATCCTTGACTGAAATCACATCCATCATGGGTTCCGTTTCCCCCAAACCGACCATCCTCTACGTCGGCCAGCCCATCGTCTTCGCCCACGATGCCTGGGCCGAATTCACCAAGAACTTCAACGTCCTCTTCTACGATCTCCACTCAAAAGAAGAGGTAATCACCGCCTTCTCGGAAGGAGGGAAATACTCCAAAATCGGCGGCATCGTTCGACCAAACATCGGTCCCCATCTCCTACCCTCAATGGACAAAGAGCTGATTAGCCACTTGCCCGCCTCCTGCAAGATCATCTCGTACTGCAACCACGGCTACGATGGGGAAGATACGAAGGAATTGGAGCGGAAGGGGGTCTGGTACTGCAATGGTGCAGGAGGTGCCACGACCGCAACGGCGGATATGGCTTTGTTCCTTATCCTGGCGGCGTACCGATACACGACTTTCTGCGAACATCAGCTCCGGACGATCGGGTCGGCGGACTATTTCGCCGTCGAAGACGTCTGTAATGGATCCTACGATCCTAATGGTGGTATTCTCGGGGTGATCGGTCTGGGAGAAATCGGTACCGCTGCTGCAACTCGGGCTCGTGCGCTTGGCATGTCGATTCACTACTTCAACCGGACGAGGAAGCCAGAAGCTGAGAAGGCACTGGGTGGTGCTGAATATCATAAGGATCTGGAGTCCTTGTTGAGGATATCTGACTGCGTACTTGTTGCCTGTCCTCATTCGCAAGAGACACATCATCTTCTGAACAAGGAGACGTTCAAGCTGATGAAGAAGGGGGGCCGGGTCGTCAATATTGCTCGCGGAAAGGTTATTGACGAGGATGCCCTGGTAGATGCGTTGGAGGATGGGATGATTTCCAGCGTTGGACTGGATGTATTCCACGATGAGTATGTACTTGGGCCGCTGGTTTTTATTCAACTGTTTTAACTTATTTCCCAGACCGGTCATCCACCCGAAGCTGGTGAGCAATTGGAAAGTTACCTTGGTGCCCCATATTGGTGGAAGCACGGTAGACACGCTACAGGTAGGTTATAGCCAAGCCATGCATGCCAGAGGGCCTGCTAACTGGAACAGAAATTCGAGGAAATCGCGCTGAAGAATATTGAGGCTTTCTTCTTGGGAGACGGCAAGCCTTTGACGCCGATCAACAACGTGTGTAAGAATGTAGAGGCGAAGTTCTAGTAGGCTTAGATAGATTGACTCTAGACAAGAAGAAAATAGACCAATTTTTTTGCGTATTGTGAATCCATAGTTCTGGTCTCGCAGCATAGAGAGCATGATTTGACCTCGTACATTTGATCTAATAAATGAACCATAATGACTACATCCAATGGAATACACACAACATCATACAAGAATGAAATCGTGGCATACCCCGGAGAGATCCAAGACGAGCAGAATTTCAAGTGACGCATAAAAAGCGTATTTCCATCTCCATCTGGGGGGTAAAGTTCCATCCTTCAGCGGACAAGTCCCGAAGGCCGAGAGATCCTCGAGATAAGGGTTATTCATAAGCCGCCATACACGCGCGGTTGTAATATCGGAATCGTTCATTGCGAGGACAGATGACCGGAATATTTCTGGCCTTTTCGGGGCTTTGAGATAAGCAGTGCAGCGAAGGGACATATATAGACGGTTATGGATTGATCATATCAACCTCCAACGCCTTTATATCACTAGAGGACATATACATTAAAGGACGTTTTCTTTCTTTCAACACGGATACCAAACGAATACTAAGCCATGGCCCCAGCAGCAGAACCAACAGCTCCAGAATTGGTCCCAACCCTCGAATACCGTGGACCATCCAAGGTCAAGTTCGACCCCAAAATACACCTGAACTACACCCCACCACCAAAGATACATAAAATGTCCGAACTAGGCATGGCACACGTTGGAACCAGCGACCTAGCCGCTACGGAACCCTTCCAGCTCGCCACGGAAGCTGCCATTGTCGAACTACGCCGCGAGCTCCTCCAGCCGAATACTCTGAAAAGGCGGATTCACTGGTGGCCCCGATCACCCGCATGTCTTCGCGGCTTTACGAAGGAAGAGGCACCCTTCACGCACGCTTTCTGGACATCTCCCGAAGTGCTCCGGATTATATCCAGCTTGTCGACGATCGACATGGAACCTGCCCTCCCCTACGAAATCGGACACACCAATGCGCAACTCGGAGCGAGAGGGCGAGAGGGTTTGAAAGATCTCCCACTGTACCCTGTTCCCGTACCGCCGGGATGGGAAGAGGAGAAGGGCGAGTTCGACGATGTCCCCGTTGACAACTGGCACACGGATTCGTTCGCGTACTCGGTTGTGATGATGCTAAGCAACACCGAGAAAATGCTAGGAGGGGAAACGGCACTGCGGATGCCAGACGGAACAGTGAAAAAGCTCCGCGGTACGGAGATGGGATCCTGTATTTTTATCCAGGGTAGAAACATGCCTCATGCTGCGTTGAGAGCTCGGAACACCGGCGAACGCATCACGATGGTGTGTCCATATCGTCCTGCGCATCCGGCTATTCGGGACGAAACAGAGATTACGAACTCACTTGAGCTGAGCTATCTTAATGAGCTGTATGGGCAGTTTAGCATGGAGCGGTTCAAGGTTGTTAAGAAGAAGTGCGATTATATGATTCGGAGACTGGAGGAGGATAAGAGGGCGGCGTTGGAGAGGGAGCCGGAGAATTATAACGCGGTTATCATGAATCGGAAGGAGGTCAAGACTATGATGGAGGATATTATTTGGTATCTGGAGGTTGCGCTGAAGCAGATGGGCATGGATAAGGATGAATGAGTGTATGTTGTGCCGTTGTATTTGATTTTAATATTGATTGTTCGCATTTCGTTCATTATGTGCTTGCTTCGGCTTCATTTCGCTGCATCCACATGTTATCAAGCAGAGAGAACGCAGGATTCCTTAAGCCTAGCCTCCAACAATGCAGTCTGCTGTGAGATAGTCGGGGACCCAAGCTCAGGCTCCTTTGGCATCCACACCTTCGCCAGTTTCAGTCCCAATTCGAGTAGTAATCTCTCAAACTGAGCCCTGGTGCATTCCAAAGACGAATTCACTATCATCGCTAAGTCCGCAAATGCTGCCTGAAGGGAGACATTGGAGTCTGGCAACAAACCCTCATTGATCAGTAAAAGAGAATCAGGAGCCATGGCTTCACGAATGTTGCATGAGGATCTGTCTAACCTGTTTATCTGGCCAGTCATGCAATATAGTGCGTAGGTAATAAGCCCTTGCGCCCTTCACCGGCTGTCCATGGAAGAAGTCATGACTCCGGATTTAATGCCGGTTGACATAACTATTAGGCGAGATGACTTGCACTAGTACGCCCTAGGTCAACCGAACTGTATATTCTTAATAAGCCCGAAGTTGTTTTGGTCCGTATATCTGGAGTTAGACTATATTTAAGCTTATTCCATCGGAGACTAACCCGATGGGGTTGATTTCCGGATTTGGATGCTCCTACTATTCCTCATTTACATACACTCACCTCGCTTCATCCTACCATTATCTAAGCGTACAGATCTCTATGCATGGAAGAGGTTGGAGGGAAATAGGATGGCATGTAGCATTTGGATCAAAATCTGCTCCAAACAGAATTCGCACAACTTGATCTCCTTTATTTCTGGCTGCCTAGTAAAGCGCCGTAGTGCCCCAGATAGCTTGATTTAGGCTCCGCCTGGGGGTAATTAGGCAGATAGCCTGTCTTTTCCAAACCAAGTCTTCTGGGACATCCCAAGGTTTCCCATCTGCCGTTCAATTTAACACCACATCAGAATTATTCTGTGGATGACATAATTTGTGACCAGACACTGCCACATTATTCTACCTTGAGAAGTTTCTCTACCTATATATCGAGTCTAGGCCAGGGGAGAAATAGCTCTACCTCGGCATACGGAGCAAATTGGTTATTCCTATAGGCGCCTCAGGCTACATCTTAGCTAGTTAGTTGTGAATGTGGTGACTAATAAGCATAACTAACTAGTTAACTATTATTATTTAATAACTGATTAGTTAGTTAGCTAGCTGTGCGCAAAATAGATGATGTCATATCTCCGCATTCCCGAAGTCAGCCACCCGCAACATTCCACCACGCCCACTTTCTTCCCAACTCCCTGCCTCGCTACCATTACCATTGATCTCCAATCATACCAAAACCCCATTTGTACACAATCACCATGTCCGAGTCCCTCGCCGTTCTCCGCCGCCGTCGCACGGACGAACTCGCGCGCCTCGCGGACGAGCACGAAAAGCATGATCTCCTTCCCGAAGACCGCGAGATCCTGAAAAAGGCGGCATCGAGAACGCAGCTCTGGACGGCTATTGGGTCGGGAATTGGCATGGGAATCGGTCTATCTATGGCTTTTAGACTGCGCACTGCTCGTCGGGCGTTCTTTCAGGCGTTCCGCGCTGCCGAGAAGCCGACGCGGGTTGTTTTTGCCGATGGGCGGACTGGTATGCCATGTTATCTGCGTAATTCTATGGGGTTCCATTACGTGGCTAACTGCGATTGCATTCAGAGTCTATTCCCGATCTCACACCGTTAATGAAGCCGACTACGTTTGGCGATATCGCGACGTATTTCTTTTCCTCGTTTGGTGGACTTTTTTTGGGTGGTGAACTCGGTATGGATACTCTCTTATTTTCCGTCATCGGAATACCCTGAATTGTATCTACAATGCCGCGGATGTACTAATGGATGTGACTGTCGTAGGGTTTTGGGCCGGTGCAGCGAGCGGTAGTCGGAACGTCACTTCGGATCCGGAGAGGCAGAAGAGGATCGAGACTGCCTTCAAGAAGTTCAGGGCCGATGTCCTCCGGAAGGAGGCGGATGAGTTGGATCTCAAGCACGACGTGACTGATGAGATGTTCTAGTCGGGGAAGCAAGCCTTGTCTCTGGGTTGGAAGTTGATCTGGATTCATTACATATATACATCGGCGGTGGCGTATGTCTATCTCCATCCTTGCATCATTTGTCCTGGGTTTGCAATGTAAAATAGCTAGCAATTTCTACTATATTTCAACGGTGGCGTCTTTTGACATATATATCCCATTGAAAGTGCAACATCCCTATGCAAGCATCTAGAACATAAAATTCCATGGTAATTGATATATAGATCACTCAGTAAGAGCACCATACACTATCAACATCGCACAACCACCATAGTTCAGCAAACCAATCACAACTACAAATCAACCCCAGCAACAATCCCCCCATCACCATCATCGGTGCCGCCGTCTTGACAGCAAAGTTACCACTGGCCGTAGTACTTTGTACAGCAGTACCGGAATCAGGACCAGTACCAGAAATTGCAGTCACCTCAGTTGTCGCCACTGAATGCGTAGCAGCGGTGGTTGCTACCACCGTCTGTGATACAGGCGCAGTACCAACAACGGCTAAACTGACAGTGTATATGTTCCAGGACTTCTCATTGTCCGGGGCAGCAAATGTTTCAATATCTGTCACTCTGGTCCTGTCAATATAGTACGATTCCAAATACGAACATGATGCTGTGGTGGGAGTGGGAGAGCCGGTGAATGTGCATCCATATTGGGTGTGTCTGGGTCACGTAGTAAGTACCCGTATATATATAAGCCACGGTAATGTTGGGGAAAATCATAATCTTACGTTACCCTATCACTGAAGCCATACTCATACGCTGGGAAATTTTAGGTTAGTTGAAAATGGGTCATGGAAAGGAGCCATATTTTGGGATTCTTACATCAGGCCTAGGCGAAATGGTTCAGTGCTTGTCACGGCTCGAGGACAGCTGATTGCATAAGTTGTCAGGTCATCGTTCTACATTAACTATTAGTAAATAGAAAGACATCTTTTTGGAAGATAATGCTTACCTCCCCTATCACGCTTCCCTCACAAGCGCCAAAGAAATCCTTCAGGCTATGTCCGACCCATGGCATTGTCTGTTCGATATTAGCATCTGATTATGAAGTCTACGGTAGTCTACGAAGAGACATACTATGTCGAATCTGCCAAACAAAGCGATAAGCAACCCAGTTGGGCGAACAAGGAGAAGAGATACCTCGGCTGCATTTTTGTCGTATGTGATGTAGAAGACGCGGGAAACAAAATAGAAAAGCTCAGGACGTGGCGGACATTTTGTGCCATGGCATGGTCACCCTTTGATTTAAAACCGTCAGCAATGGCTAATCTAGTTGAAGTCGGTTATCTCGTGGTCAAGCATGTTATGTAGCATCGATGGAGGCTTTACAGCTTCAAACTTACCGGATTAGGCGATGGCTAAATTAGACACGAGTTTTCTTTATTTTGCCAAGGCCTTGGCAAGACTCTAAGCACAAGACTGCTTAGAGACGGTAAAATGAAGCATTATTGATAACATGAACGGATCGCAGAGCAGCTTCAGCGTGACGAGAACAGTGACCGATGAGCGGCGAAGTTGTATTCCATATGATATGCAATAATCATTTATGCGAGGGTCAAGTAAATTCCCAGAAGAGACTGCTGTGTGTCTACCGCCCCTTCTGCTCTTCTTCCATCGGTCGTTTCACCCGGTAGTCCTCCCTCACAATCAACAGCCTCCCCCTGGCCACCTCCCAGATGGTGAAGGCCAGATTAACGAAAAAGATAATCAGGAGGAAAACAAGCAGAATCCCCGTCATGACCTTGAAGAAAGGAGAGTTCATCGCAACACCAAATAGCAGGAACGACGTCGTCAGCGTTCCCGTTGGGAAGATAATACTATTCCACTCGGGGCTCCATCTGAGTTCTCTTCGAAGCATTTCACGGATGAGGGCGCAGAAAGCAAGGACGATCCATCCAACGGCCATGCCGGACATCAGCATTGCCATCAGGACGCATGCCACATTAAGCGGTGCTGCAGCGATCCTTGTAAGAAAGCTCCCTCTGTGATATTCAGCGAACCGGCCGAATGTCATAGCAGCAGATCCTAGTGTTTGCAGCGCGGCCGACGACTGGCCCATGGGGCCTATGTATAAGAATATAACGATGGACTTACCGGGTGGCGGCCAGCCCAGTGTAAGCTGTTGGTGGAGCAAGTATGCATAGAGGAATATCGCCATGAAGATTCCCATGCCAACGCCAAAGAAAGAAAAGATGATAACGGGGACAGCCAATCGACCCGAAATGCCGCTGGAGTAACTACATATAAGACCACCGATCGCCCCTAGGGTGGCGACAGCAACGGCCGGGATGACTATCAAGGTCGGCAATGGGTTCTGGGCTGGCAGGCGTCGCGAGATCAATACGCAGAAAACGAAGAACAGAGTCGCGAGCGTCCAGCCGGCGCCTATCCACCACATCACGTATGCCACGAGGGTGAACGCATGCCCACCCCAGTATGCGTCGCTGACTGTCAGCGAGACAAAGGCGACCAGTGTCATCCACGAGATCGGCCAGCATGCAAGCATGGCCAGCGTCGACATGTCGTTGGTTAATTCTTCGTATGCTTCTCGACGAAACCACGCGAGACGCAAGAGAAATATAAGTGACGCGATGATGAACCAGACAAAATCAATCATCCATGCAATCGTTGACAGGACTGGCAGGCCGGGAAATTGATACGGGAACTGGTGCATCAGCATCGCGATGATTCCCGCATTCATGCACCAGGTGAACCTGCTCTTGGAAGTTATATGAAGATGCTTTTAACACCGGCTAGAGTGCCTTACCATACTGGCCCAAAATCCTGAACCAATGCCCGGAAAGGGCTCCGTTTTAAAGACCTGCCGGTAGAGCCGTATTTACTCCATCCGCTATCATGATTGTTGCCTCTGTTTTCCCTTGTCGACATTGTTCTACCGGGCATCTGGCTTCACAAGAGTAATGCCCGAGATATAGGCAGTCTCCCCTTATTATTAAGTTGCGGGATCCAAGAATCACCGTGGCTCCAGCCACAGACAAGGCAACTTGTTAAGCCTTGAAGGCATCACCATGATGTAAGCCCTGATTCCAGCCACGCGAGAGTGCAGCTTATTATACCAAAATGGATATCTAGCCGAAGTTTCCCGGGGTGGAAGGTATCATCTACTGTCTGGCCTGAGAATCCAGCAGGGTAGTCATGATCAACTCGGGATGCATTCAATCCAATGCTTGAGAATAAAGGAAAGGCGTCTACTTCGTAGCTCGCGGGGCTTGGAGAGGAGTTCAACAGTGACAACCAACTCAAGGACACAAAGAACAGCAGGTAGAGGTCGCCAGATTCCGCGAGGGATAGCACCCATCAACATCCGTCTTCGAGATCTGAATAGCTAGAAGTCAGATTAGAAGGTATCTATGCCACTTCTTCACTGCGAGACTTGCCCGCATGAAAGAGAACATCGAGAGAGCCACCCATCAAGAGTTGGTCTACATGGAGGTTGAGTCTTGAGTGGGCTAATGATGGATTGGACCTGTTGGAGGAAGCGTACGAAGGAAAGAATCCAAGGTATCCAAGGTAACTCGTCTCTTCCCACCCGGCGAATGCGTTCGAACAATATGTCTTCCCCGGACGCAATCAAGATGGCATTCTGCCTCTTACAGTAATGGACGGTATCCGGCAGGTGGCAGCTAACCAGATCATGGAATTGGACTCGCTCCAGCTTGGGTGCATGGTGCCATATCTATGAAAACCAAAAACGCAAACGTGCCACCAAAACAGAGCCTGGGTGTTCTATGGTTGAGGAATTGAGACAGTTAATTGCCAACTTTCCGAAACGCTGGGAGTACAACAACATCTATGGACCCGGAAAGAGACGTTAAACGGCCCCAAACTGCCACTGTCACCTTTGCCGAAGACCACGATCCATCCTCCAATCAGTGAATCTCCCCGAGAGGATGGAGGATGGAGGACCGGCAGTGGTGATAGGCGCATAGCTAAGTTTAATGTTGTCACCCATCCGGCTACTAACCGGCTGGTGAGTCAATGACCCTCCGGGGAGCAACTTCAGATTGGAATAAATGATATCACAGTTGACTCAATCACCAGCCTTGCAGAAAGTGATAATGTATCCCAAGGCAAGATGTAGGATCTTTGAACGAGGTGTAGCGTAGCCCTTCTAAAGTAATAAGAGTATGCCTTCAGATGCATACGTCAATGTGATTTGCGGCAGCCACTTCCACATATCCCCCTGCATACAAAGTCAAATAAACCCAACGTTCAGCTTGTGTATCAGAAACGCAGGATCTGAAGCCGGTATTCTACAGACTAACATGGAGGAAATGGAACGCATCATTCCCTACTTGCTACTGCTGGCATCCGACGGACAGTGGCGTCCGGTCATGCATTCCGTTGCGTGTAACATCCCAACCAATCCTAAAGAAACAATACACATCCCAATGCATACCAACCCTAGAGACAGAGAAAACCTCACGTCATCTTGATGATAGCTGACGGTGCTGGAATGGATATCTAGGAGAGATTATCCCAAGAGGGTCAGACGTAGTACTCATTGCCACGTTCGCAACAGGTACCTGAACTTCAGCCCTACTTCAGCCAACTTCAGCCAACTTCAGCCCTGCTCGTTTCTGTACGAGTGACGATTCAATTCGTATCCAAAATGACCTTCCAAGCAGCCCAAGATAGCAACACAGCGTTCAAATTGGAGAATCTTTTCAATGTCAAGGACAGAGGTACGGTTTCAAACCCCATACATCATGTCTCTATCCTCGAATCCGACATTCTGCACAGTTGCCATCGTAACAGGTGCCGGCACCGGCATCGGTTTAATGCAAGCCCAAGCCCTCGCAGTAAACGGTGCCAAAGTCTACATCGTCGGGCGAACCGGCGAAAAACTCGACCAAGTCGCTCAGCTGTACGGAAAAAACATCGAGGGACAGATCATCCCCCTGACGGCCGATATCACCGACAAGCAATCTATCGACAACCTAGTCAAAGAGTTCTCCAAGCGTGAGGACCACCTGGACATCCTGCTGAACACGGCCGGCATAGCAGGACAGTCGCAATCGCCAAACTTCCGAGACCCCGAAGAGCTCCGCAAGAGCCTATTCGAGGGTGAGAATGCCACTTTTGCAGACTGGGATGCTATCTACCGGACTAACGTCGGAAGTCTGTATTTCATGACGACCGCGTTTCTCCCGCTGCTGCAGAAGGGAACCGAGAAGCGGTACGCGTGGAGCAGCACGGTGATCAACACGAGCTCGATTTCGGGTATCATAAAGATGTCGCAGGATCATTTCGCGTACAATACGTCCAAGGCGGCTGCGGTGCATTTGACGAAGATGCTGGCTTACGAGATCACAAAGGCTGGTCTGAAGATCCGTATTAATCAGATCGCCCCTGGCATGTTTCCGAGTGAGATGACGGCTATGAGTAGCGATGATAAGCATAAGAGTCATCTGCATAAGGAGGTGATGGAGGGCATAGTGCCTGCTGCGAGACCTGGACATGATCGTGATATGGCCAGTGCGACAATCTATGCTTCCACAAATCAGTATCTGAATGGCGCTGTTATTGTGGTGGATGGAGGTTATATTGTAGCTACTGGCGCGATAACTGTTTAGGGCTTGAATGGTCTGAAAAGAAAACTTCAAAATATACAATAAGCTAAGCTTTGAAGTTCGATTTAATGATTCTCAAGGCTAGTTGCTCAATGAAGATTTACATTACTCGGATATGCTCTAATGCTCTGCGTTGTAGCTACTTGTAAAGTGTCCCGTCTATCATAGTGCTTTTCCCACCGTCGTTTTATCTTTCTTCTCTCATGCTGCTTCTTCGCTCTTACTCGGCTGCAACACGGTATCCTCGACAGCCTCATTGTGAGAATTGCTCTCCTCATCCGTCATCCTCTCTGGTACACGGTTCTCCCGTGTCGGCGCAAACCTGCTTCGGATCCTGATCTGCCGTCCGTACTTGTAGAAGAGGAAAGGAATAACCGACAGCAAGGTACCCACGCCGGCGACCAAACTACCTCCCCCTCCCACACCCAGTGCAGTGAACATCTGGTGCGTGAAAAGCGGCGCCGCTGCACCGCAGGCAGAGCGAGCGATCGTATTCGCGGCAATGGCAGAGGCTGCGTACATCAGGTAGACGTCCACAAGGTAGTTCAAGTATGCGACGAAAATGAGCACCAACGCGGCAGAGAGGATGCATCCTGCGATGGTGGGGACGATCCAGTGGACAGAACTGAGACTGGTCAGCCTTGGACTATTTCTTATTGTGTATCTTGAGAGCGATGGTCACGGCTCACTTGAATTCAGCCGTCCATGCAAACCAGAACATGGATGCGGCAAAGCCAACGCCACCGATCATGGCTAGGGGCAATCGATCTTCAGGAGTCGCATCTTCCATTTTCATCTCGCCCCTCTGGATCTTCCGCTGACGGATCTGTGTGTCAATGAGAACGATCCCACCACCGAGGATCGCCCCGATCACAGTGCCAAGCAAGGGTAACTCGCCCACACCTGAATTCCACCCACGTTTCTCCTGGAAGACAATTGGATAGATTGTGAAGAGCATGTAAAGTAGGGTATAAACGACAGCCATATATATGGCAACCAGCAAAGAAATAGGATCGAAAAGGATGAACCAAGGCCGTGTCAGCGCGATTTTGTAGATGCCAAGGAGGGTCCGGTCATTGTCCTCGACCGCAGCCTTGACATTCTCGTACCCGGGAATCTTCGCCCGTCGAATCCGTTTCGCCTTTGTATGCAGAATCGACGGTGCGTATGTCTCAGGGATAGTCAGCATCACGATCGCTGTGCCCCCGCCGAGCCAGAGTAGCACGTAGAAACTCCATCGCCAATCCTCTTTTAGCTCGAGGAAGCCTGCCACGAGAGGTCCAAGGGCCGGCCCGATCCACACCATCACCGAGAATCCAGCCATGGCGTTGGCGCGCTGCAGCGGATCCCATACATCAGCGAGGACTCCCGGTCCATTGCTCAAGGGGGCAGAGACGAACGTTCCCGTCAGGAATCTACCGACTAGCAGGGCCCCCAAGTTCGGCGCAAAGGCGCACAGGAAGTTGAAAGCGAGGTACAGTGAGAAGGTGATGTAAAAAATCCACCGGCGCCCATAGAATTCGCTAAGCGGCGCAAAGATCAGAGGACCGGCGCAGTAACCCAGCAAGAAAAGCGTGATGGTGAGACCTGCTACCTCGGATGAAACGCCAAAATGCTTCGAGATAGACAGGAAACATCCGCTGGGAGAGCTTGAAGCGAACGTTGCATTCACTACTAGCAGGACGGCGCTCATGGTGATCGTAGCCCGGCGCAACAACGACCAATTCCGAGGATTTTCGATGTCGCCCGGCGCGAAGTCGACATAGCCATTGTCGTTGAGGTAAGGAGCCTCTTCATGTTTGATGTCTTTCGTTCGATAGGGTTTATTGCCTGCGAAGGACAGAACACGCGCGATGGTTGACATCGCAAATCGGCGGGTGATGAATGATGAACTATCATGTCCTGACAGGGCCGACAGAGGTTTTACACTTCGCAAACAGCCGGTGAAGGGAGCTTGTCTTTAAATTTAAATCCGAAATTATCCCCGCACGCTCGATCCTTATGGGCATGCCGAATACCCGGTATTAGCAATCAAGAGCTTCATTCCTGCTTAGAAATGAGCCTATTTGGAGATCATAGTGTCCGTGCACTATTATTTTCGTAGATCTGTCAGAAATAACAGCTATGTTAGGATTGGCTTCCAGGTTGCTTCCTAGTAATCACCCGAAATAGGCAGATGGAGGCAGGCAAATGGAGCAGGACGTATTAACCCCAGTCATTCAAACGAAGCAGAGTTTATGACGGTCGTCCAGAACCTGCAGCTCCACCAATCTTATAATGTCCGCAATCTCCGTGGTGTATCAACCGTCTGGTGTTCGGATGGACGCATGAAGACCTGCTTCTCACCGTCGTCATCACTGTCATTGGTCCCAGGTACAGATGTAATACCTTATATAAACGGCGGCGTAGTATGTGCATAATTACTTTCCTAGGAACGAATCAGCTCAACTGACCACTGGCTATACTTGTTTGCTTGGCACCAGGGGAGATAGGGGATAGTACATAGCGTTGGAAAATCAACATGGAGGATACCCTAACATTGGCCAGAGGGAATCGGCACAGCAATAACGTCCATTTCCCTTACCCGCGTCGGCTGACAGGGCAGGGATATCCCAGCAGATATGAATTTCATTCTAACGGAAGTCCGACACGGATTGTTCTGACTCAGGGTGACGAGTAAATCCTCGATGATTTACCGTCCCATATGTCGCTCTAAATTCCTAAGAATATGCTGACATTCTTCGGATTTACCATCAGAGCGCTTGATATTCGATTTGACGTTAGTGCTGCAAGCACCTCGTCGATGAATGCACTGGGTTTGATGTGCAAGCCGACAAACAGTACCATTGTCCAAATTGTGAGCTCCAGATATCTTCCGTAGCCGGTCACATGTTCCCTTAAATTGGTGGCACGACTCCTTGACAAAAGCGAACGTATTGGCTCAACGTCTGCATAACTACCGTGGACAATGCTGGGCCATCCAACTAGGCAGGGGAAAAAAGACACTTACTGTGTGGTCGTATTCACAGTAGATGTTCCCAAGTTGGAGTAGAGGTCTCTTAGCGAATGAAGTAAAGCCACTTGACATTATGGGAAATGGTCCGTCACATAAATTGATGGGATAGCTTTGACTGTGCACATCTTGTGCAGAAAGATTTGTTTTATGACGAAAAGATTTTTGCAAAAAAAATTTTTGACAAGGGTGGGATTCGAACCCACGCCCCTTTCGAGACACGGAAACTAGATGCGCTTGCGCGCATTAGCATTGTTGGATCAGTATACCTGAACCGTGCGCCTTGGACCGCTCGGCCACCTTGCCTTCTTTCTTGTACATTGACATGGAATAAAGTATTATCAGAGAGTCATGAGACGAAAAACCGCATTAGCATTATGAGTATTGATAATTTACTTTTATTTTGCACTGTTTAATATTAGCCAGCACAAAAGTTTAGGCTTCTTGCTATTAAGATATGACCAACCTTGCTCTTATTCCCGGGTCTGTTACTGTTGAAGTACAGCCTGCCCAATACTGCGCCGTGTAACAAAGCAGAAGTTTGGAATATAGACCACCACATCAATCCTGCTTTGATCAAGTCTGCTACCATCCTAGTCAGAAATAAACAGATAGAATAACTGTATCCATTCTCTCGTTATGGTATTTCTTTTCTATAATGTATTCTATAGTCTCCTGCTGTTGCATGTTTCCCTGATCAGTGGAATGATTTTTATCAACAAAAGGGAGGTGATCGATGCAGCATTAGAGCATTACAAGTGGGGTTCAAGGAGCTAGAGGGAAGATCTGTATCGGTGAGGAAGTGAGGTATCTCCTGATCTTCCCCCTTACTGTAAAAAACGTATCCCAGGGGTCCAACGTAATCAGGAAAACTCGTGTCCATATATGGGACATGCTTCAAGCCCTGCTTCGCGGATTTCGCTGAAATAAAAATACAGCCACTGCACCAAACCAACGCTCTTTATGGACAGGGCTTACACGCGAAATATAATCTCAAAGAATTCCCCAGCATCTGGCAGCCCTTCGAAAGGGGAAAAGAGACATACGACTATATCGTTTTAGAAGGCGGCAAATACCGCTTCATGAATTCTTATGCGGTTAAGCTTGCCAGTCAAAGTTGGCCTTGACGAGAATATAAATAACTCTAAGATCCCTTTCAATAATATTTTTGACGTGGTGATGTCGTGCCTTTCAGTTGCTCCCTTACTCAAAGCTGCAACGATACTTTGGAAAGGAATCTTTCAAACCCACTGGTTTAAATATTCTGACGCCTCTACCTATTGCGTTGGGCGCTCAGAGGAAGCCAAATCACATTGACATTTACTTGAACTCAGACGAACATAGATTCAATAGTGGCCCGGCGACCAACAGAAGCAGCGCAAACCCCCGAAAAATATGCTGGAAAGACTTAAGATCCAAAGGTAATTTCAAAGAGATTGGCATCCGGCGGATATAAGGATGCTTCATGCCAAACTGTCAAGGCTGCAGAGAGGTTCAAGTAGCTCACAGAAAGGCTTAACGGTGGTGAAGACACCAAAGGTTTCGCGGCAATGGAAGTTCGGACTTCTGGGTGTTGAGCTGACCCACCATTAGTAAACACTACAAAGAAATGACTGTGTTTGACTTGAGAATCGCTTCAAAAGCTCAAATATAACAACTGGCAAGGTGGCCGAGCGGTCCAAGGCGCACGGTTCAGGTATACTGATCCAATAATGCTAATGCGCGCAAGCGCATCTAGTTTCCGTGTCTCGAAAGGGGCGTGGGTTCGAATCCCACCCTTGTCAAAAATTTTTTTGTCGTTGCAAACGTCACTTAAACAGCTCCTCCTATCTGGTCTGTTAACTTTCAGTAATGCTCTCAGCATCAGTCAGACACAGATACTAAACTGACAGCTCAACGACGGGTCTTTATGCAGAGTCAAGGCATCTCCAAAAATTGACCATACTTGGAGAAATCGCCATTGCCAATGTTCCACGGCGATATATCTATGTGGCAGACAACGATTAGTCTTTGCATATACCACGCGAAATTTATCAGAGGCGGATTCACTGCTGGCAGTTTGTCCGAGGAACAGGTTCAAATGTGGGAAAATCAGAGATCCACGATCAGACGACCTAGAAACTTGATATGTCCCAAGACAGTCACTCGAGCACAGTATGAAGAATCAGTTGAACCCATGCTAAATGAACCAACGTCCGTGTTGCTTGCACGTTACTGGGGTTGGTAAATGAATCTTTATAGCTGGATATCCAGGTGCCGCCACCGACAGTGATACATCGCTGGTTCGCGTCTACATATAAGGAGATCGTGCTGAAATAGCCTTGTAATCGGCATATGGGTTCAGCTGCTGCATGAGGCCCGTCTACATTGACTGCTAGTATTTATTGTACGTATTGGCTTTCTTTATGGTCTCTATAATGCACTGGAATTGACACATACATTCGCGAATTTCTGTTGAGCTGCGTATATTTACTACAACGGCAACTGTTCCTCGTCATTCTCATCATGAGTTCACTTGACATTCATCGTCATCATCATCACCATTCCAATACAACTATCCCAGTATTCTAGTGGCTATGGTCATTGCAGTTGTAACCAAGTTCGCGACGAGCCAACTTCGCCCGACTCAGCCGCCTAGGAGCCGGCAGCAGGTCCCGGCCAGAGAGATCAGGCAACGGCTTCCTAGAGACAAGACCAGCAGCCTCATCACGCCTCCTCTTCGAGTCTGACTGCACAATCATGTTAAGCCAGTTCGCAAGACGGTAACCGCCCTTGGCGATCTGCAGCTCCACGGTGTCGATGACAGAGTTATAGTAGTCAGGGTACAGGTCGCCCTTTTGAAGAGCAGCCTCGCCGTCCGGCATAACGACAGAGCAAACATAGGCATTGGCATCCGAAGCCCATTTTACAGCGGATGTCTGGATATCATCAATGTTGTCGCCATCGATCCAGCTCGACGCCTGTGACTTGTAACTGCCAGAGTTGATCTCGTCGATCAGAGAGTCGGCCCAGCTTTTAGCATCCGAAAGTGAGCTGCCGCCCACCTTTTTCTCGGGGATATATGTGTCCCAGTCGCTATGGAGATTGTCGCTGTACCCGTTGAATTTCACTTTGATCTCATTGCCGCCTACTTTATATGCCTCATCGTGCAGCGGCTGCGTGATGTCCCCCAGCAGGTGCACGATGAATTTCAGCGCGATGGCCTTGTTCTCCGCCGTCAGACGGCCGTCCGTCACACGCTGCGTGTAGTTTGCAATGGCTGAAATGCTGCAGCCTTCGCTTCCGCAGTCACGGTCGAAATCAACATTGCATGAGCTTGGCGGGTTGTCCTCTGCATCGATGAAATGGAAGGGAGCGGAGAACTTTCCGGCCGTCGTGGCTCTGTATTGATCGGCCCATGAGGCAATGCTGGCGAGGTAGTCGTCCGAGGTGTTACCAAGAATGTCTTGGGCCCTGTTGGGAATTATCAGTCTCCATTATCTCAAAGATGAATCACCACTTGTACCATGATGCGGTGCCACCGGAGACGTAGTTCTGCGCAATATAGGCGACGGTTGCATGACCTAGGGTTCCCCAGGCATGAACGCCCTGCAGAAACGCCAGCGGGGCGAGAATAAGCCTGGAGGATACCATCATATTGTTCTCCGTTGGATCCTTACTCAAAAAAATGGTTTGAATATTTCCGCATGACTTCCTCGCGGGTGGGCGTGGATTAAATATCCGATATAACTCCCTTGGCACCCCTGATGGTGATCGGCGAAGCCCGCTCTCTGCCAGGGATATATCATATCAGCGGCACGAAGTTGCAACAGGCTAATCAATGGTAAATCCAATGTCTCTGTACTCTGATTCTAGTCTTTCTCACTCTAGCAGGCCGGAGGACACCGTCTCGGTAGTCCGCCGGCGTCCTTTATGACTCGTCCAATTGGGATGGTCAAGCGCACCCTGCCAAGTCCACGGGCTGAGGAAGACCGAGCTTATTGGAATCAACGGGATTTCTCCTGGTGTTTGTAGCGCTGTAGATCTTCTTCAGACGTGGTGATGTCTGCCGATGAGATCGGCAACGTAACATCTGACTAGATAGCCAATCTGAGGTCGGTGTCGGCATCCAGTATACAAATGGCAGATTTCGCTTTTGGTTCCACTGCAGCATCGTCTTTTGAAATGCTGTAGCGATCTTTCGGTCGGCATACTACATATCATAAAGACCATCAGTCGCCTGAACCTGGACCGGCAGGCCGACCAGCGTTTTATCGACCCATTTCCAGGCGACGCAGTCCCATTGACGAACAAGTTCACGTTATCTTTAGAGATCCTCGTCAGGCATTGCAGGGCCATGTTTCTATAGGAGGTCATCCTGCAATAGCTGGGTTTTAGGTTTCTAGAAGCAGCAACGTTAGTAAGCTTGATTATCAGATGCTACTTCCAACACTACTTATGCGTATGGATTTTATATGCGTGACTCTGGCCACAAGCCACCTATTTGTACAAGACTATATTACTTGTGTCCACAATCAGTGTTGGTTTTTGGGTAACAACCTGATTTGCACACAATTCCCCTTCTCTACTGCATTTCACTGCTTTAGCAAGCCAGTCCTGGAAGTCACGGACAGCCTGGGAAGGCCCATACACACCTATATCGGTGCAGAATACCAGATCGTCGCAGTACGTCTGATGAAGTGGTCTTATATACTTAGCTGTGATGGTATGTAGTTCTTCCATATAGGCTTTTGGCTGGGATATGTTGCTTTTTCTGTTGTTCTCGTTCAGATCATTCCAGACATCCTCAAGGACCAGCTTCGATATACTCCATGACGATAAGTTGTCATTCACCTGTCTCGTTGACGTACGCATCGTGGACTCCAGGAACGGGGATAGACATCTCCCCTCATACAAATCGCGTCACTGTCTTCGGCTAGGCGTCTGTGACCATCAACTTTGCTTATCATGCGCTCGTAATGAGGTAGATTCGGGACAGGTCCCCTCCAATTCCGATCCTCCGGTTTGAGGTCCACCTTTTGGATGCGCGAGTATTTTGACATAACAGCGAGGTTTATAAGTGTAGTAAACAGTCCAAGATGTTCCTTGGCATATATACGCTGGGAGGAGTTGAGAAGGACTCATCTTACCTTTGTCGTTGAAAATGCTCCTGTGGTACTTCCACGTGATTCCTTCGTGCCCTTGCTTTGATGGTGGTAAATGTGAAGCAAATATTTGGCTTCGATTCGGGTTATATAGATCGAATCACTTCAAAGTCGAAGAGACCGAAAGAACTAACTGGTATCTATGGTTTTCAGCGCGTCAATGTACATCGCTCCAAGTATCTGCATTTGTTCATATACAGAGTACACATAGACACTGGAGAGTCTTCAATGGTGTGGCCTTCCTTGACGGAGTTTCCCTTTTCTTTTCCATTTTCGTATTTGCAGCGAGAACGATTCTTCTAAATGGTTACTTGGGTATTGTTCCTGCCAAGGAACTGTATAGTGCTCTCTAAAGCAATGAACATGACCGCAGGGCGTAGCCAACTTTGGATGCTGATAAACTCAATCAATCACACAGTACGCCGAATAAGCTGAACATTTTGTCCAGAGCTAATTCTCTCCTGCATGGACTATATGAAGGTCCTGCATACAGTCTGGATGTTATGACATTATGCTTGCCACAAAAGGGAACTACGTCATATCTGGAATTCTATAAGAACCACATTGCTCTTCGACCTGACAGATGTCACTACCTTCAACTCCCAGGTGACTAACATAATAAAGGCACGGACATATTTCTGAGTATGCATAACAACAAAAATTCTAGCGCATCCGTCGAGGACCTCATCGGATATACGTTTAGGGACCGCCATATCCTTGAGGAAGCTACAGAACAGAATCGCAACAAACGCCTGGCCTTCCTAGGGGATAAAATAGTGGCATTTATGCTCATTGACGCTTGGTATCAAACCGACGGCAGCTGTGGTATGATACCCTCCAGCATAATGAGGCATTTTGCTAATGATCCCAGGGGACGGAAACACTCAGCTACAACATCATGCATGCAATAAACGAATGGCGTGCGAGGCTAAAAAGACACATCTGGATAAATTCATTAAACCAGATCCATTAGATCCGTATGATGTATCGAAATCTACTCATGGTTTGGCCACTGGTGTTGAAGCCATCGTTGGCGCTGTTTGGATTGACTCTGAAAGACAACGTGAAGCGGTGGAGAGTGTTATGACAAGGCTGAACTTATATCCTGATTAGAAACGAGCACTTATTTCACGGCTTCTTTCTCCCGGGGCTGTCTGGGAGGCGTTCATTGCTGCCGTTGCTACACTGGACAGTTCCGAGACAGCCCCGGGAGAAAGAAGCCGTAACAATGAATGCGCTCGCCAGTCACAACAGGAAATAAAGAATGGGACAACTGTACGCATAGGGCATCTCAATTTTGTTCTAGATCCCCACAGTAATGCGGCATACTTCGTGATCATCCGGGTAGGAAGACGCCGTCAACCCACCTCCTTACTAGGTGCGGGACCCTACGCATCTCAGTCCCCAACACCTTTACATACTCGACTGTACTCCCCCAGGCCCATATTAACTCCGGGATTTGCTGCCTTCTCTAGCAATTGCCTTACACTCTCCACCACTCCTGCCATCGCGGCATAGACAATTGGAAACCACGCCGTCATCTGTCGCGTCTTCTCTTTCATATCCACGCCCGCCAATAGTACCATGATAGGAATTTGCCTTCATAAAACTCTCTACTAGGCCTTGCAGGGCCCACACGCGAATTTTGACCGGGTGCACAAGCTCCCAAGATGACATGTAGCGGCGAGCTATCTTTGATCTTTGCCCCTGCATCTAGCAGCATACGCATACGTATAGCCATCATATCTCCATAGTATACTGCTGCCTCAAGCGCCGCGTATGAGTCGGTTTCCGACTGGCGCATGGAGTAGCGCAGTATACCCCGATTGGGGTTCGCACCGTGAGCAAGAAACCAGCGGAGGACGGGTACATTGGTAACGACTCTGGGGAGCAGGTCATCATCATAATTAGATATGGCTGTGAGCCTGCATAGGGCGCTGCTGTTGTTGTCGCCTGTTTTCCGAGTGTTGGTAGTCATCATTACTCGTTGTCTGAGCGCATTAACTGCTGACGTGCTACCTGAAGTACCAGCCGTTGAAGCTCGTCATCCGAAGGTCTGTTCGCCATTATATTCCCCTCTCAATCATTCCAATGCCACTGTTGGTATTATTGTTGCACTTCAACGTGGATGATGCATTGCTGAATGTTATTGAGAGAGAACCATGGGGATAGTCTTGCCCGCAACTCCAGATTACCCCACACTTCCCCACACTTTGTACTTCATATTCATCCTATATCGATAAAAGAGTATACAATGGTTTTTGGGAATATGCTGCCAGTGACAGAAGCAACGCACTTGAATCGTAGATATGCATCCTTGTCACCCCCATAAACCGACACTGGCCGCCGACAATATTGCCTGTGTGTCCGCGTTCTGATTGTAGGTGGCTCCTATAGCCCGTATGCGCTCATCAAGCCCAGCATCGCTGCTCTTCATCTCCTTGCTGACACTTTTCTAATGGAGCCTATTCTGAAGAATTGCGTTCAGTAGTATATAGTATTTGCGTACATTTAATATCCCGTCAATTGTCAACAGGCCTGTCTCGCTTCACCAACTATAGTCAGGCCGTGCTTCGCACATCGTCTTACTTCTGGTCCAATTTACTGCAGACTGGTCAAGCTAACCGAGATCAGAAATTACCAAACAAAGCTATTTCTTCGCAAATTTCGTAAGACGAACCAGAACACATATACTACTGTCCCACCTACCAAGCCCATTTGGCAAAAGATCCATTAGGCCATCTCCTCACAGCTGCCTTCCTACTCTCATCAATACAGAGAATACCCAGCCCAAACGCAGCAGGGAGGAAATAATGCTCCGCTGGTACGCTGGTTGTATCGAGGACCTGCTGTAACCGGGGAATATAAAGCCAAAATATGGCCATACAGAGCGCGAAGGCAATCGCGGGAAACAAGAGGAGATTCTGCGTAGCCTTGTTGAATGCTGGTGGGTGTTGAAAGATAGATAGATGGCGGGTTCGAACGGCCATCAGATTGAACCATTGCCTAGGGAAGAAAGAGCTTGTTAGGGTACCTACTGATTTACCGGTTGGGGTCCGGGTAAATGGGAAATGGACCTACATCACGACTAAATTAACAAAGTAGACTGAGCTCGCTTCATTGAGGCGCTCGGTATAGTAAGTTTCGTCGATGCCGGGTGGGAGTTCACCGAACTTGAACCAGAGATCTGAGAAGTATATGCCATTACGCTGGAGATACCAGTAGGCCATGGAAAAGGATGAGACCGTCTCGAGGATGCCTATAATGCCATATGACTGCAGCATGAGTTTCCAGTTCATGAGATGGTCCTTCTTGGGATTGCGAGGCGGACGCAGAAGAACATCTGCTTCGGGGGCTTCGTATGCGAGGACAGTTGCCGCAGCGCAGTCCGTGAAACAACTTTGCAGGACGGTCAATAGGAGGGGGAATTACCAAAAGAAATAAGGGGGGCGATGCTTACCAGATAATGATCATCAGGAAGGACGAAAGCACCTGGGGAAGTCCAAACATGATGTTTGTAAAGACTGGCCAGAACTCTGAGAATGAACCGGCCGGAAGGAGGTATGCGATGGTCTTCTTGAGATTATCAAAGACAACTCTTCCGTATTGCACAGCTTCCACAATACCAGAGAACGAGTCCAGCAAGACCATGTCGGACGCTTCTATGGCAATATCAGCGCCGTTTCCAAGCGCAATGCCTATATCAGCAGCCTTGAGTGACGGGGCATCGTTGACACCGTCACCTGTCATGCCGACGATCTCATCTCTTGCTTTGAATTCGCGGACAATTCGGAGCTTTTGCTCTGGGGTTGTTCGGGAAAACACTATTTCTTCGTACTGGCAGAGATGGTCCCATTGGTGATCATTCAATGTCATCAGATCAGGGCCACTGAGGACTATTGCTGAGGACCGTCTGTTGGTAGAGACGTTTGGCTGTTTCTCCCCGGATGATTCGAATCTTTGAAGCGAGTTGATATCGTGGACGGTGCCTGTTTCAGTGACGATGCCACACTGTCGAGCGATCTCCAAAGCTGTCAAACCGAAATCACCAGTTACCTAACGAAAGGATGATTAGATGGTGCTCATTCAGATTCTCTTTGAAAGGTACAACCCACCATGAAAATGCGAATTCCAGCCCTCCTGAGAGTCTTGATAACTCCAGGAATCTCCTCTCTTGGAGGATCTACGATGCCCACTAGCCCAACTAAAACCAGGTCCTGCTTAGCATGCGCCATTATTTCCGATTCATACTTTCCTTGGGAAGGATACGAAAAGATATCTTTAGCAGGGATAACTTTGCGAGCAAGCAAAATCACACGCTTTCCATCCGCTGACCACTGGTCTTTGAGCTCCTTAACAGCGCGGAGAGTGTCTGCAGTCAAAGGCTGTATACGGCCACTTTCGCTGACTATGGATGTGCACCGTTCGATCAAGATGTCAGGAGCACCTTTGATAGTGAGCAGACTGGAGGGCAGTCCGTCAGCGCATTGAAGGACAAAAAAAAAAAAGTAAGAGAAGACCACGACACTTACATATCAGCACTCCCGAAATTCTCTCGTTCGGCAGGGGAAAGCGCAATATCAAGACCCTGTGGAATGACCGAAAGGTAAGTCCTTATCATAAACTTATTCTTGCTGTTGAACGCAAGCTCATAAGTCTTCTTCCACAACCGATGCAGCTCCGAGACGGGGCCTAGGCTTTCTGAGAACCGGAGGATTGCCTGATCTGTAGCGTCTCCAAAGATTGTTCTCTCCAGGAGCGGAAGTTTCATCGAGGCAGCGTCAAACTCCGAAGAATTGCACAGTCCTGCCACTGCCCGGAGCTGGCAGATGCCGGTCTCTTCTTCCGCAACCATCTGGTCTCTCGCTGCTTCTGGTGTGAATGTCGAGGTACAAATAGAGCAGTCCGTCACAAACATTTTGTTCTAGGGAGAAGCTAAGTCAACCTGTTTCGAAAATGGGCTCATGGAATGGTTACAAACCCTAGTCAAAGTTCCCGTTTTATCACAACAAATGACGCACACGGCTCCCAGAGTCTCGACAGTCTTCAAAGACTTGCACAAGATCTTATTCTTCCTCATGAGATTTGCAGTGATTGTCAAGCTCGCCGTTAGGGCAATGGGAAGACCCTCCGGAATGAAAGCAATAGCCACGCTGACACAGTCGACAATTAAAGTAGGCACATTGATCCAGTCATGATGATCGACTCGAAGCCACGATGCCCTAACAAGCGATCAGTTTGTAGATCCCCAGATCAATGGAGTTTGACATACCAAACGATTATTACAACCACGATCATGGTAAGCATAATCAGACAGATAAGTATCACAAAACGGAGGATTTCCTTCTCAAGAGTCGTCAAGCCCGTCTTTGGCTCGCTGGTTAGTTTTGCGATTTGACCGAAGACAGTGGAATCTCCAGTGGATACAACAATTGCAACGGCGCTTCCAGTCACACAGTGAGTTCCCTGAAGGCCGATATTGTGCGTTTCGAGATAATTGTCATCGGTAGAATCAACAGTACCGGTAATAGGCAGTGATTCACCTGGAAAAATACAGTCAGCCAGCCCTGTCTTCTTGCGGCCTGTCCTTGCGATCATATTCACCTGTCAGGATGGACCGGTCGAAATTTGCATCACTGGAGACTTCTACAAAGCGCACATCGGCCGGAAGCTTGTTCCCTGCCTTGATAAAAACGACATCGCCCGGAACAATGTCTGTGGCGCTGACTGTTGTCCGGCTCCCGTTACGAAGGAGGTTACAGCTCTCCGGGAGCATTGCAGTGATGGAAGCCATGACCCGAGACGAAGACCAATCTTGCCAGGCATTGAACGCAGCTTGGATGAAGAACACGGCAAGCAGGACAATAGCTAGGGCCAGGTTTGCCGTCGAAGGTGGCTGCCCTAAAGGCTTCCAGGACACAAAGACGAGAATGGAGCCAACCAGAAGAACAAGCCCGAAGCCCTTGAAGAAATAGCCGAAGATCTGCCAAAACCAGCAATGAGGCAGTGGAGAGAGGGCATTCTTGCCATGCTTCTGTAGTCGATGGCATACTTGGTCTTCTGAAAGACCCCTTGCGACATCGACTTCCCAGCGCTTCTGAAGCTCCTCGATAGACAACAGATGCCACTCCAAATTGGACAGTTCTGGTACAGTCAGTTACAGTCATTCTCTTCCAGGCAGCAAGGGCCATTACCGGCAGCCACTACATCCTTTGCCTGCTCTGCCTCGCGCTCCTTGGCTTCGTCAATGTCGTAGGAACTACTCTTTCGGAGTTACTAAACCAAACCAAACAAGCAACGGCTGCCAGAATGCAGTACTCACATGCTGCGATAATGAATAGGAAGAGTCGCCGATGGATCAACTATATTCTTCCCGCGTATGCTTCGAATCGAGACCTGGGAGCTGCTTGACAATCTCCGTGACAGGGACCTGGCTAGAGGAATGTTGCCTGTCTCTTCATCCTCTGCTTCCCAGCGCAAGTGAGGCGCCTTGCCTTCCTCGACATCGGCCTCACTTTTGCCCATTTTAGTTCTTGCACAAGGCTGAAATCTACTATGCGAGACTAGGATGATAAAGCACGAGAGGAGAAGAACGATGCTGAAAAGAACCGATACAGCTACCGTTCATACATCGTCTTTATAGCTTTCCACAACACCACCACTGCGCAGGAAATAATAAGCGGATTGTCCTCAATCACACCCCAATGAGCGATTAAACTGCTACTCTTCGCAAATGATACTGTGCCGACATGGGTGAGCCTGCCTTGTTGGTCATTGGCGGGAATATATGTCTCGCCGCTCACCAAGCTCTAGAGCTAGCCAAGCGAGATTTTTTCCCCTACGAATAGAATTATATTAGGAATTGGAAGCGAAGTAACTCTGTCCATATCTTGGATGAGGAAAGGTCGTCTATTGGGCGTGTGCTGGTTTCCTGGCGCGGACGCTTCCAGTCTCCCAGATCAGGACAATAGACTTTGATTAATACGAAGTGGTTTGCAGCTAAATTGCTATCATTACTTGTCGGTGAATCCGCACGATGACATGGTACGGAGTCTAGCTTTTTATATATGTGATCTTGAATAAAACATGGGGTGCTGGATATGTCCCCTCATATCAATGCCTATTCTGGACGGCCCGGATTGACGCCATATTGGCCATGACACGCATATAATTTATCTATTGATTGGAAGTAGCTTCTGAACGATATCTTCGTCTCTATGGGACACGGCACTGTCGTGTGGATATCTGTAAAATCAGTAAAACAGTCAAATACCCAGAGGCATTTGATCCTATATCGGATATCTTCTCGTAGGATCCAGTACCCTGCGCGCTCACCGCAGCATGCATGCAGCGGACAACCTTCATATAGCTATACGGACAATTCGCCTGGGAAACTTTACATCCGAAAAGAAGCACGTAGCCGTAGAAGTGCTCGATTGCAGAGGAAGGACTCGGAGAGCAACGGGGCTAGAAACCTGCTCCTTTTCGGCGCTGAATGCCACACAGGCGAGCCAGCCAGTGCGCATCGACACGATGTGTTGGAGATCTTGACTAGTCTGATTCCGCGGGGTTGCGTGAAATTCAACAAGAGTTAAACCCGTCCGACATGTCCCCGGTAAGGTTATGCTTACCTTCGAAGACGGCCGGACGGCGGAGGCGATGCAGCTATCGGCTGTGACGGGGCGAGAGGGCCAACGAGACAAGTTGTCCTTGGAGATCGGTATCTGGAGGAGCATGTCAAGCCAGCTTACAGTGGGAAATACGCCTACCGGTCCGTTATTCCAATGGAAGATGCGCAGCAGATTCTGGGTGATCGCCGTATCACCCAACTGCTCGATGATGTGTGGTGTTGCTTTTCTTTCTCACTATTTAGACTAACAAGTGGCCTTCGGACAGTGAGCAGCTCCCATTCAATAGTCTCTATGGCACTATCACTATCCAGATATTCCAATCTACTACAACGGAGCGGCCTGTCTGGAGACTCAGCCCATGCCATGACTCCTCACCAGGCATCCGGGGCGGGTCAGTCTCTCGAAGACGCACTGATGCTTGGCCATGTACTTGGACTTGCCAGAATCCAGGGGAAACAGCAAAGGCTCTTCAGGTGTACAATAGCATTCGATGCCCAAGCGCCCAAGCGGTCGTGAAGACCAGTCAGGGGGCTGGCCAGCTATATACCTTCACGCACCCTGAACTGGGTACTGGTATGGATAAGACCGCATCCATCTACCTCTGTTCGATTTGTCATTGTAGATTTATTGCTAATCAAGACCGATTTCACTCCTCATTTTCATGACGTGGAAACACGCCGAAGTGCCTCCCACTGCTTCTCCACCGTCGGTGCTGTGAGCTTAACTCCGGATTTATCAGCAAGCGCGTCTTCAGCCCAACAGGACTATAAATAATGTGGATGGATGTGATCTTGTAGCGGCTATGGATCTCTTCCACTGCCTCTGTGCAATCCCCAATTGAATAGATACTATATTCCACATTTGATCCATATAGCCCTTTCCTCCCAAGATAACCGACAAGCATGGCCAATATACCAGTCAAAGTTGTCTTCGGCGGCTACGTGGCAGATTGTTCCTTGAAACAGATCGAGGAGTACCTGGCAGTGCTGGAAGAAGCAGGCGTGAAGAACATTGATACGGCCCAGATGTATGGCGACAGCGAGAAGCTCCTGGGCCAGGTGCATGCGGCATCGCGCTTTATCATTGACACCAAGCACGTTGGTGGAGGCATTCCTGGGGAGTCATCCAAGGACAAAGTAATTGCCCGGGCCAAGCAGAGTCTCGAGGATCTGCAGACCGACGCTGTAAGTTACCCCCACGACTTCCTGCCACTCGGGGGGGCAGGGAACGTTTTTCATGGAGAAGAACAAGTCATGCTGACAAGAAAAGGTTGACATATTCTACATCCATGTGCCGGACCGGAAGCATCCCCTCGAGGACACACTGGCCGGAATCAACGAGCTGTATAAAGCCGGCAAATTCAAACGGTTCGGCCTCTCCAACTTCCACGCCAGCGAAGTCGAGGACGTTATCCGCATCAGCAAGGAAAACAACTTCGTCCTCCCCACTGTGTACCAAGGGAACTACTCAGCCATAGCCCGGAGGCAGGAGAAGGAGCTTTTCCCAACACTGCGCAAGCACAACATTGCCTTCTATGCTTACAGCCCAATTGCAGGTGGCTTCCTTGCCAAGACAAAAGAGCAGATTGTCGACCCCGAGGTGGCAGGGCGATGGGATCGCAACACCTTCATGGGGGGGTTGTACCATGCGTTATACAATAAGCCCACGCTGCTGGCTGCGCTAGATACATGGGGTCAGATCTCCAAGGACTCAGGCATTCCCCGCGCTGAACTGGCCTATCGATGGGTGGCGTACCATTCAGCTATCCAGACAGAGTTAGGTGATGCTCTTATTGTGGGGGCTAGTCGGGTTGAGCAGCTGCAGCAGACGCTGGATGGGCTAAAACATGGGCCATTGAATGAGGATGTTGTTGAGAGGATCAATGGGATCTGGAAGGATATTGAGCATGAAGCGCCATTGGACAACATGGAGGCTCTCCTGAATGCACAAGTTTGATGTACACAAGTGGACGCGCCTGTATATACCACTATCATCGATCTATAGCTTCACGGAAGCCCTAACTGGTACTCATGGATGTAAGATGCCGCCCCTTCTCCGCATCCAATGGCAGATGGACTGCCCTGTTGGTTCGAACATTAGATGGAGCTGCTGTTGATTGCAATGTAGTATAGCAGAGTATAGCCATATTACAACTGACTACTGCCTAATGATGTGTCATGTAGCTATGTACTACATGAGAATCCTGTACAGTTTGAATGTATAGGGTTCACTCACGTTGACTGTACAGAAGCGTCCGAAACCCAACCAGAAGGGATCTGCTTCGAATTTGTCTATACCACCAAGACCTACCTATCATACGCGGCGCAATCATGTCCTAGCTGAGGAGGATAAGGCTCTGATTCAGAACATAGCTGAGGTCAGTTAGAGCCTCCAGCTCTACATCCTAGTCTTTTGCTCAGTGCAGCGGTTAAGCTTCTGAACGCTCCCGGTTGCACCGTGACATCAAGCCACATCTTATTCTCAATCAACCTCCCATATGCCTATTTCAATAAGGAAAAGCATACCACGTCAAGAGGCTGTAAAAGATGTGGTGAACATGGACAAATGCAGATTGGTATAATGTTGTTTTGGCTGCATATCTCATCAAACTTGGGAGTTAAATGGCTTCCATTGCCATCTAAGATGAGCAGGCGATATCTCCCAGTTGTTCGAGCCTCCGTTGCTGGAACAAAGACCTTTTAAAGCCAAGGAAGGCCTCATCAGTTGTCCATCCATTCTCACTGACTTCAATTCTCCAATCATGTGGTAAGGCTTCATCCTGATACCATCTCTCTATATGGACCTTCCCCTTGAAGATAATGCAAGGTGGAAGCACCCATCCAGAAGAGCTGATACATTCAATTGTTGTGACCTACGAAGAAACCGATACACAGAGGGTGACGACTAGTAGGAAGATGAATGTCGCTACTACTGCCTCTGGAGTATCCCGAATGACCGAGTTGAGCTACAACTACTGTATGGCAACTCAGGTCCAACGCCTGAGCACCTTGCTTGCCCTACTTGTATCGTTTGTTCTGTTTGTTGCTGGCATACCGTTGTCTCTCCTTCCTCCCAAGGAAACCTTCGTGTATCTAGTATGAAAATGAATTTTATATTCGAACCCTTACGGCTAACTGATGATATACATAACCCAGTGCACGTACAATAGCGGGTTACCTTCTGTCCCAGCCAGGTCCGTGCAAGACTGTAGAGCAGAGACTAGTGAATTATCCTTAGTTCTACAAACGTCTTGTCTTCTATATCTTCCCAGACGCCCTTGTAGACTCTTGACTGACTCCATTCGTAAATGATACCCAAACAGGAAAGAGGGCTTACCCTATTTTAATCATATGATATCACGTGAATACCCGACACTTCCTCCTTCGGCTTTTGCTTACTGCAATCATCTTCTCCCTTTTTCCCATCTCATTTCGATCCATTGTCATCACGGATTCTATTATTGTCGTGTCACGGATGGCACCGTTAATTATACATAACTGCCTAGCGCAGTCACTCGACCCCGTTCACCATTTTGATTGAGTGCGTCCCCGCTTGGCCTGGCCAATTTGTGGCAAGTGGGATCGCCAAGAGCTCGCCAAGAGAGGACACGCGCGACGGACCACTTCGACCAGATGATAACTTATCAGAGAGGCTCTACGCCTATTGCCTACGTCAGGCCGTGGCTGTCCCTGGTGGAGCGCGCATCCAGGCATTCCAATCACGGCGGATGCCGGCCCAGTGGCTGATGGGCGCAAGCCGCGAGCTCCGTCGCAAAGGGAAAGTGATCGCATGCCATCTTGAATGATGAAGGACATCATCGGATGTAACACCAGGTCAGGACGTTTGCAGTAATGCCACGGATTTGTCGTGTCTCACCTGTACAGTCTTGGGTGTAATCCTTGGGCAATGCTGTCAGCGCGCCCTAGTCATCTCCCCTAAATGGGGAGCGTCAAAAACAAGCCTTGTTGAGGGTCTGGCTCAGGGGCAATAATAATCGAACTGGGAAAGATTCTGCAGTTTGATTCTATGGGGTAATAGTTATATTAATGCTGCCATAAGCATTTATATTAGATCAGGCTGTGCCGATCCTGCCATTTTTCCTTGATTTCTGGACTCCAATGGGCTCCGCTGCAGCATCGTGATGATGTTTTCCCATCATTACACATTCCCCGGTGGCCGTTGTCTCCATTTTCTTGTGTCTCACTGACCGGGTTTTATTCCTTTCCTTTCCCTATTCCTACTATTTTCTCACGGAAACCCATTTTTCTGTTTCGCTTTTTATTTCCATTTTCTTTTCTCCATTTTTTGGGTTGTCGACGTCCCGTGGCTTCTCTCCTTTGAGCGCCTCTTCCCATGTCAGCTTGTCCGTTGTAGTTCTGTCGCAACTACAGCATACAGCGCTGTATGCTCTTCTTGGATCAAGACAGTTGCATTTCGTTCTTAGCTGTGCCTAAAATAGTCCCTCTTAATTTCTACCATGCCGTGATCCATAGGACGCGAGATTGTCACCATGAAACTCGCCAAAGCCATCCATTCCATCTTGTGGTGGTGGATTTCCGTCATCCAGCGCGTTCGCTTTTCACCTGCTGAGTCTTTCGATATCTTTTGGGAGTTTGCCCGGCGGTATTTCTTCACCCTCGCTTTTCTCTCCCTGTTCAGCGCCAAACTTCTGCATCTCTACGCCCACCTCCATTCGCTTCCGGCGGGCAGATTACTCCTATGGGGGGTCACATTCTTCTTCCAGGATGTCATGGTTCTCCTGTTTTCCCGCATATTTGCGCAGAAGATCCCATGGCGACCCGTTGCCGTTCTGGCCGCGCTTATTATCATACCATTTAGGTGAGTGGGTCACTTTTCCGTCTCCTCGGTTGAACTAATTCCAATGTTGTCGGATATAGCCTGGTCATGTCCTGTATGGCTGCCACGGGCATCTCCTTCTATGTCACCACCGGAGCTGAAATCCACTGGCTGCAAGCCAAATCCTTCCAAACCGATGCCGCCGCTATTCGGACGCTTCTCACAGGGTTGACCGGTTTTCTGATCGTCGAAGGTATCCTGTTGACCACGTCGTGGTTTGCCTCTCACCAAATCCATCGTGTAACGGGTGGGATCTTACATGTGTGGGCCTGGCCCTTCCGATGGCTGGCGGACCACGTGCAGCCATGTTCGCGACGACTATATGCCCGACATCGACCGCTCCCCAGCCGGGAACGCTACGAGCAAATACCGGTTGTCGACTTGGAGGATAATAAAAGCGAGGATGGAGGCCCGGTGGACCTATTTGATTCTCCCAGCGATATGCTGCCCGAGAGAAGCGGAACGGATACGGTTCTTCGCAGAGTAATCGTCCTGGGGCTATTTTGCCTGTTCCTGTTGCTCCGCTTTCTTCGACCACAGCATCCGGTATATGGATTTCTTTCTGGTTCCTTATCATTGACTCTATTGTTGGAAGGCCACCGAGTATCGCCCGTAGATACATCAGGCATGCCCGGTCATTACGCGTTTCTGGAAGGACAGTCAGCATTGTGTCCAACGCCAGACTGGGATTGGATGCCGCAGGTGCCGCTCCCGGGGTTTGAGGACTGGGATAGAACTGACCGACACGGCGTCCACTATTTATCACAAGCAGACCCATTACATATCTCTAACCTTCAAAATCCGGTGCTGGACTCGATCCGAGAAGCGGTGGAACAGGGCAGCATCAAGATCAAGCACGTGATTTTCATGAAGCTTGAGAGCACTCGAGCGGATGTCTTTCCGTTGCGAAAGGACTCATTCATGTGGAATCGCATTGCCGAGTCATACAGCGACAAGAAGATCCCGGATGACGTTCAGGATCGCCTAGCTAACTTGACGCGCACGGCAGAGTTCTTGACTGGGTTTTCCACCGGATTCGAGCATCATGATAATCGCCATCCTGGTCGGAAGTCATACGGTAGTATTAGCGCGCGGAATGCCTTTACAACAGGCACCTACACCCTGAAAAGTTTGGTGGGCAGCTTATGTGGTGTGACGCCGCTCGTCGCTGACTTTAATGCTGAGTACAAGCACCATATTTATCAGCCTTGTATGGCCCATGTTTTCAATGCTATAAACCACCAATTGCCCGACAATGACGACCGGAATGATGACTTTACCACATGGCCCTGGCATTCGGTATGGATGCAGTCCGTAACCGAGACGTATGACAACCAGGACAAATTGACCCCGCTCTTGGGGTATCATGACAAGCAGACTAAGGAGACAATCGAAGACCCTGACGCGAAACACTATCCAGTGAAGTGGAAGGAGATCAACTACTATGGGTATCCGGATACGGCGCTTCGCGAGTATATTCATGATGCCATTGATGATGCGGAGCGTAACCGCACTCGTCTTTTTCTTACCCATCTGACGGGGACTACACACCATGACTGGGGAATGCCGAACAATACATACGAGCAGATCGTCGGCTCGTCTTGGGGTGGACACAATGATGAGTTGAACCGGTACCTAAATACCATTGGATTCGCCGATCGATGGATAGCGGAGATTATCGGGATTTTGGAAGAGAAAGGAGTGGCAAATGAGACCCTGCTAGTGATGGCTGGCGATCAGTACGTTATGACCCATATTGAAGGTTGTTAAACGTCGTTTGATCAGATTTGCTCATAAGTTTACAGTGGCTTGTCTCTTCCCAATGATGGTGGTATCACTCCTTATGACAACCCACATATTGGCAGTTTCCAAGTTCCCATTGTCCTTGCTCATCCAAAACTGCCTCCCGTCGAAATCACCAGCCCGGTGACCAGCCAGCAGATCGTTCCAACGATTCTAGACCTACTGATCGAGTCATCATCTCTCAGCGAGAGTGGCGCACATGTAGCGCGCGACATCTTATCCCTGTACGAAGGGCAATCATTTATCCGACCGTTGATTCAGGAGCAAGATGGAAAGCAGGGTTGGCAGTTCACAGTTATGAATACCGGAGGTTCCTGGCTGGCTGTACGGTCAGCAGCACGACCAGCTTATCGTCTGGTTATCCCACTAGTCAATGAACTGGGCTGGCGGTTTACGAATCTTGAGCAAGATCCGAACGAAATTCATCCCATCGAACGCTTCAGTCTGGCAGATTTGGCCACCATCCTCGACGAGGAATACGGTGGGGATGCGGTTAACTGGCTTCGCGATGCTGCACACGTCACCGAGTGGTGGGTGTTGGAGAACTGGCGTCGCTACGGATATGTCCCCAAGGCCAAAGGCTGATTGCGACGTGGATTCTGTCGTATATATTTCATCCACAACTATGATTCTAAGATTCTGCATGCCGCTATAGGCGCATCATTCACCACTCCATCCCGCCCAGAATCCAAGGAAGTCGGTTCCTTGAGCGTTATGAAGCGCGGGGGTAAATGGATGGGGGAATCGTGGATATTGATCCCCCACTTTCTCAGACGAGAGGCGTTCTACTTTGGAGTTCCTGCATAACCTGCATAACCTGCATCTACTGGATTCTATGTATATAGCGGACAAGGGCATTATTTATTATTAATCGATATGCATGATGACTGGTCAACCCCAACTGTTATTGTATTATCAATGCCCATCCGAGTCTTACTGCACCACAGCCAAGCTTCCTTCGCCCTGCTATAGTCTCGTGGTCTCCTCGCCGACGATAGCGATTTAAGCACATCATATCATGCATGAAAACACGTCCAACATGGCTGTCAATCGAGACTCAAGTTTAGCAGTCGGGCCGGTTGCCATCAACATCTGCTCGAGGGAGCTGGCGAGAGGCAGGCTGACTCATAAGCTCATTGAATTCCCCTCTGACCAGACTCGACAGGCAGGAAAAGGCATTTGCCAAGGGACGATGATGGAATGAATGGGAGGCAAAGAGGAAGCGACGTAGTACGTAGCACATGATGGCTGACTTCAAGGCAACGGAATCTTCCGTAACTCGTCAAATATGAATGATCCCGATGCACTGGAATACTGGCAGTCTGACGACTAATTCTTCATTGAGAAGAAAGAAGAGGAGTTTGCGGATAGTCTGCTGAAACATCCTAACCCACCTGCATCCGCAATCCTCCTCAGAGCAGTCAATGAGACTTGTCAAATTCACATCGCACAGCATAGAGCACCATAGCTAGATCAAAGCAAGCTTCTTACCCGCTCCAACCTGCCGAATACCGAGAGTATATAGTATAGATAGCAGTCCGCTCCTTAGGGTGCATCCGTGCGTGCGCTTTAGGCAACTCGTGCTGAAAAAGATCAGCGAAACTGCATCGGAAATCAACCCTGATCCGGAAATGAAGAGCGGTATGAGCTATGATCTGCAAATCTTACTGAAGATTAGCTTAGCTATCACAACAGACCGATAATGAAAAAACCCCTGGCATTGGATATAGAGGGAACTGGAACTCTCCGCCGGCATGAAGATTCATGAGCTCAAAGCTTGTCCGTCCGTGCTCTGACTGCTTGATCGAACGCGCAAAAGTCCCGTTCTAATTGACTAACCCGGCCGAATACTCCTAAAGATGGCCGTTGCTGACCACCCAGGGGGTCAAAAGAAGGTCGAGATGACAGCTGTTTCTACCGACGCTGATGATGTCGAGAGCGTTGCTCTAGCTGACAACGCGAAGGGCGCCGCCGAGGACAAGAAGCAGCTTGCGGGACTCGCCGATCTCGACGGCATGAAACGTAGCTGGAACCTGCAGGGCCTCATTGTCATATGGATATCGGGGTTGCTCATGAGTTTCGCTACCAATTTGAACAACCAGACGTCGAACTCGTTCGCCTCGTATGCCACGAGCAGCTTTGCTTCGGCCCCGCTGCTGGGGACGATCATTGTCGTGCAGGCCGTCGCGTCGTCCGGTGTGTTTACTGATGTCGTGATGGTTGTTGTTGTTGTTGTTATTCTATGCTGATACCGGTGCAGTCGCTCTACAGCCTCTCGCCAGACTTGCAGATGTCTACGGGTCAGTACACACGGGACTATCTCTCCTTGAACAAACTCGCGGAACAAACTCGCGGATACGCGTGGTGACATCCAGGCGGTTTGAGATGCTTTTGCTCTCCGTGGTGCTGTTAACCATCGCGGAGATCATGATAGCATCCTCAAGCAATGTTCGTGTCTACGCTGGCGCCCAGGTGTTTTGGGCATTTGGGTACATGGGTGCGTAGCCTGCTTTGCTTCTAGAATAATACCCTCCAACTGACTTTCCAGGAATCTCGTTGATGCTTCAGATCCTGGCCGGAGGTGCGTAACTCGACGGCTCTCGCTCCGGGCATCACTGACAATACTGCTAGATACCAGCGATCTTTATAACCGTGCTCTCATAAGTGCAATACCGCTTGCTCCCTCGATCGTCACATGCTGGGTAACTGCCGGCTTGGGACTCATAGAGTGGTATAATCCATCTAACCATTCCTTAGATTTCAGGTCCAGTCGCCGCCGGCATCATCGATATCTCCTGGAGATGGGGGTTTGGAATCTTTGCAATCATCGTGCGTACCCCAGCCTCCGCTGAGGAAGCGCCCGCAGGCTGATGGCTATGCTTCGTCTAGATCCCCATGGTTGCTCTGCCTCTTCTGGCATGCCTCTACTACAACAAGAGAAAGGGTACGCAGTTGAGAAAGGCTGAAGGCACCCTCCGGCCCGTGAACCACGCCCAGAATTTCATCCAGCTCGACCCCATCGGCCTGATCCTGTTAGCGGCTGGACTCTCTCTCGTGCTCATCCCAATATCGCTGGCGTATTCGGACACGAGGACCTGGAAAGCCGCATATACCATCGTGGAGCTGGTTGTTGGCGGTGTCTGCTTGGTTGCGCTCATTATATGGGAGGTTAAATGGGCTCGCTTCCCGATTTTGCCTATGTCCATTATAAACAGCCGGACGGTCATCTTTGGTTTAATAGGTAGGTACACATGTTTCTCCCCTTGCATCCGGAGAAGAACTTTGTCCTGATGAGCGCTTCAGCCATGCTGGTCAACTACACCGGTCTCTACATTCTACAAAGCTACCTGACCATGTACGAATTAGTCGCTGCTAACTTGTCTGTCACGGCGGCTACCAACATTTACATCCTCATTCCATTCATGGGGTCAATCGGCCAGCTTGGGGCGGGTCTGCTGGTGAAGTATCTCAAGAGGTACAAGTGGGTTGTAGTATTCGGATACGCAGTCATCGTGCTCGGAATGGGCTTGAGCTACAAATACGTCAACGGACACGGCCAGATGCCCCAGTTGGTTGTCTCCCAGCTCATCCTGGGATTGGGAGAGGGGATTGTCATGACTACACAGTTTGGCGTGCAGGCTGCCGTTGACGAGAATGGTAATGTCATATTCTGTTGTCTGAAACTGCTCGAGCCGTACTGACTGCCCATAAAGACATGGCCGCGGTAACGGCCTTGTACACCACATCCATCGGGATTGGAAATGCCATCGGTTCAGCAGTTGCTGGTGGAATGTGGACAAGTAAGCCCATCCTGCCATAATCATCTCTTGGGGAGAATGGGGCACATTATGCTAACCAGTTTTTCTTCCTTTTTCTTTCTCTCAGGCTTGCTCCCCCGAAAGCTCCGCCGTAACCTACCCGCAGACGCTGCAAGTCAAGCAGATGTGATCGAAGGCGATATTACAGCCGCAATGGCTTTTCCATGGGGATCGCCAACCCGCGAGGCCATCAACCACTCGTTCAACGATACTTTCCGCACAATGTTGCTGGTGGGACTGATTCTCGTGGCTTGTGCATTTGTATGCTCTCTTTTGATCGAGGACCGCAATATCCGCGAGGTGGATGCTAGCAGAGAGTACAAGGGCGTTGTCATTGGGAAGTCTGGTACTACAGATGCTTTGAAGGGGAAAGTTACTGTGGTTAGGCAGGAGGAAAAGACGCCTGCTGCAGAGGAAACGAGCGTTTGAGCCG